>JAVTVJ010000205.1:0-132025 GCA_034509425.1 Eopsaltria australis
ATGGAGGAATAAAAGGCACAAAACATAAAATTTACATGTTATAAGGTAGTGTAACAGTATTTTGGCTCAGCCAGAAAAAATTAGTGTTTGCTTCAACTTTACATCCTCCAGCCTTCATCCAGGTGTTACCCTGATGTATATGGTTGTCCTGCAGTTTAGCAGTGAGTGCTTTGGCCCACTGAGGAGCTGTGAATACTCAACAGGGTCTTGTTTAACAATGGGGTGGAGTAAGGGTGTGTTGCTTCTGCGGGGTCTGGGAGTGCAGGATTCAATATGGACAAAAGTGTCAGTTTGGGATGGTCTGTCAAAAGAAATTTTTCAAGATGATGAACATAGGATGGATTCCACTAAAGCTGGTGGAATTTCTCCAGAGTGGCTTTCAGTAGGTTTTCTTTCAGTTTTCTTTCCAGGGTGTTTTTCAGTACCCATCTCACCTCAAGTATGAGGAGTTTTTACTTTGGCTTTGTGTCAGGTGTGTTCTTATAAGTTCCTTATGTGCAAGGAAAAAAAAAAAGGAGGTCAAAATACATTATAACTGAAGTCTTGTGGATGTAGGGCAGTCTTCCTCTGCTTGAGCTAGTTCAGTAATTCTGCTGTGGTGTTACAATTGTATAAATTATTGAGACAATTCCCCTTCTCTCCCCAGAGGCACAAGAATTTAACACTATAGAGGCAGTGGGGCTTTCTTAAATCACAGGTGGTGGGCAGAGATGCCAAAATATGGCAATTCAGCCTCTGCTTTTTGTAGTGGGTGCTAAGGATCAAGAAGACTGTGAAGCTCTTGCTGAGTGTGCAGGTTGCATGGGGAATACCCAGCCAAGAGGTGACCAATGAGCCATGGGGTGACCATCCCCTCCCAAATCCTGGAGGCTATGGAGCAACCTTCTCAAACATTCTGCTGGATCCCTTTTCTTCTAAGGCAATGTGCAGAAGAAACTCTTCCTACCTAAATGTTTTGCTGCAGGGAAGAGCTAACGTATAATTTCTGGTTAGTTTTGCCTTTCTTAAGCAGGCTCATAAGTCATTCAGCCACAACTCACAAAAAATTTGCCTTCCTCCTTAGATTCTTCAAAACTTGTTAACACACATGTACATTTTTGTATTAATGATGAGTCATTGTAAATCACTGTTGCAGAGATTAAATAAAATGCTGAAGGGCAGGCTGGGTGCAGATCAGTCATAAATTATTGGCAGCAACACAGCGTGTGGGAATACATGAAATGTGCATGAAAAACATAAACTCATGTCTGGTAGCATGGTCGTTAGCCCAGATTGGGAATGCTGGATTTTCTGGCTGGAGCTAGAAGTTTGCCACAGACCAGTCAGTGAAGAGAGCATTTGTTTTCTGCAGATTGAAAGCATTTAAACAATTTTTTTTGGTCATATTTTGAATGCCTTTTCAGTATGTGCTTGTTGCATACTTCAGTTGATTTTCACATGTGGACTGCCCTGGTGTTGGGGCTCCCCAGGCTGATGCACATAACCCCTGCTGATGATGGAGGGGTCACAGGAATGGGGTGATGATGTGAGATGTGCCAGAAAATATATCCGTGAAAGGGCCCATGCCTTTAAAAATACCACAGTCCCTTTGCCATGACCCTTTTCCTTGGGTTGTTTGCTATTTTGTTTGTTCTTTTTTAATAATTAAATAATCCACACAAAAGGTTCTTCCCTTCCCCCCCATGACAACTTTGCTTGTGAATCACCAGCATTGCCTTCTAGGACCATCTTTTTGCCTCACTCAGATGTTTCTGTTGTGGGAAGAGGGAGCCCTTACTCTGTTTAGCAAAATAAAAATAAATCTGTGGAAGGTAGGAAGATAGCAGAGTTCAAATGTCATTAGTGTAAATGAACCATTCAGGTCTCTGTCGTATCAGTTGTTTAACCCCATGGCAGTTTAGGGTTCCAAGCACAGTAACATGAACAAGAAGGGGCACTTGTACAATGCCTGTGTGGATGTGGTAGAGACCTGACAGGTTAATAAGGTGCTTTTCCCGAGTGATAAAAACAATGAATTGAAATATCCAGGTGTGATCCAATCACTTCTTACCTCAGCTGAGAGCCAGTCAGGCTATATTGAGCAATCTATATGGTTTTCTTGTTTACTACATCCCAGCTGAATCCCTTCCCATTAAGAACTAATGATAAATAATTACTGGTGGTAGTCTGTGAAGAAGAGAGAGCAATTCTAATCAAGGGCTGCATTAGGTGTCAGATGCCAGTTCATGTTTTAGAAAAGTCTTGGTGCACACAGATAGATGTTTGTAAACTTGTGGAATAATATGCCTGTATAACCTCTTTATATGTGTATGTCTATATGTGACTCTCTAAATCGTGTTGCATCCAACAGCATTAAAGTGATCCTAAAAAAAAAATAAATTGAGGATTCAAATCCTTAAAGCTCCAGCCTTTATTAGGTGTTTCTATTCTGCTTTTTTTCAAAATACCCTTGTGCTATATAGGGCACAGCCCAGACGATGCTGGAGCAGCTAGTCAATATTTTATCTTGCCCTCATTCTTCTGTGCTTCGTTTTTTTGAGCTGTATTCAAACCGTGCTTGTAGATGGAATTAATAATTAGTGCTGGACTTTCCTATGGCACTTACTGCTGTAATACCCAAGTCCTTCCCTGACCTCCACGTGCTTATATATGCATACAAGGGTCTGCATGGTATTTTTACAGTTCCCCTGCAAAGAGAAAGAAAAGTGCTGTCTTGGTTCACAGAGGAAGAAGTGAGGCTCATAGAGGTCCAGGTCCAGCACAGTCACAAGTTTTGGGTTGATCTGGGACTGTGAGATGACTCAAAATTACAGCAATTTATTTGCATTTAGGGTCCAATGATTATTGAAACTTCATGTTTCATGGAAACTCCCAAGTTTTGAGTGCCTTGGTGTCTTACATTGCCAATGTCCAGTGTTGGGCACGGAGAAGAGATGTGAGAAATCAGTAACTTATAGTGAAAGGTTTGGGTTCAATGATTTACTCAGTAACTCTCAAGGAGTCCAAGGAAGCAGCAGAGCTGAATCCTCTTCTGCATTGCAGTATTTGGCTGTTTGAACCAGGATTGGCTTGCTTTTCTTCCTGCCTTAATCATTCAACTTTGTCAATGTTTATTTCCTGTAGAAATAGGATTTTTTATTTTATAATGCCCTGGCCTCTTCTTAAAACAGACATAATTGTCATTGAGATGCTTGAGGCATTGAGCCCTATCAAAAATGGTAGCATGAGCTGGTAACTGAGCTGTAATGAAGTACATTGAAGACTAGGGTGCAAGCAACTCTGGTAATGTGGTGTCCTAACTCTTGAGCTCCTGATTTTATATTCTTAGCTTCTTTAAATGTAAATTTTGTACATAATTTCCTACGCTTGCAAGAACCTCAAAACAAACCCCGACCAAACATATCGGAAAAATTATCAAATACCGTAATCAAAAAATCTCCCTAATCTTATTCTTGGAGTCATATGAAGTGGATTTTACCAAAACTTTGTAAGAAAGACATTTCAAAAAGTCTCCAAGACCAGTCCAAAGATGAGTGTGGAAGATCAGAGAAGGACTTGGGGTAGGAAGACCTGACCACCTTACTGTATGTAGCACAGCCAGCTCAGGGCATAGACACACAGAAATAATTTATTACTCTTTTAGTCCCCTCACAACTCTCCTCCAGCAGGAAATTTCCTTCTGCCTCCATTTCTTTGTTTGTGGGTAAGAGTAGTGATGGAGCTTTGCTGCAGTAGTTGTATGAGACAGGGGAGGAAGCACTTTGCCATTGCATGGTCAGGCAGGGTGGCATGGTGGGGACAGGAGGATTCTGCACTTCTCACGGGGGAGTGCTCCCCAGAACCCCGGGATGAATGGGGAGCACCACTGGGAAGGGTGTCCTTTCCATCTGCTCGTCCTGGCTCGCAGATGGTGGGGTTACGGATGGAGCAGATGGGGGAATGCAGATTGGGAGATGCAGATGGAGAGGTGCAGATGGGACCAGATGCAGATGGGGCAGATGCAGAAAGCCCCTTTCTGCCCCTCCACAAAGGGACACGGGAAAGAGGATTGGCTGCACAACTCTCCACCTTTTGACAAACAGTCCCAGGCCCCTCTTTTCCCACTGTGATTTTTATATCATAGCATGCCAGGGGTTTGGTGCATCTGAAGCACACCCAAACACCCCTAAATCCAACTGATAATATTGTCTGGTGTTTCCTATGTGTTTAGCTCCACTCCAGACCCCCGGAGGGGGTGGAACAGCTCCTTCCTGGGCCTGGGCATTTAGCATAGACATCATCTTTGCTCAATTCCTTCACTGAGGGTGATATTCACCCTGAGCAAAAGGCCAGCACATGACCAGTGCACCACTTTAGTCCCACTTAAGCACTATTTTTAGGGTCTAAGTGGGGGAGGAGGCCAGCAGTGAGGGAGCATAGCAAAAGCAGGTGCTGGTCCTATATGCAGGGTTGGATTTTCACCCCTGTTGCCTGCCCAATTGTAGACTACAATAAATAGGGAAGATACTTGGTTTGCTGAGCACATCGCACACAGCGATTTTTAGTCCTTGGCAAATAAAATATCTGCTTATTTTCAGATGTATCTATTACTGCTTTTGTTGCAGTAAACAGATTAAATGAGAAAAGGTCAAGATGCAATTTGAATCTGTGTAAGAACATAACAAATACTTTTCTCAGTAATCAGATATAGTAAATACAAGTACTTATTTACTTGTAAATGTTAAAACATTCACAAATTATCCTCTCAACTTCAGCAATATGAACTTAACCATCAGATTTCGGAGACAATTTACTTTTCTCCTCTATGTGATTCTAGAACATGTATACAGTTGTTACTTAAACACTGTTTTGTTAATGGGAATACATGCAAAAGCAGGGAAAAATAGGAATAAGAAAGAATATGTTTTGGATTTGACAAATAAATACTGTTTGATATTCCAAAGAATAAGACAGTAGGTGTTTGCACTGTGAAAATCATCCCCCTCCAAGAAAACCCCCATAAAAACACCAAGAAAACTATTTTTAAAAGTATCTTGCTGGGTGAATTGTTACATCGTTTGAGCAGTTCAGAATGTGTGCGGTAAATTAGCTGTTCTAAACGTACCATGTGCTGGATTTTTCAAGCAGATTTTTACATTTATGTTTTCACTAAGTCTTAGCTAATTGTTATGCCTTTCACCTTGAATGCCAATTGTAATAATAATATTACATCTGCAGTCTATTTCTCTGTTCTTAAATTACAGCAATCAGGAATACTCACTAGGTAAAATCCTGTATAGTTACTCATAAGAAAATATTGAAATCAGATGAAAAAATGTTTAGCTTGCATATTGCCTTAGACAGCCCTGGAGAGCTGCCAGGCAGTCAAGGTATTATTAGAAAAGCTGAGCAAATAGCTTACAGGGGGAAGAGCTGTGAATGTAGAGCCATCAGGTACTGTAGGATCACTGGAATTTAGGCTGGAATTTCCTTTTTTAGTTCAGTAAAGCCATTTAAAAGTACAGCATAGTGGTTCAGACATGTGGGGCTTGGTTTTGTTGAGTGGGTTTAAGGAGTAGTGGTACAGTTTTGGCATGGCACATGGGTGTTTTTCCAAAGGGGTCAGGTGCTCAGACAAGGTGAGTAAAGAGTTTTGTTGGGGAAATGCTCCCCTTGGCCTCCAGGAATTCAGGTAGATAAGAAGATGGAGACTTAATATAGACCCTGGGTTTCTTGTTCAGTCCAACCTTGTCAGTCTCCACACCCTGTAAACTGCCCCAAAACAAGGGTCATCCCATTCAGGAGCACCAAGGAAAGATGTTTCTAACCATTGCTCTGACAACCCCTGGATTCAGACTGGGAAAAACCAGCAAAGGAAACATCATTTACTTCAAAAGCAAATCTGGAATCATTTTGCCCAAGCGAACAGACTAGTTAATGACACCCTGAACACTGAGCAAAAAAAAAAAAAAAAATCCAAAACCTGGTATTATTTTAGTCACATAGGTGCTTTTTTGAGAGGAAGTAAGGTTGGTTCCCACAGCAGAGCATCACACACTGCAAACAGTTTACCTGCCAATAGTCCTGACTAGCAAAAGGTTAATATGCAGCCAAGAAAAAAACCCTTTTCCCTCTTCTGGGGTGGTCTTGTATTCAACAAACTTTTTTTTTTTTTTAGTTGGTGCATTAATATTCTGTAACAAATGTGATGTCAGGTGGCAGGGAAATAAGATGAAATAGCACCATGCAAACATTTGCCACTTGATCTTTTCTCCTCTCCTGCTCTAGCTTTGCTCTGCAGGATCAGGGTAGCAGTCAGAATACTTTGCTTGCTTCTTCTTATTTTAAAAATACTGAGATTCAAGTGTGTACCATTTCAAAAGAAGAGTTTGGCTTTAAAAAAATGCCCATTCAGGACACTATTGTGTTGTGGAAATGCTGCATTGGATGCAAGGAGAGAGCTTTGCACTGTCTCTGTAAATACAGTTCTCTGGTCTTGGTTTCTTTTTAATGCAAAAGATATTCTTCATATATATATATATATATAAAATTACATGCCCTTAATATATTAAAAAAAAAAGAGAGAAGGGGAGAGTAATGGCTTGTCATTGCTTTGCAAGTCAGGCTTTGGTCTATTTTTGTCGTAGCTATCTGAAGTGTGTTTACATATAGTTTGCCTTTCTGGTATTTTGTGCTTGCACAGACCTGATCTCCACCTATTTTGTGTCAACAGTTGCTGAGATTGGTGTAGAGTGATTAACCATCACGAACTGAAACACCAACACGTGGAGAAAGGTGCCCTCAGAGACCCTGTCTTGCACTTAAATCAGATGCTTGCTCCAGGCTGCACCTGCGTAAAACAAACTGCCTGGTTCAAAACTCAGTCAGAAATAGTAAAAATGGGGCAAATGTTGCCTTTTTCTTGATTAAATCAATTTTGTCTTCTCAAAAATGGGACACAGCCAGAGGGTCAGGGTGAGGATGTGCTTTTGAGGGTGTATGTTTTGCCCTGCCTGCCCTGGAATGATTTTGGTGGAAGTGATGCATGGCTGGCTACACCAGCCTTAGCACCAAGCAGAATTCTGCCTTTTCTTTGACTTTTCAAAAATAAAAGACATGGCAGCAGATGTTGAGAAAATATTGCTTCCACAGTTGTTCAGTGAAATCTAGGTCATGTAACAGTTTCATGGGTTATTTTTTTTCCCTTGCCCAGGCACTGTAGTCCTTGTGTCTTTTTTGGCTAAGGATAAACCTCCTTTCGAATTCAGATTTATTCCAGAGATGTCTTACTTCCCACCTGGATTATAAAGGTGATTTTTACCATCTGGGGACTGATTCCTAAGCTTTCTTTGTCTCCTGGTCTCACAAATTCTTTTAATCTTTGACATTCCTATGACTTCCCTATGTGTATTTTGTTGATGTTGTTTTCTGAGGATGTCTTTTCTGCTGCCCTGAATATAATGCATATAATGCTGTCAGTAGTAGGATTATAAGCAAAATGAATCACTTCACTTAATGGGAAATTATGTTTAGATAAAGTAGATTACAAAGTAGGCTATTAGTAGTGGTTAGAAAACAATGTTTTGAAGTGGGATGTCTTGGGGCATGGAGAGTTTGTTCAGAAGTGTGGGGTTGTTTTTCAGGTTGGCTGTGACTCAGAGTTGTATCTTTTGTGGTTTCTGGGGAGAAAAAAAAAGGAAAAAAGAATTCAAACCAGTTTTTCAGGTGCCCACATCACACAAAATACATCCATGTGCCTGTATTTGTTGTCTTGATTGTGGTGGGGAAGACACAACCACAGGAATAGAGCTTCCCTCAACACCCCAAACCAATGTCTTGGGGTATAGACCAGACTGATGTCAAAGCCTTTTTCATGTGCAAAACATGAGTCCCACATAGGGCTTCAGTATTGTTTCTCTTTGGGGGCCCTGAGAGTGTTTTCTCCCAAAGACACTTGCCAAGGATTTTGGTTTGGCCATCCTGGACTTGCTTCTCCTTTTCCTGCAGGCTGCAGGAGCTCATGTGGGGTGACTGGGTGTGGAGTTACTCCATACTCCGTCATTGCCTTTTGGAGATGAGGAGGATGAAGGGATTCATCCAGAAGTATAGACAGGTCATTTCTCACACCCTTCAGTGAGTGGAAACATATTTAAATCAGCAGACAGATGTGGGAGCAGCCTCTCTTCTTTCGCTTGGGCTGGAGGGCAAAGCACAGCTTCGAACTCCCATGCTGTATATGAGGGTGGGAAGGGAGGGAGCAGAGAAAAAGCTGTTTGGACAAGGCTCACAATTTGATGTATGGAAAAACCTTGAACCTCAAGGAGGACCCCTGGTGTTTAGAACACTTGTATGGCATGAGAAAGCTTAGAGATCATGTAGGAACTTCTCATGAGCTCTACGTTCCCCTGAAAAAGGGGTTATGCTGAGTAGATAGAGGACATTAAATTGCTGTAATAGGGAGGAGCATTTTCAAAAAAAGCCAATATTTTGCTATCAGTTCTCACCCATTCCCAGCTTAATCCCTGCCATCAGATGGGGCTTGGGCAGTTGGTTTGATGTGGTCTGCTGAAGAAAAGCTACTGGGTTGTGCTGCTGGCATGCACCAGATCAGGACCCAAGTTACAGAGTCCAGAGAAGTTCTCCTGAAGGATCACATGGGAAATTGATGCTCAGACCCTTCTCAGACCCGTGCAAAAACATCGATCTGGGAGATGCGCGTCTCAGCCTGGGCTGCTCTCAAAGCTATCAGAGAGCCTGCACACCCTCTGTTACAAGTGTTTTTGTGGGAGGCAGGATTTTGCTAACGTGTTGTGTACCCAACCACAGTGATTGTGGGGGCCAGTGCTGTCCCAGGCAGGAGTTAGAGCAGCTTTAGTGCTGCTCTACTACATGAATCCTTGCCATATTCCTTAAAGGCTAATTGTGGCACATGGAGATCAGCAAAGTACAGCTGCGCTGGGATTTAGGAGCAGGGAAGAGACGGGAGGTCAGCTCCGCTGGCGCTTTGCCATGCAAAGATTTCCCCTTACATCATCTGGCTGCTGAGGGCGAGTTTACATCTGCTTTGCACCCCGAGGGAATTGCGGTGTCAGGGAATGAGGTTGCTGAGAGTTCTCCCCAGTGCAGCCAAGACCTGCAGCACTGCTCTGACTCCCTGGCATTGTCGGGGAGACGCCTGGATACTGGATCCGGATTTTCATTGGAAATGTTCCATGTTGGCTAAGCTTTTTTGAGGGGAAGATATGGATGGGAGGGGAGGAGGAGGAGAAGGAGAGCTTACTGGAAAGGCCAACAGCAGCTCACCTGTGATGTAGAACACAGGAGATGGGCAGAGCAGGGAGGCATATCTTCAGAGAGCCCTTCCCCAGGCACAATTGCTCTTCACTCCTCCCCAGCAAGTCCCTTCCATAATTTTCATTCAGAACTAGCCAGATAAACAGAAATAAGCTTTAGCTCCATCCTGCTGGGGAACAGCATAATTTTGCAAGACCGGAATTGTTTGCTGCCCAGCTTTCTTCTAGAAAGTCTCATCAAGCAGCCACAGCCATGAGCCCTGTAGAGAGATGGAGCTAAGGAAGCTTTTGGGCCAAGGGAGGAACAAGGCCAGGAGCTGGAGGGTCCCAGCTTGATAGAAAGCCACCAACCATCCCGTCTGTGTCCAGAGGACTGGCCACCACCAGGCTGACTGCTACTGCAAGGCAGTCACAATATCTGCATTTTGTCCCATGGGACTGGTACTGATAGGATAAGGGGGGTGGCTTTAAATTGACAGAGGCTAGGGTTAGATTAGATATTAGGAAGAAATTCTTCCCTGTGAGGGTGGTGAGGCACTGGAACAGTTGCCAAGCTCCCAAGCTTAAGGGCTGGGGAGAAGAGGAGGTGGCTAAAGGTAGAGCTGGTGCGTGCTGGGCCAGCCAAAATGTAGGGCATAGCCAGCTCTCTTCCAAGGAGCACATACCTGATCTCATCTCTCTGCTTTCTATTTTTGCCCTCGATATGCTCTCTGCATTAGCAGACTTGGCTTGGGGAGAGATTCGATAGCACTCTCCTGCTTGAAAGCAACTTTTCTGAATGCACAACATGAATCCATTGGTGGGGTCACATAGTAATGCTTGAAGTCAGAAGCTATTTTTAAAACTAAATTGCAGAACCACACATGGCTTTCATTAGTGCTTTACATCAAATTTGTCGGCTAATTAGTGGTTTTTCATCACTAGTTTTTGAATAGTATTTTATTTAATTCACTCTCCAATATTGTCATGCAACACCCCTCAGCCCTATATGCAGTCCCTGGCACTGGTGCTGTGCCAGCAGAGGAGGGAGGAAGAGGAGAGCTTGCAGGAGACCTTTCTGATGCTCCTGATGGATGGGCTCTCTGCATACGGAGTGTATTCCAATATTACGTGTCTGGAGTGGGC
Organism: Eopsaltria australis; assembly: GCA_034509425.1. NCBI lineage: Eukaryota > Metazoa > Chordata > Aves > Passeriformes > Petroicidae > Eopsaltria > Eopsaltria australis. The sequence continues at coordinate 10,398 of JAVTVJ010000205.1, forward strand.
GGTGAGCAGCCCTTGTACTCTCTTCCCTCCCTACCTCCATTTAGTGTTGTAAATGATGTATTGCAGTCCTGAACTGTCTTTGGTTCGGAGGAGGAGGAGAAACCAAGAAAAGTTGCCAAACATGATTTCATGAGGTTTGACTTTAAATTGAATGAAGTTTTTTGAGTGTCTCGGATTTTTTTCTTTTCAAATAAAGGGAGTACAGAGAGCATGGATTGCTAATGACTGGTAGTTACGGGTCATTAAGCTCACTAACTGACTTCAGGATCAGAACTTTCTAATAACAGCAGTAAGCACTCTTTTAACATTTATTTCTCATTTTAGGGATGGGGAGATGTGATTACCATTTGAAAGTCTGCAGTTATTTTTTCTGTTCATAATTACAGAGGCAGCTTGCTATTTTCAAGGCTGTTTTTAAAACATTTAAAAGTATTTGGTGAAATAATTTCTGTGTTGGTATGGTTTTTTTCTTTTCTTTAACTGACTCTTTTAAAAATCTCTGGAAAACCAACACAGAGAAAAAAATGAAAATATGTTAAAATAAGGAATAAAGCAGTTACTGAAGTGTAATAATCTTGGTTTATAGCACACTTTCCATTTAAATTGGTTTTATTAGAGATAAACCTGTTAAGTGTTGAGGAATTAAGTGCTGAATAGAGAATGTTGTTTTGCTGCTGTGTAAATGAAGGATCCCTCTATGCAGAAAAGAGTGCAACTGGTTTTACAAGTGAATTATTTGCCAGTTTGAAGTGCTGCATTTACTTTGGCATCTGTTATAAAAATGATGATTTGTTGTCAAGAGGGATGCTGTTTTTTTTCTGAGTGGCACGAGAGGTTTTAGCACTGGGGTTTGTAGGTAATGTGGGCTTTCTCATTCTTCTTACGCCTGGTTTGCTAGAAGGAGCTCAAGGAGAAAATGAGGCAGAGAGATTTTCGGGAATTTCTTGGCTCTGCTAGTGAAACACAGACTTCTGGCATGCAGCACTTTGGGACAATATTGAGAGGGAGCAGCCTGTGACTCCAAGTAGCAGAAGTTAGTAAGGGTGTGAAACTCTCCTCATTTCGGAGGGCTGAGGGCAGAGAAAAATTCAATAGACCACGAAGTCTCAGCTTCTCCTTTCAGACAGCTGGTCCTGGAAAATTTCATTCAAAGGCTGCAAATTGGAAGTCCCCACAATCGCTCTGTCGATTCTTGAGCAAAGGTGACTTTGGAAATTCGTGACAGCAGAGGAAGGTCTTGTTTTATTCACTCAACAGAAGTGAAATACAAGGGGAAGGGAGAAAGAACAGATCTGTGTGGAAAATGTCACTTGGGCTGTAACCTGAGCCTGAGTGAGCTGTGCCTTTCGGAGGGTTTGGTGACCCTCTGAAAATCCTTGCTCTCTGGCTGCTATTATTGTAGCCAATTTCCAACTAAAATAAGTCTTTTGTCATCACCAGCCATGCTGCCTCTTGCTGAGAAGAAACAAAACTTGTGCGTGGCAGCGAGGGCGGCCAAGCTGAAGGTCAGAGTGCAGAGGCAGATTGCTGCATCCCTGGGGCTGAGGCTGGAGCTCACCCATGGGACCAGCGATGCACCAACCAGGGAGTCTGCCCGTGACCTCTGAAGACAGACCCCAGGCGAGAAGCCTAAGAGAAAACATCCTAGTAAAATGCAAATGGGAGAAATGAGGGTTTCCTCCTCCTTGTTAGGGTTATGCAGGTGGAATTGCTGGGTTTTTCTTGCTTTTTGGGACATGGCAGAAAGTGCAGTCCCATGTGTCTGAAAAGAACAAGGAAAAGTTAACTTGAGAAAATTAGAAAATACTTCAAACTTCTGTGTTTGCCCAACTGCTCAAATGTTTTCTCCATGCCAGATCCTTCCCCTTACAAAACTAAAAAAAAAAAGGAGGAAGGAAAAAAAAGGCAGCCCAAGGCATCACTTTGCTGAGTGCAACTTGTACACTGAGGGATATTATGTTGTTGAGCCACTATTGATCCTGCTGTTTGAGGCAAAAAACTCAAACCAAAAAAACCCCTTCCTCATCAGAGCAAAGGTACCACAACATAGAGTACTCGTGTGGGGAAAAATACTTCATGCAAGCCTTTGAGCCCGATTGGGTCTTTACTCACATGAGTATGGTTATACATCTGTCTTAAGTTTTATGCTAAATTGTATTTCAATAATACTCCATTTCAGTAGTAGTTAGTATGCGAGTATCTTTTTTAGGTCCTCCTGATTTCTCTGAATTTTTAAAGATTAGAGTGATTTAGAGTTTCTTTCTTTTAAGATAGGTGAATACGTGCCTTTGGGAAAAGGGGAAGGGAGATTTTTCCTGTTAGCGTTTCTGTTCCATCGTTTTTGCTGATGTTCAAATCAGCCCGGCACTTTGGAAATTCAAAGAGTGATCAAAAGATCCTGTCCCTTCTCTCAAAGAAAAAAACTGAGAGTATGAAGGAATTAAGCACATGCCCGTATATTTCTTCAGCCACTGCTAATTCGAAGTTTTGCTTGCAAAGAATTCTCAAATGTGATTTATAAACATCAGAGCCTGCATTGTGCTCTCTCAAGGAAAGCTACTTTAATTGTTTTAATCTGATAGGTTCTTACGAATTCCAGGTTTGGGATGCAGGAAGAAACTTGAAAGTGAATACTTTCTTCTTTTTTTTTTCTTTTTTTTTTTTTTTTAATGCATAGTGGCTTGGAGTCTACTATAATGCAAAGTAAAGCGTTGTGTTACAAAGGCAGGGAGGATGGGACAGAAGGTTAAAGGGCATCCTGGAAACAAACAGCTGGACCAGTTTATTTAAACAGATACAAGGATGGGGAGCTGACCTCCGTTTGACTTCTAGTGGGAGGAGCGAGAATGTCATTTTATTACTTTGCCCAGAAGGAAAATGTTCTTGTGTCTGAATTCCCCCCAAAGACATCCAAACATTGAGCTGTTTGGCAGAATTGCTGCTTATAGAAAATACTTACATGAATGCGTAGGAAGAAGATAACTGTTAAGTACCTGTGTGTAAAATGTTCTTAAAGCAGATATCCCAGATGCTAGTGTGGGGCAAGCAGGTGAGATTATGTTTTACCATAGGCATGTCTTGTGGGTAATTATTGATAAACTCTAGATATATTATCCTAGGATATTAGTACATAAATTAAACTGTATGTAGTACAGTTTATTATTTTGAGATACACCTCCCTTCCTCTGAAAAGTGCTTATAGTTTGGAGAAGAAGGAAGAAGGAAGAAAAACTTGTGAAGTTGAGGTTGTGCATGCCTAATGTTGCTCAGCATTTATTTGGGGTAAAAGTTATTTCAGTGACCCCCTCACAGCTCCCCTCTCCTCCTGCCACACTTCCAGGTCCTAGCAATGGAGCAATAGAAGTAAACACAGCAAGAGCCTTGCCAGACTCACAAAAAAGAAATGGCTGAGGCACTAGGGTTTTGTGGTGTTGTTTTACTTCGAAGAGTTACTGTGAAAATTGCTTTCTGCAAATGCAGATTACAGATATTAAACAATTTTCTAATTGGTCATGGAGCTAAAGCAGCTAATGGGGGAAAAAAAGCAGGTTTTTTTTAATTGCTTATTTCACATGGTGTCTGTGCTACACCTGTGCTTATAATGAGAAAGGAGAATTAGTCTAACCTTCTGCTCACATGATTCTAATTTTCATGGTTTGTACAAGATAATGATAAACTGATTTGCAACACTGTTTGCTGGAGTCGAGAGGGGGTGTTTATTGGAAATGTGTACAAAAATTGATCCAATACTGTTGCTGACAAAACATGACCTAGTTCAGGTGTAAAGTTTCCAGACTGACACTCGGGTTTGGTGCCTTTGAGCCCATTTTCTCAAGACAGGTTTGATAAAGACTCAACATCTCGATTAATTTTAGCAGGAGTTTGGGTAATGGGTGTCAGTGGGGAGTGGGAGATAGGAGGAGTCTGAAGTCACTGTGCTGGTCTTTGATGAGGGCAAAAGAAACAGCATGGGGCAGCGGTTTGCTATTCTTCTCCCCTCTGGTGTAGGCAAATGGGTGGGCAGAGCTGATTCCCATGGAAAGATCCTGGTGGCTTTATCTCTGTGGTAGGAGAGCTCCTGCTAAGCCACCCCAAGCAAAGGCAATGAAAACAAGCATCAAGTATTCCTTTGTGGACTTTCCTATCCCATTTTGCAAGTGTACTGTGGTTTAGCCCACACTCCTTACTTTACTAGTAAATATAGAGGCATACATAATTTTATTATTCTTTTTCTCTCTTACAAAGAGCGCAAAGTCTGGTTAAGCAGCTTTGCCGTGACTAAGTCTCAATGGAGATTTTTTCCAAATACATTTTAAGTAAACTTTCTGCTGAGTGAAACCTCAAGAGAGATTCTTCAAATCATCTTCATTCAGATAGGTTCCCAGCCATGGTTCCCAGCCTCCTGTTTTCAGCATCATGAAGAGACCAGGGTACTTGCAATCTCTCTCCTTCTTCTGTTCTGCTCCAAATTATTTTGAATATTTCCAAATAAGCATTTCAGGACTAACTGAGGCAAAGAGCTACAGAAACACAAAGAGTGGGGTTGCAGATAGCTATTTTTAAAAATGACTGTACCTCCTTTTTTTTATTATTTCCAAAGATCTTCTTTTCATTGTTCGGGGGGGAATTTTCAGTAGTCCAGTAATTACAGTTTAACAAGATGTTTGCTGTAAATGGTCAGGCCTAGCTGGAGAAAACAGGATTATAAATTCAATTACTGTAAAGCTATGACCTCGCCTTGACCCCCTCAGACTTTGCATAAAGAGAGGGAGGGGGGAAAGAGCCCACCAAGAAATGGCTAGGAGGAATGCATGGCTCTGAAGTCCCCAGCAGTGTGACTTAGTGGTGATAAAAGTCCAGACGTTCCCTCATTTGATGGGGTTCTGCCATCACAGTTCATTATCTTAATAGTGAGCATTAAAAGGGAATTAGGTTTGCAAGAGGTAGGGGCAGGTTTTGATAAAGAAAAGAATTGGAAAAAGAAGTCAGAGGACATAAGGCAGAAATTACACTAATGAGGGGGGAGGTAGCAGATGCCCTCACGAGCATCTCACCGGCTTCACACTTTTTTGTTTTCTTGGTGCCCCATTCTGTATTGAGAAGAGTGTTGCTGGCATTGTTTCCTGAAAACTCGGCTAATTCCCCCATGAAAAGATGAAATGGAAGTGTCCAACTGTGGTAAAAAGCAGGCAAACATAAATCAGCTTGGAAACCCCAAGCTCATGCTCTCAAAGGTCATCAGGGTTAGAGGTTTAGCAGTATTTGCATCCCCATGCAGCCCGATGGAGAGCGCCACAGCAGGGCAAGAGGGCTTGGGGATGGGTTGAAGACATTCTTTCCCTAACCATTTTCTTTCCTCTTTTTTCTTGCAGGTTTATTAATGCTAGAAGAAGAATAGTTCAGCCCATGATAGACCAGTCCAATCGAGCAGGCAAGTCCCCAATAGTAACTGTGTTCAAGTCACACAGTCAAAAACCATCCTCAAGCCATTCACCAGGAGTTCCAGTACCTGGTAAATAAATGAGAAATGAAAGCTGGGCGTGACTGACAATTAAAATACAACCAGCTTTCTTTCATTATGACTCTAATGATTTTGGAAAAAAAAGACATTGAAAATTCTAAAAGGGAAATTAAAATTATCCGATCTGTGACAGGACTTTCTGTACACGATGCCAATTATTCTTGTATTTTTTTAGTAGTTGTTCGGAGTTTTCCTTCCCAGTTCTTTCTGCTCCTGTGACCACTCCCTGGTGCATGGCTTGGTGTGGAATTGCTGTAAACTTTATTACCTGTCAAAAGGGCAAAGGGGTCAGAATCACTTGTGGGACTCAGTAAAGTTCAAAGACATTCAATGAGGTAGAGCTTTATGTGCTTTAATAACCCAAGCCAGCTTTCTTCTGAAGCCGGCTTTTAATGTACAGTGAAAACCACCAGTTCAGGTAGTGGTACTTGTATAGGGTCCTTTTGTCCCTTGGCTCTTCTTTAGGGATTGCTGAGCATTTGCTGTTTACTTTGGGGGTATTTATTTCTATTTTTTTAAAAGACCTCAAGTTTCCACATGTTGATTCTATTTGGGGTCTTGGCTCGCAGCTCTCTGCGGGTATTTACCATCAAGGATTATCATAGCCCGTTACTCCCAGTTGGTTTTGTTTTCCAAGTCTCACTGCCAAACTCTCCGTATCTGCTGTTGTCCAAGATGCCTTTGGGCCATACTTCCTCTTCAAGTACATTTGATTATTTGTCATTAGACGTAAATATCTGGCATGGATGTGTTCAGGTCCTGCCCTTTGAAGGCACAAGGGCGTAATTTAACACACTGAGATTTCAGTGTGACTATTCCAGCCATAAAATCCGGCTCCTATACAGGTTTTTGCATTGACGTCAGCAGCGGCAGCAGCTGGAGCCGGGGCTCCTCGTGTCTCAAGATTTCAGTTTGCTAACTTCATTTCCAAACTTGCAGAAGGAAATTCAGCCAAAACTAAGTATGCTTGTTAGTCTAGCCGCTAAATTCACACAGTAGATGTTTTCCCCTCTTTTCAGAGCCAGCATCGATAGCCCATGGGTGGGGGGGGTTATGTCTTGATGCCATGAGAAGGAGGTGACCCTATTGGCTGTTCCTAAAAAGAAATGTTCTGCACCTTTCCAGTAAGTCAAGGAACACCCTATAACCCCGACGGGCAGCCAATGGGAGGCTTCGTGATGGACGGCCAGCAGCACATGGGCATCCGAGCGCCAGGTAAGCCCCCGGGACAGCATCGCCCACCCACGCGTGGCCTCGGTCGCGCCACCGCAGGTAAACTCACCTCTGCCCTGCGCCGCCGTCCAGCTGCCTGCCTTGCCTCACCTGTCTTCTGCCTGCCTTCCACACCACCGAGGGAAACCGGGCATCTCCTTGCTCGAGTGGTCCTGGACCCTCTGCCGTGCTGTGTTTTGGAAAGGGGCTTTTGGCACTATCTGTTGACTTTGCTCATTTTCTGGCATCTTCTTGGATTTTTATCTCCCTCTAGGACCTATGAGTGGAATGGGCATGAATATGGGCATGGAGGGGCAGTGGCACTACATGTAACCTTCACCTAGGTAACCAATGGCAAAGCCAGGGGGAAGTAAGTACAAACGAGGTCTTTGTTCTCACTTTGTCCGAGGGATATTTGTCTTCTTGCATTTCCCTATGTTCTCCCTGCCCATAGCCTCATGCTTGTTCCTTCCTTTCCATCCATCCGTCCTACGCCTGGGCTCCTTTGGGTTTGCTCTCCCTCTGGTTCAGCTCAAGCTTTCCAAGCTCCCAAACCCCCCGTGCGCGCGCGCGCCGTACATTGACGCTGCCGTACATCGACGCCGCCATACATTGATGCTATTATCCATCCCCGAGCACATGACAAAACAAGGAGCAGCCAGGGAGGTGGGGGAGCCCGTCGTCTTGGCAACCGACTGATTTGCAAAATGTAAGCGGTCTGCAGCAGCGCAGGGAGAGGAAAGAGCATGTCCCCAAAGTGTCATAAATCTGTCTAACCGCAGTTGATGCATGAGTTACATTTCTCCTGCTAACCTGCAAGACACCAAAAAAGCCAAACAGACTTCTCGTGGGGTAGAAAAAAAAAAAAAAAGCAGAAACCAGCAGCTTCACTTAGTTGCATTTTGGAAGGCAATGGATGAAACTTTGAATTTTTTTTTTATTTTTTTTCAAGTTTATTTCTCTTTGTCTGTCCGTCATAATGGGATTACGTGTGGCAAAGGAAAAAGAGAGAATACAAAATAGAGGTGTGCGCAGCAGGCTATGGAGCTTAGCCCAGGCTAATTGACTATATCCAAATTAAGTATGCCATCACTTGCAGTGTGACAAATGGATTTGACTTATTCAGTATACAAAAATAGAGATCATTAATGCAATCTTCAGTGGCAGGCCTTGCAAAGAAAGCCTAGAAAAACTGTCCCAGTTTTTTTTCCCCCTCTTGTCTTTTTCTAGGGGAAAATACATTATACAAATTTCTGGTTTTTTTGTTGTCTTTTTTTAATAGTAAAGTGGTTTAAAACACGAAGACACTTGGTACCATGTTTAAATGGTGCCTGATTCTGTTTCTCTTGCTCTCTTTCTGGAGTTAAAAGAGTTATTTCAGCATCTTTGTTGTGCCCCCAGCCTATATTAACATAGGGTTTGAAGTTACCCAGGGCAAATGTATTTCGTAGTAGTCTTCTCTGAGCCCAAGTCAAAACTAAGTTTTAACAATTAGCTGTGAAAACATTCCTCTGAGCTTGGGAATGCAATAGCCTTATTACCTCATCATGAAAATTTCTAGCTTAGTTAATTTAAATATTGTTTCTTAGTTTCTGGGTCAATTAAATTTAAATGATGTATTTTATGCTTCGTGACCAATTAAATTAATAGGTTATTACAAAAAATATTATCATCTTTTTTGATTAAAGAGCTGTGAGTACAGTATATTTTATAAGCAATTTTCATTAGTTCAAAACTGTTCCTTTAGGCTAGATTAAGCAGCTATTCATTGCTAGAGCCTTGAGACCTGATTCCAAGGTGTTCGGCGCATTCACAGCGCGCTCTTACTTAGAACTAAAGCCAATTGAACCTACTTAGCAATAGCGTATGCCTTTCACCCTTGATGATTATGGAGCTTATAGCTCTCCGAAACAATACACCTGTCAGTTCCCATCAGCTACAGCAATCCAAGCAGAAGGCAGAGGCCCACAGAAAGCAGGAGGTTTTATTGTTTTAGGTCCAATTTTTTTCTTATTGTTCTCCCAAACCCACTGAAAGGTTTGACTGAGTTGCGCGTCTGATTTTTTTTGCGGCCAGAGGTGATCAGGGGGGTAAAGAAATAATTGACAACTGTTATGGATTATGTATATATTTTTAATGTGTCTAAAAATATGAGTTTGATTTAGCAATCGTACTTAGTAATCCTATCAATTTCGGCTTCATATGAGGCCTTTGTTCAGCGATGTATGTCCTTGCTGGATTGCATCTATTTGAATGGCACAAATATTTGGGACAGATTCCAAGAGATCAGGCTCAAGAGCTAAATAAATAGCTGTTGATAAACCCTGACACCTATTTAACCCATCACTCCTCCCAAGTCCCTCGTTAGCTGCTCCACATTCTCCGCCTTGTATTCCCAGCGTGCTTTTACTAGTGGGGAGGCAAAGGCAGGTGGCTGGAGTAAGGCCATGGGGAGTGGAGCCCACCTGAGAGCCCTCTGTGTGACGTTAGTCATCTTCAGGCTGGCTCTACATCTGTCATGCTTCCAGTTCAGGAACATGTCCATTGCATACATTCCTAACCATAAAAGCAGAAAGTTGGTTTATCTCCAAAAACTCTGTATTTGGAAGGGGGAGGATGTTCTCGGGGTTTTTTATGACCTGAGGGCCATTCCTGGTGCCGTCAGTGTGAGTCTGCCTAGACTCCCAATTCCGCAGAGGCGGCGGTGCTCGCGCGCCCGCGACTCCGCATCCCACCTGGGGCTGGAGCCCGGCCTCCCCGTGCCCGAGCGGAGCAGCTTCGCGGCCCGGTGTCGGCAGCCGGTCCCCACCACTCACCGCCACCTCTTTCTCTCCCTTTGCAGGGCTGCAAAGTATGCCAGGGGATTATGTGTCTCGGGGTAGTCCAATGGGTATGAATATGGGACAGCCAAGCTATACGCCGCCCCAGATGCCCCCCCATCCTGCTCAGCTGCGTCATGGCCCCCCCATGCATACCTACATTCCTGGACACCCTCACCACCCAGCGATGATGATGCATGGAGGACCACCCCACCCTGGAATGCCCATGTCAGCATCAAGCCCCACAATGCTTCATACTGGCGAGCCAGCAGTGAGCGGACAAGTGATGGACATTCATGCTCAATAGCTTAAGGGAAATATACGTTGTCTGCAGCAACGGTAGATTTCAAACATTGTCTTTCTGCAATGACTATGGAGTTCTTGGCGTCAACTTTGGACCAAGGGACGTTCCAATTCTTCACAGGGACCCTGACAAGCAGGAAAACACCAACTGAAGTCAACTTCTGGGGACATGCTAAATACCTATATAAGACATTAAGAGAACAAAGAGTGAAATATTGTAAAATGCTATTATACTGTTATCCATATTACGTTGTTTCTTATAGATTTTTTAAAAAAAATGTGAAATTTTTCCACACTATGTGTGTTGTTTCCATAGCTCTTCACTTCCTCCAGAAGCCTCCTTACATTAAAAAAGAAGCCTTACACTTATCCTGCAAATGACAGAAAGGGCTTATTTGCAGGATTTTTAGAGCATTAAAATAACTATGTCAGGCAGAAGAATCTTTCTTCTATCCTAGGATTTCAGCCATGCGCACTCTCTCTCTCTCCCCCCTCTCTCCTCCTCTGTCCGTCTTTCTTCCCTTTCACTCCCTTTCTCCCCGTCTCTCTCCCTCTCTCTCTTTCTAGCCTGGGGCGTGAATTTGCATGTCTAATTCATTTACTCACCATATTTGAATTGGCCTGAACAGATGTAAATCGGGAAGGATGGGAAAAACTGCAGTCATCAACAATGATTAATCAGCTGTTGCAGGCAGTGTCTTAAGGAGACTGGTAGGAGGAAGCATGGAAACGGAAAGGCAGTGTATTTGAAGCCTAATTGTCACATCAGAGCATCCTTGTCCCCATGCAGCAACCACCACCTTGTACATCACTTCCTGTTTTATGCAGCTCAAAACATGGACTGAAGATTTATTTTTAATATGTTGACTTTCTTTCTGGGCAAGACATCAGTCATGTGTGCATTTTTTTTTCCATAGTCCCATCATGGAGCATTTATGTATACATTGTAAATAAATTTTGTGCAAAAAGGACTGGAAAAATGATCTGTATTATTGCAATTTTTTGTAAAAGTAGCAGTTTGGTATGAGTTGGCATGCATACAGATTTACTAAGTGGGATAAGCTAATTATACTTTTGTTGTGGTTAAACAAATGCTTGTTGATAGCCTTTTTCTATCAAGAAACCAAGGAGCTAATTATTATTAATAATAATCATTGCACACTGAGTCTTAGAGTTTCTGATTGAAACAGTTTGGATTGTATAATAACTCAAAGCCCAGTTGTAGTAGTTTGAGTGCAGTAATGAAATCTGAATCTAAAATAAAAACAAATTATTTTTTGTCATGGTGACTCCAGTGCTTGCAAAATTTGTTTCCTGTCCCCATGCAGTATTTGTAGCCATTCTATCCCAGACTGAGAGCCAAGCAGCTACAAAATTCAGCTGGCTCTGGAGATGTTACCTATCATTTGCAATTTAAATATCAGCTTCATAGAATGTAAAAGCAATGCTACGCTGCATAAAGAAACTTTCTTGGAACTTGCACTGTAAATTGTCAGGACGGGAACTGTTGCCTGTTAATAAATGTAATATCATAGGGCATTATTGGACAGAAATTTGTAAATAGTGTTACCCCCCTCTCTCTCCCAAATTATAGTCTAATACGCAGTTCAAATTATTGAGTTTCTCACTGGAATTGAGCATACTAAGGAAGGAGGAAAATAAAACTTGAAAAACATTGCCTGGGCAATGCATATCTGTTAGGGAATGAGGAGCTGCTGCATCTCTGCGAGCAAGGCCAGTGCAGACCCTCATTAACCAATTTCCTTGCACATTTGTGCTTTCTGCACCGCAGCCAGTGAGTGAAAGAGCCCCAGCCAGTCTGCGCAGGCTGCAAGACCTCGTTTGCTTTAAGTCAAATCGCAGCTATAGAAGAAAAAATAGAGATTCCCGGGGCTAGGAAAATGACACAAATATCTTAATTAAGACGAAATAATGCAACAACATCCCACCCCCCCCCGCCCCAGCCTCTCCCAAGCCAGCCGGCACCCCCGGCAGGAGGTGTCCCGGGCGTGTTGCAGGGCAGACTCCCGGGGAGCCCCTGCTCTGCGTGTCCCCCGGGGTACCCCCGGGCCGGGCAGGGGCAGCCAAGGGGTACCGGCAGAGCTGCAGGCAGGCGGTGCAGACCTTTCTGAGCAAAGCAAGCCACCAAAGGGGGTCCTCTTCCCCCCGGCTGTGACTTCCTCCCCCTGTTTTTTTTTTTTTTTAAACTCTGAGTTTTCTTTCTTTTTTTTTTTTTCTCCTCCTTCTCCTCCGTTTTTTTTAAAGAGCCGCTGTACCGCCAAGGTGGCTGAACATCCCGGCTCCTTCTTTGTGAGACCGGAGTAATGACACTTTTCTGCCAAAACGTGAATGAACGGGGGTCGCTTTTTTGCTTTTTGGGTTTCTTTTTCTTGGTTTTGTTTTGTTTCGTTTTGTTTGTTTTGTTTTTATGTGTTTGGGTTTTTGGGGGTTTTTTAAGGTTTCCTGAAAGACAAAAACAAACCGCCCCCTCACAGGCGAGGGCACACGCGTCCCTTCTCGCAGCCGCAGCGAAGTGGGGCACAGACCTTCCTCCATGGGACCTTTTTTTTTGGAGGGGGGCACATTTCAAATTAAACCCACGATTACATCCCAAGACATTTAATCAGCTGTAATTATAACACATTCAAAATGAAGAATATGCCTTGACAGTATTTTTATTGTTATTGTTCATCGCATGATGTTAGACAGCTTCAGAGGCACAGGAAAGAGAAGTAAACGGGTTACAAATAGGGAATTATCCCTCGTTTAGCATTAAAATTCATTTAGATAAAATTGCCACAAACATTTAAATGGGGAGATTAGTTCCCCCTCACGCCTTATTGCACTCTCTCAATGGCTCCGTTAAGAACATTTTACACGTTGGAAATTCCGCCTTTTCGGGCCGCTCGCTGTTTCCTAGCTACCCTCCTTTCACCGCACCGGGGGGGCCCGGAGGGGCCCGGGGAGGGCCGCCCGGCTGCGCCTCCGCTCCTCACGCGGGCCCTGGGGGCTGCGCGTCCCTCGGGGCTGCGCGGGGCGCTGCGCGGGGCTACGCGGAGGCGGAGTGCGGGAGAGGGCGCGGGGGGGGGGACGGCTCGCAACCCCGCTGTCCTGCCGCTGCCCGCCGCCGAGGAGCAGCAGGAGGAGGAGGAGGAGGAGGACGAGGAGAAGGAGGAGGAGGAGGAGGAAAGCCGTCTTCGACTGCCATCTCTTGGGGGCTCGGGAGAGTGACGCGGGGGGGGGGGCGGGAATGCGGGGGTTCCGAGGCAGCCCGCGGAGCACCGCGCACGTTGCGCATTGCCGGACTAAAGTTTGCGCAGCCTTCCTTCGGCGATGCACTGTTTTGTTGGGCTCGGTTTGTGGTTTTTCTTTTTTTTTTAAATTTGCCCCGGTTTCCCGCGTCCCCCCGGTTCTTTTTTGCCTCCCCCGGGCGCGGTGCCCCGCGGAGCCGGGTGCGTGCGGTGCCGCGCAAGGCGAGCGCAGCGCTTTCCCCTCCCATCCCTTCACAGAGGCGAGAGAGGGGCCAGACCCCTCAGCGCGGTATCTGAGCGCACCGCTGCGCAGGGTCTGCCCTGCGTCTGGGCTGGGCACCCTCATCCCCCGCGTGTTTTCGTGAGGGGACAGCAAATTTCAGCCAAGCTGAGCGGGGCGGACCGAGTCCCCCTCCAGGCAGAGGGACTCGCGTGGGGGGTGCCTGTCCTGCCGGCTCTGCCGTGCCACCCACAGCCACAGGTACTTTTGGGCTCAGAAGCGGCGCTTTTCGGCCGCGCGCTGAACATTTCCACCCCCGGCGCTGTTGCGCGAAAAGTTCCCGCTACTGGGGCCTCGCTCCACGCGTCCTGAACCTGCGTGGAAAACAGAAGAGCATTTATCTCCTCCCCTGACCTTGCTACGCCGCCCGTGATGATAGCACATATATATATATTTATATTTATATTCATATTCATATTCATACATAAAAGCGAACGGACGTTTCCAGCGGGCCGGGAGGAGGCGGCCGCCCCCGGCCGCAGGCAGGGACGAGCGGTGCGTGGCGCGGGGGCGATCGCGCCTGGAGTGGGAGCTCCCGGTGCCTCCTGGAGGTGGCTGCTCTGCTCCCGGGCCGGGCTGGTGCTTTGTGTGTGACAGCCAGCAAGCCTTCCCCGTCCCTTTAATGCGTGTGGAAATATCCGCATGCCTGTGTGGCAGCTGCTTCCAAAGCTCCAACTAACTCTTTTGGAAGAGCAGGGCGAAAAGAGTGAAAGGCGAAAGAAAGACTGTTCATTTTTTTCCTTTGGTGCCATTTTGGATGTCATCTGTTACCTTGGTGACTGTGCTCAGCCCCCAAAGCCCCTGGATTGTTAGGGAAAAAAAAAAAAAAAGCATGCTATTTCTGCACCGTCATTTATCACTGTCACCGCATAATGATTCCCCTCGCAGCTCCTTATTGATGTTTGTAATTGCATTATCTCATAAAGGGAGGGGGTGGCGGGCCGGGATGATCAATGGAGCCGCGCCGTGCATGCCGGGGTCAGGGACTGCGGGAGGCGGCGGGGCCCCCCCGGACCCCCCCGAGCCCCGCTCCCCGCCTGGCAGACAACAAGTCCCGGGCACCGCCCGGAGCGCGGCCCCGGCAGCCGGCGCGCAGGGCCGGTGCAGCTCCCGGAGGGGCCGTTCTGCTGGGACCCCCCAATTTGGGGAGAGGAAGTGGGGAAAAAAAAATGAGGCTCTAGCAAGGGAAAAAATTAAAGTGGGTATAATGTGATTTGGCGGGGATAAAAAAACCACTTGGTGAATTCTATCCCCAGATCCCGAGTACCTGCCTGGAGGACTGCGGTGTGGGGGTGATGCGGGGGGGCTTCTCGGGGACCCTTTCCCCGCAGTCGCCCCTCCACCGCGGGGGATGCGCGGGGCCCCCCGGCGCGGAGTGGCAGCCGCCCCGGGGAAAGGTCCGGCGGCGGGGAGCGCTGCCGAGAGCACCGGGGAAGCTGGGGAGGGGGGAACAGCACGGGGAAGGGCCCCTCGGCGAAGAGGAGAAGGTCCTAGAAACATGTCTCGTTTCCCGCATTTAGCTGTTTTTTGTACCTGTTTCTTTTCGCCGAAGGCTCTATAGAGAGGGCAGCGCTGCCGCAAACCCTCAAACCGGAGCAGCCCACGGGGGATTTTCCTCCTCTCCCTTCTCTCTCCCTCGGCTCTATAAAGATTACCAACGAAGTAAAGATTAACTCCTTTCTCCCCCTCCTCGCCTCGCAAAATGAACTCCATCTACTGAGCCCAAAAGTTCAAAGAATTATTTTCCAGGCATTTTCCCAGAGGACGAGCCAGTGCACCCCATAACCCGGGACACAGGGGTGCCAAAGCCGAGCCCGTGTGAGCCAGAACAGAAGGATGCTGATTTTGCCACAACCATTCTCGACAGTCCCGGAGCCTCCCTTTCAGGCGCCGCGCTAAACCGAGGGGGGAGAACAAATCCTCTCCTGCTTGTCCTTCACCGCATTGATCAGCTCTCTCCCCAGGTTTCCCCCTCTTTAATCATACCTTGGAAATTTAGCAACGCTTTAATTTGGAGGTAATACAGCCTAAGTGTTATTGTTCTTTTTCCTATACATACATATATAGGGAAAATAAAAAAAAAAATACACACGCACACACACACATATATATATGTTTCCATATTTCCACCAGGAATGAGGGTTGGTGCTACCGCTAGCCTTATAAAGAAGCGCCGGTTGTCTGCTTTTACATAAACATTCATGATTCCAAATAAACTTTATAAGGATTTCAATTGGAAAGTGAAGCAGTCGGCACTGCGAAGACATTGTACTTGAAATTTCAAATGTGAACTAATCCAACTGAGCTGTTTTTTCCCTTTTTCTGGTCTGATAGTTTGCAATCTGGAGTCCATACTTAAAAAAAAAATATTCAGTGCCATAGCCCACGGTTAAAATAGTGAAAAATTAGTCTCGTTTCAGAAATTATTTATTTATAGAACGAACATGATTAAAACATAAAAAACACACAAACTGCAGCTGCAACAAAAAAACCCCACCGTGATTTACGATTATTAAATCTTTGATTGCCATGTTAATGTTTCTTTTTCTACCTTTCATTTGCATTTTAATCTATCGAATCTTTACAATTTTGCTGCCTCCTACTCGAATGATTGATTACACATCTGAAAGAGGGAAAAAAAATCCTAAGCTTTCTAGGCGATCTTCTATTTTTCCTCCCCCTTCCCTTTGCTGGTTTGCTTTCTGAAACCTTCCTCAACAATGTTAATGCAAGCAGGACAAATTAATTATGCTCTTTTAAATGTCAAAGGTATAAATAAAAATGCTTCCACCCCCACTTTTCCTCTCCTTTGCTCCTGCCCCAAATGGGAATATTTTTCCAAGCCGCTTGTTTTAAAAGCCAGAAGGAATCACCGTGGTAAAATACTATTTAAAAAATACGTGCAGCATCCTGACTGTAAATAAATATTATTGCGTGGACATTTACCTATGGAATAGGGAGGAAAAAAGAACCAGAGAGGCAGCGGGAGTCAGGGAGCGGTGGTGAAAGCTCCCTGGCGCAGCGGCAGTGCTTTCCTTCTCTGCTGAGCCTTTGCGTTGGAGCTGCTCCCCGGCCCCCCGATCCCCCCCCAAGAAAACCCACACAAGAAAAACGGATGGTCAAGGTGCAGCCCCCAACAAGAGAGGAGCATCCCCGTGGGTTCTGCCTTGCCTCTCCCCCGTGGGCCAGGGCAGGGGGTAGAAGGACTGGGGTGGCGGTGTAGGGGTGCGATGGTTCCAAGTGGGGGGGGGGGGGGTCCCCCTCTTGCTGGGAGTGGGCGCCACGGGGCAGGGGGTGCTCAGGCGGGATTGCCCATAGGGGACACCTACCTTGCGGCCGCCCACGGGGGAGACCCACTCGGGGAATGTTCACAGGTGGACACTGAGTTGGGGGATGCCCATAGAGGGACCACTGTCCCGGGGGTATCCCCCCCGAGGGGATGCCCAAGGAGGGGCACCCACCCAAGGGATGCCCACGCGAGACGGGCCCCCCGAGAGTGCCCGCCCGGCGCACGGGGCTGAAAGCAGCCTGCGGGCAGCACTGGCACCTGCGGGGGACGACAAGCGCTTCTTTGGGGAGGAATCATTAGGAAAAAGGGAAAGGAGAAGGGTAGGGCGGGACAGGCGGAGGCAGCGGCGCGGAGGCTCCGCACCCGGGGGCCGGGAGCGACCCGCGCGGGCCGGGCAGACAGGGAAGATTTAGAGGTGAAGAGATGGCAGATTGTTAAGGAAGTAATAGTAAGGTGTCCCATATACTATAGTTTTATTGTGGGGTAGTAACTACCAGATTTATTTATTGCCGAGGCAATATAATAAAGATAATGACCGCAAACTCAAGATAAATGCTTACGCCCATAGCTGGTCAATTCTTTTTTATTTAAGAGAGTGATCCGGAGAGGTGAAAGTCATCTTCTCCCGACCACAAATATCAGTCTTGGTTTCCACCAGGTTATAAACATGACATGCAAATAATGGAGCTGCTGCCGGGTGCGGAGAGTTTGGGGTCTGGGGGTAAGGAGGTGTCCTTTCCCTTGGCATTTCCCCTCTCCGAGGCACCCGCAGAGGAGAGCACCGAGGTGAAACAACTGGGGAATGAGTCTCCCCACGGGGGAAGTGAGGGGTAAGAACAAAAAAAGCCCCCACCCCCTTTAGCCCGTGGGGAAATGCCACTTGCGAGGGGAAGCGCCCGGGGGAGCGGCCCCGGTGCCCCGCACCCGCCGCCGCCCCCGCGCCCCTGCCCAGGGCGATCGTGTGTCAGCCCCACAATGGGCGCTTCTACTCCCGGGCGCTTTGATCCTTGCACGGCCGGGAAAAAAGCCACCTGACAGCGATCTGCGACGGGCGGGAGAGAGGAAAGGAGAGAGAATGGAAGGGGGGGAGGTGGGGGGGAAGGAGGAAGAGTTGAGCCGTACAATTTCGTGGTTTGTGCGCAGGGTAAAATTATAAGGTTGAAAAGTGCGAACAATCCTCCTCAATCTTTTACAACATCAGCGCTGCTCTCAGCCTTAACCAGAACCTCCCTTTCTAGCCGAACGTGAGTTATCATTTCCCCAGCCTCCTGCCTTCGCTCTTCCCGCAGGACGGGCAGCTCCCGCCTCCTCCAGCCGCGGCCGAGCGCATCTCCCCGCGCTGCGCGGGTTGCTGCGCGCCGCGCAAGAAGCCGCTTAAGCAGCGGGCAGCGCCGCGCGTTCTCCTCCCAGCACGTCAACTCGTCTGTCGCACTTCAAAGGGTGATAACCTAATTGCTTCCAGAGTTTAAAAGTAATTAAGCTATATTAAAGGAACTTAAATAAAACCTGTTTGCCGCGCACTGGCTCCCCTTGTCCTTCAGAAGGTAAATTGAAGTCCCGTTTCTGGAAAAACTGCATTAAAAATCTTGCATTTATATAACGTATGTGAAAAATGTAAACAGACTTCGTTTTTGAAAGGGTATGGGTAAAGTGGTGGCAATTATGTATAATTAATGCTGAAGGGAAAATGAACACATAATAGGTTCCAAAGATTAAACCATCTGTAACTATCAGGGGAACTTTTAAAGTTTTTCTTTTCCCTTTTTTTTTTCTTTTCTTTGTAAAAAATACATCTATTTCCTTTCACGAAGGATTTTTATATGTTAAAATTCAAGTTAATGTTTTCATCTCTGAAGTATTCTGCTTTGAGAAACAAATCCCTAAAACATTTCAGCAATTCTCAATCTACAACTTTGAAGATCATCCAATATAAAAATAAATTGAATGGCAATTTTAACCATTATTAATGTTTGTGGCACTTAATTTAGTTAGGTGCTGGCTTTCCAGTTTTGATTACACCATAAGGAAGTTATTTTGCTAAGAAATGTTAAGATAAAGTATAGGCATTCCCACACATTCTTTATATTTTTTCTGGCATGTATTTGTTATAGCCTACTCAATCTATTTTAATTTCTAGGTAACGCATAATCACCAGAGCAATTTTTTTTTTTTTTTTTTTGCCCAGCAACATGTTTGCAAGGGTAGAACCAGACTGAGAAGATGTAGGTCCTGCACATCTGTACATGATATTCAACACCAGCGACTATGAATCTAAATACATTTTTCCTACTATCTCAGATTGTCTTCACAGAAATAAACCCAGTGCCTTTAACATTTGCAAAGGTACGAATGCATCTAGCTTTAGCAACACTAATAGAGGTCGAGATGCTGTGTGAGCTGTAACTTCTGTCAGCGACTGTGCTTTTCCGACAGCAGTAATTCTTCAGGTGTGAAGGCAGAGTTGTTAAACCTCGTGTCTGAACAGACTAGTTGCCTGACCGTTGGTTTGCAGAACTGGTGGCTAGAGAAAATGAATGCATTTGTGCAGAAAGAACAATTATAATTAGCAGGAATTTAAGTTTAAACTGTTTTGTTAACTCTTGCATCCATTTGAGAGGTAGAAATTAATCTGCTTCTTTCAGTCCAGATTCTGGTCTGGCTTTGCTGCTGTTCTGACTGTTTGGGTATGTGGGGGATGTTTTCTTGTCCAAGAGGGAAGGCTAGATACCTCCTGTGGGGAATTCACCAGCTGGCAGTTCAAGACAAGGTTTAGGTTGTCTCTCCCACTCCCCAGTTATTGTGTCTAGCTTGGAAAAGTAAATTCTTAAGCAACAGTGCTGTTCTTTGATACCTGCCATATTGCAGAGGTTCATATACAGCTTAACCCTTTAAATTAGTTCCTAGACTTGTTCTTTTATGCAAAGGCCAAGCAGCTGAGTCTCAGCTTGGCACTTCTGGCAAACCCAGCTGAAGATGCTGAAGACTCTGGAGCAATAAAGGGGTTTGCTCTTTACGGGATAATCTACTTTAACCCCATGAGCAATTTTTGTGCTGCTTGCTCCTCAGCCTACCTGGAGGAGGATGAGCTGCCAGTGGATCCCAGCCCAGTGACTCACCCAATAACTTTTCCTGAACAACATCCATGTTGTGCAGACATGAAAGTAAGTGCTTGGGCAAAGGTACACGGGGGAAGGGTGTGGAGGAGAACAAGGCTCAGATGGGGATTGCAACCTCAGGAGCTTACTTTTTGGGGATGAAAGTAGTTGCAAGGCCCAATGTGAGTCAAGTACTCACAGAAGCTATAGTCTTTCAGAGCTATAAAATCAGTTTGCTACTGAAGTGCTCAGCTATTTGCTGATGACAGCACAAGGGCAGCATGTGCAGGCAGGTGCAACGATCCCTGGCATTGACCAGCATCTAACAATGGTGGATTAAGTCAGCTCCTGTTCAGGTCCTGATAATTCATGCAACACCAGAAACATAAACTTCAGCCAAAGACTTTTTCCCAAGCCTGGGAAATCCCCTGCAAAACCTCCTGTGTTCAAAAAAACCCCTTTCCCCCCTACTGGTGTCCTGGATAGAGATAAAGGATAAAAACCCCACAGTTTGTCACTGTCTTTACCAGAGTAAATTAACAGCATACTTCCCTTTCAAATGCCTTTTGATGTGCTAATCATCATGCAGTCTGATGTAGCCACCTTATTCTTGCAGGGTACCTAATGTGTCCAAGCACAAGTTGAACAGCAAATCAATGGGATTTCGGCTTTCAAGGACACCTTGGGTGATGAAGAGTCAGGGGTGAGGTGATGCTGCCTGATGGGATGGCAAACTGGGTTAGGGTGCCTCAGTTTGCCCCTTGATGGGAGGTGCTTTGTAGTTAACTTTCTTACCCCTGACTTGCTGAAGTGAGGTGCTGCCCACGGTTTGACTTTATCAAGATGGTGATGAAAATGCAGCCCTGGTTTTTCCCTAAAATGTTGCTCTCTCAGTCCCTGTGAGTGGGATTTCCACCTCCCTTTCCAGCTGCTACCCACAGAGGTTTTTTTGGTGATGCATGGCAATGAGGCTGGTCCTGGCAGAGATCCCACATATCTTGGGTCCTAGCAAGGGAGTAAGCCCTGCTTAACCCAGACTGCAGCAGAAACTAAAACTATCACCTGCATTTTCTTTTCTGGCTGGATTTCTCTTTTAAAAAACTTTCCCCCGTTTCTTTCTTTCTTTTTTTTTTTCTTTCCCTTTTCTAAAAACGCTTTGTCCAGAGCAGAATTAACAGCAGGCCTTGTTAATGAAGGGACCAGCAACATCTTCCCTGATGGCATTATAACCTCCTACCTGGCAAATCAGTCCTCCCGCTACCTCCTTTTCTTCTTACAAAGTATTTTCTTTATTGGAAGTTGTTAGAGGTTTGTTACTTGCACAGTAATTACTCAGCAGTAATTAGAGAGGTACTAAAGAGGCCGAGTCCAGATTTGGACCTAGATTTAGCTTTCTGCTGAGTTTGAGGGGTTATTTAGCTACTGAATGGGAGCCAGGACTTGCATTTCAATAGGATATTTTGGGATTTTTGCCAGAATCTGACCGCTCTTCCCCTGAATCTGTGTCCACACTAGAATAGGGTACAAGTCCAAACTGAGAGGCAAGGGGTCTGCTTCATTTAGCATCTGTATTTACATCTCTGTTGAACCTGGCAGCCATGGTTTGAGAGAAGATTGCCCTGTACTTTGAGGCCACCATGCTCATGGAGTGGAGGACATCATCCTGGAGGACATAAAGGATATCCTCAGCTGTCCAGCTCAGGCAGCTGCTGGTGATGGATTTTAGCTCAGCTTTGGGATCATGGACTAGGAGTGACGAAAATGTGTGGTTCAGGCTTATGCTAGGAATACCCTTTTTCTATTGTTGATGTATATCTCCTACTGGAAATATTGGATATACTGCCCAGGGACAGAGCTACAGTGCTTTACCAAATTTCTGTGCCAAGCACAGGAACGTGGCTGGTGTCAGCAGCATAGGTACAGGAGTCACCAAGCGCTGAGGCTGCTGAGGTGGAGGATGTTCAGCAAGGAGCTTGTTGTTTACACCAGGAAACAGCAGATAGCAAGGTTTCATTTTTGAGCAGTGGAAAGTCCCCAGACACACACAGAGGTGGCAGCTTGAGGCCGTGTGGCATGACCTTTGCACAGTTGTCTGAACAAGTTGCTGGATGTGGTGGGAACAGCTGAGGTGGAGATCTTTGTCCTGGGGAGGAAGAAGGAGACCTTTCAACCTCTCCATTCCCAAGCCCGGCAGGGACAGCCATGCTGTGGCTCCCCTCCCAGCTTCCTTCCTCCTGCCCCAGCCACAAGTCCTGGGGCCTGGGCTGCAGGGATGTCTTATCTTGTTTATGTAATGTGGGTGCTGGAGGGTTGATTCTTTCTTCAGCAAAATGTTCTCACGCTGGGGGCTCACCTCCTCTGCCAGAGATGGAGCGGCTACAGCCCAGCCTGGTCTCCTTTTGGGGTGGTGGGGAAAACTGGCACAGAATAAAGCAGGGAATTGCAGCCCTTGGACACTGGACTGCAACTGGGAAGCATGGATTTGGGTGCTGGGACAGGTCAGCATTTCCCTTGGGAGAGGCACCCCTGTTTTTCCCAGCATGAGGGCTGGGAAACTCTTGCAATGGAGAAACTGAGAGTGAGAAATAACTTCTTGTTCTTTAATTTTTATTTTATTTTATTTTATTTTATTTTATTTTATTTTATTTTATTTTATTTTATTTTATTTTATTTTGTTTTATTTTGTTTTGTTTTGTTTTGTTTTATTTTATGCTATTTTTTAGCAGGTCTTTCTTTGCATCCAAATAAGGAGACATTCAGTCATGCAGACCTTCTGTTATTAGAGTGGAGCAAGGTCCTTGGGCCTCATCATCAGCCAACTGATGCATCTGCTCACCTCTGACCCAGGAGGACCAGGCACAGCCCCAGCAGCTCTAACAAAGCTCTGGCCAGGCAGACGAGAGGGAGGGGTGTGCCATGAAACCACCTCCTTGGTGGTGACATGACCCCAGTCTGCTCCAGATGGACTTTTTACATCCTTACACCACTGCAGCTTATCCCACCTGCCTCCTTACTCTCAGCCATGCTAGCCCCTAGGTAGGCAAACAGTGAGGCTGACAATCAATGATTTTTGATACATTTCTTGACTTAAATCACTGTGGCTTCTGCTTTATAAAGTTTCGAACACTTGACTGACGCACAGTGCAAATTATATATATATATATATATATATGTATGTATATATAGATATATTTATATAATTTAGTCTGTGTAACAATGGAAATTCTCATGCATCTAAAGATCTGCTCCATTTTGGAGGCCTCCAAAGATATTCAGGTCTGTGTTGCTAAACGGTGTTATCATTTAAACAAGGGAAGTTCAAGCTTTTAGCAAGCAGGCTCTGTTCCTTGAGCAGTTTGTCAGTCTTTGGCAGCATTTAGCATTAAATACTATTTAGTTACTATAATCAGAAAAGTCCTTCAACAACAATGACAAAAAACTGTAATTGATAATAATAGCAACAACAATAATACAATCCCTTGCTTTTTACTTCTTTAAACTATCTTTATGAACTGAGTTTCATGCTGGCATAAAGCAAACGTAACTCCGTGTCGTTAAGCATTGGTTTTCACCCCTGAAAAACTGTGCATGCTGAAATACAGAGCATGCACAGCTGAGCTTATCAGGAAAAGTCTTTGAGCTTGCTCTTCATATTCTCTAGGCGGAGAAGTCCTTGACTTAGCTCAAGCCCCAGTTTGAGATGTGATGGATGCGTAGCCTTAAATTTTTCCATGTGCGCATCCAGGTTGTAACACCACTCTTCAAATTGTGGCTTGAGGAATTCTTTTTAGTCCAGAGCAAAGAGGAACTTGGTGAAAGATTTCCTTTCTAAAACAGGTTGACCTCACAAGTGTATGGGAGGATGAACTGTGCAATTCAAGGTACAGAAATATTTGATTTATTAAAGCTCTCCAAGGCATACAGTTCTTAAATAAAAGGGGATTCAATCAAGACTGCACTTTCTGCAGCCAAAAATTGAGAAATTTGTATGTTGATTGCCATCCAGGGCCTATGGATGGCTGCTTATTGCTGTTCAGAGACAAATTCAGCAGGAAATTTGAAGCTGTCCCCTGAAATAAAGGGGTAACCTCCAATTACCCCCAGTGCAGAGGAGAGCTGGACTTATTTTGTTCTATTGCCTCATAGTCACAGTGGATGCATGATAGTTACGTGCAAGTACAAATGGCACATAGTTCTGATAAAACACAAGACATCCTTTCCAAAAATTGCTTTCCTAGAACTTATCTTTCCTCTCTTTCTCATCCTTCCCTGCTCTGTTGGGCTCAGTTACTGAGGTTTCTCTACTGGGGGTGTAAAAACCCACATAAAATGATGGGAAGTGTAAGAAACAACTTGTAACTGAAACTGCTCCCTCTCTTACAGTACACATAATCAAAGAGGGTTGGTGCTATCTCTATGGTTAGATGAAATAAGGCCTTTTAAGGAGTTGAATAGAGCTGTTTGTTTTCCCTCTTGTAGCCCTGTTCCTCCAAGGCATGCTGTCATGCTCACCAGACCTGAGTTTTATAGGTTGGACTGGAGTCTTTGACAAAACTGAATTTACTTTAAATGACTGAAATTAGATACTTATAATCCAAAGTAACAGCCTAGGGGCTCTCTTGTGTATTATCCTTCACTCTCAGCCCTCTGCTTTGTAGTGTCAATGGAATAATTTGTTAAGAAAGTAGAAATATAAGCAATAATTCTGAAACTGAGAAGGAGCTCAGGCTAGACCTTATTTTGCCAATACTTGTTACCTTCTAACCTAATATGACAGTGCCTCTCCCATAAATAGCCCCTTCAAAACATAGCTTTGCCAAATTTCTGCTTTTGAAATTAGGGTTGAAATACTATTTTTTCTTTGCCCCACTTATGCAACAACACTGCTTTTCTTCTCTCCCAATGAGACGAGATATCCACGGCATGGGTGGGCATTCAGAGTGGAGAGAAGACAGATTTCTTCCTACTCAGGGTGACTACTTGGATACCCACTTTCCAACCAATTTTCCAAGGGAAACTGAGGTATTCATGTGTCACATCAGTGCTCAACAATCTTTCCCAGCAATCTTGTCACACGCCACACTCTTCCAGATCCTGGGTTGAATATTTCCAGTGGTTTAAATTGGAGTAGTTTTATTGACATCAGAGACAGTTTGTATTTGTAATTTTGATTTGGCAAGGTGAACAGGCTCCAAATCACCCAAAATTTCATTCTGTTGTTTGAAGCATGTGTATGTCTGCAGATGAGGGAGAGTTTGTGATGTTTTTCCCTGTATACCTGCACACACAGAGACTAAACTAATCAATACATGTGTTGGGTTGAACTGATGATGTAAAAATTGGTAAGGAAAACCTTTAAATATATGGAAAATATTTGGGATGGTTTTCCAACTGGGCTGTTCTACTACTTACACTTGCTTGGAGCACTTACTTGGCTGACAGTGAACAACCTGCAATTGTTTTTCATTGATTGAAGGTATAAAGTCCCACTAAGGTGCTCACAAGAAACATCATTGCTGTTGCTGGTTCAGCATAAACCTCTGAACTTTATGCCATGATTGGGTTTTGATGGATTTAGACTACTTAACAACAATTCTCTGTTATCCTTCATTTGAGTGAACCAGCTCTATTTGTCTCATTTCCTGATGTGCTGCTTCAGAAAGCCCTACCTGAATTTCTCTCTGTTTCTCTACACAAGCATTTAAGGAATTTCATGAGGATTATTATTAACAGGTTACCCAAGGGTGAGTTTCACATGAGGGCAAAGAAATATCCTTATGTTGGTTTACACATAGGCTGTGCTCCAGCCTGTAGTCCAGGCTACGCACTTCACACTGATAAACAAATGGATTTGCTACAGGATGTAGAAACACTGAACTACCCAGTTTGAAAAGGAAGTGCTGCCTTGAAATCTCTTTTTTTTAGGGTGTTGTTTGGCCTGATGATGTCTTGGCATGTGCTTGAGTTGCAGCTTTCCCATCAATTTTACAGGAGTTTCTTTGACTTATGAAACTGTGCTTTAGGCATGTAAAGAAATTGTAAAGGTTTTTTGAGGTGATAGAGCTGAGCCAATCAGATATCTCTTTAGTACCTGCACTCTCTGCAGTAGGACTTGTAAACTGCTTTTGTGAAGGGAAAGACCAACACATTAATTTATTGCTATTCCTGCATGGTGGGATTTAGGCATGCCTTGCTGTTAATTGGAGAGTATCACATCAGGCCTCTCATATCACTTATAGAACAAATCCCTTGATCATTAAATAGGCCAGTTGAAAGGCCTTTTTCTCTTTGTGCTGGCTCTTGAGGAGTTCTGTAAAATACAAAACCTTGGGGCTGTCAGGCTCATGCACTGGCACTGAGGTGGGGTGGGGCCAGGGGATGGTAGATGAGGCTGGAGATGTATGTTATCAATCTGGTGGAGGGAAGAGCAGGGAAAAAGGTAAGTCCTAGTGGAATCCATCCTTTGCCTTTTGTCACATAATTTCCCTTGTCAGAAAGTAAGCACTGTCTCTGCATCCCATCAATGCTGAGGCACAGCTGCCTTTCCTCCAGCCTTGCTGCCTCCCAGGGAGAGGAGCGAGGGAAGTGTCACACGTGACTCTGCTTCCCACTCCCCATCCCATGCCCTCCTGCTCGGCACATTGCAGCACCATTCACAGCCTCCCCAAAGGTAAGGAGGTACACACACATTGTAGCCCCAGCTGCAGAAATGAGGCAGCTTTTCTTAAGAGAATGGCTGTGTTTTGTGGTAATGGCTGGACATCAAGGAGCTGTGCTCTTTCATTCTTTGTTAGCCCCAAAAATGGGCTTTGCAGCCTGTTCTGGGAATGCAAGTTTATTTACCTGCCCCTCCTGTGGTAGCTCAAATGTTAAGAAACTTCCTTTAAGTCCAATGTTAAAACTTATCTGTTTGTTAAAACACAAAAGTTCTGTAGGACAAATTTAGAATTTAGGAGCCATCATAAGGATCATATGGAAAGAAGGCTGGTAAAAAGATTAATTAATGAATGGAATACGATGACCTATAAATGTCACTGTTTCATCTAAAAGATATATTGGTACTGTAATTTTTACTTAACTCTTTCAAAGGACCACATGTGAGCACCACTGAATGGATACGGAAATTATTTATACAGCATGTTAAGGGTACATTAAAGCATTTCATAGCATGTGGTAGGGCCTCTCGGTGAGGCGAAAGGCACAGATCAGCTCTCCAGCTGTGGTGCACTGCTTTGGCTGTGGCAAAGCCACCAGATGATGTAGCTTTCCTGCTTGCCTGTCTCTAAAGGAAATGTGAGCCTCATTCCCTAGGAAGGGGCTGGATGCATGGTCCAAGGTGGGGGATCCCCATCTTTTGATCCACAGAGGAGACAAGGCCAGAGGTTTAACTCTTCAGCTTTCTTACTGCCTGTTTTATTCCCTGTCTGTATTCTCTACCCCAGGGTTATTTTGCCCCGAGTCAGGTGTCACCAGCATTTGCGTGGCTGCTTTGTAGAGGAAATGCAGCATCCCTCAGAGATCAATGGCTTGTGGCTGCTGCCAGCTTCAGTGGTTGTAGTGGTTAGGAAATGCTTTGTAGCTTCGTATCCCTGCAAAATAATATTGATAGTAAAAATTTTTTTAAAAAGATGAGCATCTTTGCCTGTATGGGCTCCAGCTCCACAGGGGGGTGGCCAGATCCACTGCCCTCCTGCTGGGCTTCTTCCATCTTGGGGTACTGGCCCAACAACTCTGGCTCATGTCTTGCCAGCAAACACTGGCTGAGAATAGATTATATACTATATACACATATATATACATCTAGATATAAAAATCACATACAAAATTTATATATATATACACACAAAAAAAATTTTATAAAAACGACAGATGCAAATTTGCAATGTATGTTAAAAGTACATATACAATATATATATGCAAAATAAAAGTTATGGTTATTTAAATATATATATGAAAATATATATTTACTTGAATATATCTATGAAAAGAAGGCCAGTGGGGTTCAGATCACTGCTAGGGTGTAGGTGCTTATGCTCCTCCTGTTGCAGAAAATAATGACCATGAACTATGGCAGCGACCCAGAGAAGCCTTCTGGTGACATCATAAACCAGTCGAGCTTTGCCCTCTGGGTTTATGATGATGTCATCAGAACACCTTGATAGAGAGTACCTTTAGCCTCACAAGTCACACGTGGCCATCATTTATTTGATAATCTATATGCAGGGTGACACTGCTAATGGTTTTGTAGGCTGAATCCAGAGCAGTGAGAAGTCCAGCCCCAACTCCGCCTCCACTGGAGCATTGGCAGGGCTGGAAGGCACAGCCTTTATTTCTGGTACAAACCTGGTTGCACGTTTGATTAGTAGTTTGGGCCAAATGTCTAATTGTCTCAGGAGTTGTTTTTTGGAGGAAAGTAGAGTGATTTTTGATGATAATGAAATGTTGGTGGCCTGAATGGTACACACAGAATGGACAGGAGTGCTCATGGTCCAGTTTCCATCCTGACCCTAAATGCCAGTAAGGTCTTAAAACTCAAGAGTAAATTCGAGTGCCTAAAAATTACACGCCCCCCCCCCACCAAAATACAGCAGCAAGGCTATGGAACCCACAGTGTCTTTTGAAAACTTTACTGTGGCTCTGTTGGACCCTGGGAGACCAATCACATCAGCCTTTTGGAAAATCATATGCAATGCATATTCCAGCCAGCCCAAGCCAAAGTTAAACTGCATGCTCAGCATAGAGATCATCATGACAACAGTTTGAGAAAAAAAACTTGCATAATATTCACCAGTGAGGTTAGGTAACATGTTCAGTAGGATAAAAAAAAAAAGCAAACAGCTAAAAGACCTCCCCCCCTCCCCAAAAATCCAGCAGGACAGTTTACATTCAATTTTAAGTATATTTAGCATTGTGATTTTCTTCTTTTGGATTTACATGCTGGAGAAGACGTCAATGCAACAACATGTGAGTATCCTTTGGCTGGCACCTTTGTCTTTGAAATTATGTGCTCTGATTGATTTTTGGTGGAGATTGCAAAAATGATAAGCAAGGCTGGGACACAAAACAAGATATGACACTCCTAGTGTTGGGAAAACTTGGAGTCAGCACAGAGATTTCAAAACAAAGAAAGTTTTGGGTTATTTACATATTTTCATAGCAAAAATAAAAAAAAATAAGTTTAAAAGTAAAAAGTTAAAAAAAAATTAATGAAAAGAAAATTGTGTGTAGGATCCTGGGAGCCATTGGTACTTCTCTCAAATTCCTATATATTAGTAGGGTATAAAAAGGTGTCGGTTTCCAAAGTAACCATAGCAACATGTTTTCATGAGTTCTCGTTGAGAAGCCAAAAACCTCTGTGAACAATAAATCAACCTGTTTATATCTCTGAACTTAAATCTTTTATTGGTTACTGATTAACTTAACTGTGCTGCCTGACAAATCTTCATAATAAATAAGCCAACCAGCAAGCCCTCAAAAAAATCCTTCTAACTATGTTTAAAGGACTATCCCTGAAATATGCTCTACATTACAATGAATTTGGCAGTCAGCATGTGGTCATGTGCATGTTTCAACATGGACCTAAACCCCAGAAATCACAAGATGTAGAGTTATAAAAAAAGATCCCTCTGCAACTACTTTAAATAAATATATGCCTTGATATTTACCAGCAGTGTTGCTATGGGGAAAATAATTAGTAGCTACTAATTAATGTAGTCCTTCTGAAGGAATATAGTGGGGAAATATCTGTTGACTCTCAGTGCTACTCTTGCCTGTGCTAAAGATGATAACAGCAGAAAGGTAAATTGTGGGATTTCAGACATTTACTCTGTTTGTATCCTATAGATTGTGTAAATGGGAATCCTACATCCTACTCATGTATAAATATATATATTTCCTAAGGTCAGAATTCTGCTGGGAGGCTATTCTTTTTTTCTTTTTTCTTTGTCCAGGGCTTATGTGAGATTTTGGCTTCCACAGTAAGTCTACATTTAAATTAATTAATCTGTTGACAGTTAAATTGTACTAAGTAGCTTCAATATAAAAGATGATTCCCAGATTCTTTTCCATCCAACTTAAAAAAAAAAAAAAAAAAAGAAAAAAAAAGATGAAAGAATTGGAGGAACTTTGTTCTAAACATCTGTCTGGGCAGATGTCAAAATGCAGTGTTGCTGCATTATACTGTGTATGACACAGTGTTATTACTCTTGGCTTAAATATTCACAATGGATTTTATGATCTATTTAGAAGCAACCTCTGATGGGAGTGTAAACTCCTATCTTTTGTTGTACAATAAGCACCTTCGTGGAACTAGTTCTAAAGTAAATATTGAAAAATAACACAGTGTTTTCTACTTCTTATTCACAGCACATGAATATTTATACAGAGGGAATTACAGGTATGTGTCAGTGGAAAAGATTTGGCAGATTTTCTTTGAAAATGAATTTTGGTGAATAAACTCCTTTTGAAGTAAGATTGTTTTGTTCCAAATTGCTCTGGATAGAATCATAAGCTTTGAGCTGTACATTAGCCAGCTGATTATAATCTAGTACAATAATCTGCATTTCTTCAAGAAATGAGGGAGAGACAGTGTCAAGGACATTACAAATCCAATAGTAATTTAGGGAATTGAGCTAGAACAAGACAATGCTTACAACGCTAATATTCCAGAAACATGTTGTTTAATTTTTGTTTCCAGATTGCATATATTAACCCATTTTATTAACCTGTCTATAGACTTGATTCAATAAACCATTCCTATTCAGTGGAGCTCTAAAGCATATGTTTGCCTTTAAACACATGCTTAAATCCCATTGACTTTTTAATGCTTAAAGTTAAGCACGTGCTTAGATGTTTTTGCTTGCAGTTGCAAAATAAAATTTTAAAACAAAGTATCATGGGAAAAAGAAAAAGAATAAAGGATGAAATTTTTAAAAGCTTAAAATAAGAAAACAACTCCTCAAACTGTCCATTTCCCCCTGTACTCTCAAGAACACTCAAACTATTTTTAACTAAATACCTGAAACAAACAGAAACAATTTTCATGCCTTATTTTGGAGTGCATTTGGACCTGAAGTCATGGAGATTCTCTGCCAAAGACACGAACAATAGCAGGAATATCTCACTGTTTGCTTAATGAGCAATGAATGGGAAGTGTGAAGGTGAAAAGACAGATTCTGGGTTTGAGAGTGACAAGGTGAGATTGCTTCTTTATCACACCTTTCTTTTTTTAATTCCAAACATCATTTTCAAAGCAGTAAAAAAAAAAAATAAAAAAAAAATCTGTGGCTGGGAATTGCTCCGTAGCTCGCAGCCAACTGATTTGAGTTCACTCCCATTGCTTGCTTCATGGGAAATGTCAACTTGCTACAGAAAGTTTTAATTGGTTTATGAGTGATATATTCAAGCTGCTTATTTCCTAAAACATCTGTTTTTGTTTTAGTTCCCCAATGTCAAATGGTTGGTGATATCCCAAGGTAGCACACTGTTTCCAAGTCATATTTCCTGGGGTATCTATCAATAAAAAAGTCCTTAAATTGAGCATAATGAAATTAGTACAAGGTAGTCAAGAAGTCTCCAGAATCAAGATATCAAAACGTCCCTCTACACATTATTTTTTTTTCCATATTGCTTGTGATTGACTGCTTTTGGGGCTTGGAGGAAGAAAGCCATGAGAGTTATGGCTTATTTCATCTTCTCCCCCATGCCCCCACTTCTTCGATGGCCTTGAGCAAGTCTAATTTGTATTGTTATGGAAATTGGAATTAAGCCAGGGAAAGCACAAGCCTCGTGCTGCACCCGATGGCAAAATCTAGTCATTTTTCTGCTTGGTGGACAGAGAGACTACAATTTGTTTGAAGATCTATCCCCTACATGTGACAACAGGAGTCCTAACGTAAACAGGCAATTGTGAGAGCTAAAAATGAGCAAAACATTTGTAAGAGGCTTTCATCCACATGCACATACCAAAAAAAAAAAAAAAAATTCCTCAATTTTCCACCACACTGTGGCTTGGTCCAGAAAGAGGAAAAGCAATTTTTATGTAGTAGTTATTGCTCCCAATACTGGAATACATGCAGGAGTCTTCTCTTTGGATTACAAAACAATAAATTTGCAATATTTATCTAGTAGGTGCCCCAAACCCCAGTTTGCTCTATTTTCATCCATCATTTCTTGTGAATTTTGTTTTTAAGCTTTTGGGGAAAGGAATGTTTGAGAAGTTTTCTCCTTTATTAAAGAAAGCTAGTTTGAGGCAGAGGCAGTCCAACTGAAATAAGTCAAAACAAAGGCCACCTCAAGTCTAAATCCAGTAAGTATTACTTATAAAAATAAGCTTAAAAGCAGAAAATGGGGGAAAAGTTTGCAGATAACTTTCTTACCAAACTCATTTGCACCCAAATGAAATGAAGTTATAAGGATAAAATTCTCAGCAGATTTGCACAGCACAGTAATAGCCTTTATGCTTGGAAATTTATGGGCCATGGACAGTTTATAAGAAACGATGTAGTTCATCAGAGAAGCAGACTGATGGAGCACATGGGAGCATTCTGTGCAGGAAGTTGGGTTTTGGAATAATACTTACTTTGATAGAGTTGTTTTGTTAGCTAAGTAAAACAGTAGGGAAGCCAATGGCCACTTAGGCTTCAAACATAAATATATATTTATAAGTCACCCAGCTGCTTAATTGAGATCTCTAGTGTTTTCCCTAAGTATATCTTATCCAAAAAAACAGTAATGCAGAAAATAACAACAGCAGCAAAGACCTGCTATGTGCAGAAGTTCATTTAATTAGTCAGTAATAGTTAGGGGGAAAATGGAGCATTATTTTAGGGGCAGATTCATGGAGGTTCCCAGAGGCTCCTTAGCCTGAGCAGTGGCTCAGATTTGGCTCAAATTGCTCTCTAGCAATTTCTTGCTGAAGAAGCAGCAGGATAGAGGCCCTTATTGTACCTGTCTCTTCTCTTGGTGGCTTTTCCTCCATCATCAGGGTACAGTGTTAACTTGTGAGTGATTCGTGTAACCAAGTACTCACATCCCAGTTTGGAAAGATAAACGCTGGGGTTCCTGCCAGATGCTGGCTGTGTTGGCCATGGAGGGGGAGGGAAGTACATGGGGCTTCAAAATGTTCTCCAAGGGAGGTTACACAGGGGATGGTTCATTAAATTTGAGCAAAGAACTGGAAAATAAGATTTCACACTTCTAGGCTTGAACAGCCTTGGTGAATTTGGGATCCCCAGAAAACCTTGAGGAAATTTGGCAGGTTCTAGGGAGCTTCAGGAAATGCTGGAGGTGTTTGTAAAGATGTTTTATTCTTAGAGCACACCTCCAAGGTGAGGTAGAGAGTAGGCCCTCCCACTCCATGCACCCTGGGTGGCTCTCAAAAGCCCTTTCTGGCTGTGGGATCCAAGGAAGGTGGGTGGCAGGGTCTTGAGTTTGGCTTCAGCAGTCCTACTGTCATGGCTCTTCTCAGATGTCTGTTTAATTGAGAGCAACAGCCTTAATCCATATCTCCTGGTTCCCAGGTGAATATCCTAACTTGGAGGATATTGAATATATAGAGATGTGGTTTAGTCTTTTCTAATGTAGTTGTTCGTTTCCATACTGGCAGTTTAGTATCATTTACAGAGACCCAAAACCAATTCTTTCATCTGTCCTAGAGCTGAGCTTGAGGCTTGACCAGAGCCAGGTCTTGAGGACTGAGTTTTCCCTCCCACCCCAAACAGGAGTACTCATTTTTGCTGAAAAAGTCAAGGAAGTTTTAGGGAAGAGGTCTTTGCTCAACCAGGGCTTTAAGGAGAGGCTAAGATTTTAATACTGTTCTTAAAGTGTGTGTAGTTTTGGACACCACAATCTAAAAAAAAGATAAAGGTACTGGAGAGCATCCAAACAAGGGCTACAAAGATGGTGAAGAGTCTGGAGGGGAAGTCACATGAGGAGTAGCTGAGGTAATTTGGTTTGTTCTGCCTGGAAAAGAGGTGACTGAGAGGAGCCCTAACAGCATTCTCCACCATCCTCACAAGGGGAAGAGGAGGGGAAGACACTGATCTCTTTTCTGTGGTGACCAGTGGCAGGACCCGAGGGAGTTGTGTGAATGAGGTTTAGGCTGGATATTTGGACGTGGGTTTTCACCTAGAGGGTGGTTGGGCACTGGAACAGGCTCCCCAGAGAAGTGGTCACAACACCAAACCTGACAGAGTTCAAGGAACGTTTGGACAACACTCTCAGGTACATGGTGGAAATTTTGGGACCATCCTGTGCAGAGCCAGGAATTGGATCTGGATGATTCTTGTGGGTCCCTTCCAATTCAGAATATTCTATGACGCTACAAATACTTCCTACAGTAATTTCTTTAACTGGCATCCCAGAAACATTAGAAGGCCTGAAAAATTAGAGACATGTCCAGTCTGGCCAGCTTTGGGGGGACCTGCTTCTGCAGTTCTGCAGCTGGTGGTCATGGCTCCATCCTGCACATTCACTGCAATGTCTGATGACTGGAAAAATGCTTTCAGCGGATTGTCTTTAATTTCCTCCTTCTACTTCCAACTCTCAAGGATATTTGTGTTCAAACCAGCTTTGCTGCTTATCATGCTCACAGCCCATTTCCTCCTCCTGTTTTATAGGCAGTGAAGTCTAAATGGTGAATTAGTGACATCTTCATTATTACAGCAGTAGAGTGCAGTGCCATCCTAATGCTGTTGTTCCCTGTCGTAGTGAGCAGAAGGAGAAGCTAGGATGGGAGACATAATGATTGTATTCTGGTATAAATATCTGAAACGTCAGACCAAAACTGCGGTGCCACATCCAGGCTTATCCTGTAGCTTTGTTCCACCAGCTGAAAACATCTTGGAGAACATTTGCCCACGCCAAGACTGCCCTTCTTCCTCAAGGTGCAGCTGATTTTATGCATAGCTGCCGAGCTCTGTGGCTGGCAATAGAAAATGATGCTTCAGAGAGCTCAGCTTGCTGAGGGGGCAGACTCAGGGGGAATGGCTCCAGATTTGTAAAGAGCTCTTCCACCATGGTTCACACCTACCTTAGGAGAAATGCCATGAGTGAAACTGCCCCAGAGCTTACCAGAGAGTAGAAGTCAGATTCTGCAGGGATTTCCTGCTCTTCCTTTCTCATATGAAGCAGGGGAAATCTTTCAGTATTGGGTTGTTTATTTTTGTCTGGTGGCATTTGAACCACAAAGGACAGGGTGAGTGAGATTTTAAATAATGTGGTGGTTCAGGCAGCTCAAAGGTGTTGAAGAGAGCTGTGTGAAATCAGTTTACAACATTTTAAGATGTGGTTTTGGCAAAGCAAAACTGGCAGGTTCATTTCCCATCCCACAAAAGTTGTATTTGAGCTCTGGATTTGTCCAAAACATGAACCTCTCTGTGGACATCAGACAAACCTTATTTCTGGGGTGAAACTGGTTAATTCTTCTGCTCTCCTCTTACTTTGTCCCTATTCTGAACTTCCACAGGCACACCAGTGTAACTCCTGGAATGTGTGCTGAAGCCTGCCTCTGCATATTTGCTCAAAAGGGACATCCATGCCATGCTTCAACCCTCTTGGCAACCTGGGCCTTCCAGTGAGGAGCTACAGTAGAGCTCTCTTGCTCCTTGTTGCACCACCAAGTGCAAAAAAAACCCCAAACAAATGTTGTGCCCGAACTCAGAGGAGTTTACCCTTTGTAAAATGTGGGTCTCAGTTTACTCTGAGGCAGATGACACATCCTATAAGCTGCTCATCTGAAGGAAAGACAAATGAATAAAGCACTCTGGTCCCAAATGGCTTGGTAAGATGGAGGGGTACTGGTAGCTGGGAATAAGGCAGTGCTGCTGAAGCACCTCCCAGGCACCAGCACCATCACAGGGACAAACTACGAGTCCCTGCATTCACAGTGCATACATCCATGCAGAGCTGAGCCTTGGGCATGATGTACATGGACATCCACACCTACCTTTCTATCCCTTGGCGCTGCATCACTGAGCAGAGCCGCATCCTGCCTAATTTTATAAATTTACCCTTTTGCAGCTCTCTACTCGCTTATGATTTGAAGCCTACGGTTCTGACAATATGCAAGTTTACCTTTTTATTCAGAGTTAAAAGAATTTGCTTTATTCACTCTTCAGTCACTTAGAATTTTATATATTTTTTTTTAATTAGAGGTCTGATTTTAATTAAAATTTTAATACTGTGCATCTCGAACAAAGCTTTAGTTTGTACTCAGAAGAAACACAGGCATATAAAGCCAACAAATACGATGGAGAGAAAACAATTGGTCACTTATAAGCAAGGAGACCTCTGTGTGATATCATCTGCCCTTTGACTTTGCAGCCCCAGGGTCTTGTTTCAGGAGTGCTGTTCATTGCTAGGTGGGACATGCAAAGGTGCTAGTGCGGCTGGCAGTCTCACTCTGCAACCCAGCTCTGGCTGTCGGCCCTCATGATGAATTTCCCAAATATTTTTCCAGTTCCTCAGGAATCAGAGACATGACAGAGGGTCTGGCAGTAGGACAGCTGGCACAGCTCAAAGGTGCCAGAGCTGTTGTGGTGACCATCTGACCCAAGGACGTGTCGCCTGGCTCTCTCAGCTGCTCTCCCAGCCTCCTGCTCTCCTTTCTCCTCATGTGACATGTCCTCTTCAGCGTATTCATCCTGCCTTTGGTGTGTCATGGCAACTGTGTCAGATGTTTTATTACTACTTTTTTTTCTTTTACCCTGCAACTGAACTCAGTCTCCTGGGAAATATGGGCTGAACCCAAAAAACATTCATGTGCCTGCCAAAATGTCATTTTTTGAACCTGTGGAGGAAGAGAAGAGAAGAAAGGCAAAAAGAAGGGTCATCGTGTCCTAGGTATGACCACATTTTGTGGTTTTCATCATGCTTACAATCTGGATATTTCTCAAGTGATAGGAGCTGCTGCAGAAGCAGCATTGCAGAAGTCACAGCACATGGTGCTGGAGGAGACCGTGTGAGGTCACCAGGCTCTGTTCTTTACCTACACAGAAGAAACCATTCCTGGAATAGACCAAAAAAGCCCAAAAGGACTGAAGGCTACTTTGCATGGTGCTCTTTGGACCCCATCTCTTTAAATTTGGTCAGACACAAATATTGGGGAAAAAAAGCAGAATTTTTATATCTTCAAACTGTATGGTAATCTCTTGTATATCATCACCAGGTCCAGTAAAGGAAAAAGATCTAACTCTCCTTACCATGGTCTCTCTCAGTTTCACACTTGACGCAGCTGCCATGATACAACCCAAGGTCCACCACTGCTTCAGCATTCAGGAAGACCATGTTTGCTTTCTGGGTGGCTTTAAGCCATCCTGGCTGATTTTCTTGTGGAACCTGCTGGTTCCTGGATGAATTACTTGACATGTACAAATGCCTTCCCATCCCTGAGCTCCATTCACTGGAGTGGGCCAGAGTTTTGCAGGAGGTATGGGGTATATTTTTGGTTCCTTTTATTTTTTTTTATCTTTGGGATGTGGCAGCCTTAGGGGAAGCCCAGAATTTGCTCTCACCTCAGATCCTACAATGGCCTTCTGAGTGTATCCCACAACAGGTGGGAAATGTGGCAGACAGTAGCAGAGAAATATCAGGTAAGTCAATAAATTCATGGCAGGCAGCATAACTTCCCGATGAAATTGCTAGTAGGCACTCTTGGCCCATCCTGTGAGAGAAACTGCAGCCCTCGGGGGGATAGCAGGCAGCCTTTGCTCCTTTGCCAGGAGAGACGATTAAATACCAGGTTGGCTCCGACTCATGTTGTCGGCAAGTGGGAGAACTGCAGGAATCAAAGCTCCTGGAGGTAGCTGACTGCTCCAGCAGCACTGTCACATGCTGGAGATGGGTGAGGGGCGGGGGAGAAAAACTCACACATTTCAGTGAATCTAATTGCACTGAGTGGTGGCTGGAGGGGTCCTGCAGTGCATTTTGCGAGAGTTTACATAGTTCTGGATTCTCTGCCACTTAGAATGGAAAAAAGAAAGCCAATCTGTTTGATCAGGCCTCTCCCACTCGATATGTGTATTGGATTTTACATTAAAGCTTTTAACAGCTACGTACACATCTGAGCTGGAGCTATTGTTAGCCCATGTGATGGATTAAGATCAAGAATGTTAATGTTATCCAAAGGAACGCTTTTTAATGTATATTGCGATTGTATAAACAGGGTCACCAGAGCTAAATGGGATGTCAATGACCTATGAAGATCATAAAGTAAACAAAAGACCTTAAAATAAGCATGTAACCTGAACATGTCGGGGATTGTTGTATATCAAAGGCATTTGCTTATATAAAGTAAAGGAAAATTACTTACGAGTAATGTTATTTGCCACAAGTCTACTTCTTGCCTGCTCTACAAAGGAAACCTATCCGAAGGGACTGGGGTATGTCTCCATCTACCAGGAAGCACAGAGCAGAGCCTACATGCATAATAAACGTGCTTAAATCCCAGGGTGTAGTGATAAGCTGTCATTGCTGGTGAATAGCAAGGCTCCTCCAGCCCTCAGTGGAGAGGGAGGGAGGACGACCCCAACAAACACTGCTGGCAGGAGAGTCTCAGAGCCCTGGTGACACAGGGAGACCATGGCAGTCCATCAGACCAGCCAGCTGAGTGGGAATTAGCAGACACCAGATGGTTGGAAACAATGGGAAGAGAGTAGGAGCTTATTTATTTTGCCCTATAAGTCCATTAGCATTTCCCTTCTTGCTCCATATCATTGTGATTGAGAAGTAGGGGCTTTTTTGGTTTGTTTTTGCTTACTGGATAGTCCCCAAATTATTGCTGGAAGTTGGGTGTCAATCCCTTCTTCAAGATGAGCTAAACTGAATAATTTTTTGTGGAAAAACAGGGTTCAAATTGGAAGATTTGCCTGGAGAAGGGGGATTCTGGGGTCTTACTAGTCTGTCCTTAGTGCATCTGGTCATCCCACCAAAATGTAGAGTCTTTCATTTTGGTCATGGATTGGGTTCCTGTACAGGCCATTCACTGAAGTCTTACCTTGATGATCCTTGTGGGTCCCTTACAACTCAGAATATTCTATCCTCACTGAATTTCATTGTATCACCTTTAAGGTGCTTCTGCAGTTTGGAGTTCTAATCCTGTCCATAAAGTCCCTCTCAGCCTTGTCCCCTTTGCAAATTTAATGTATTCTATCCCATTAGTTTGAACACTAATGGAAATAAATGCCAGGGCTGGGACTGTTCCTGGAGAACACTTCTGGCATTGCAACCAGGAGTTGTAGACAACACCTTTCTGGAAATAACTTTAAGAAATAGTCTTACACTTAATCCAAAATAGTTCTATCATGACCATGTTTTCCTGACTTACTTATGAGAATGTCATAACAGTCTACTGAAGTTATATTGCTCTTTCTGTACAGGTTGTTATGATATCATAAGAGTATCCTCTATTAGTCTGATAATATTTGTCCTTGCAAGAAGTCCATTTTGGCCAGTTCACATTTCCTTGTTACCTTCTAGGCTGCTTTCAGATGGTGTAGTTGTTCCAGATTTTTTTTTCCAGGTTAAATTACTGGTTTAGAGTACATCTTCTCTTTAAAAGTAAAAACAAAATAAAATAATAAAAAATAAAGAACCAAGAAACAAACCCCCAGAAGACTTTCCCTTGCCTTCCATAAGGCCTCAGATTAGCATTTGAGAGATGGACACAACTAGTTCCTTAGTTACCAGAGATGATTTACATGGAAGGCCACATGAACTGGAAGCATCTAACTTATTCAAGCTTCCTGTGAGGTTGTTCTACTATGACTTCAGGCTGGGATTTACCTATTTGCTTCTGGAATTATTTGTATGGGGCCCTGAGTTATGGTTGATCCCAACACAAAGTGATGCAAAGCAGACTGGAAAACACAGGGAATTAATCAGAGGTTTTTCCTTCCTGTGTTACTATTTTGCTGGCTCTGCAAAAATATTGCTGGATAGGAGGGATGCAAGTAAGGTTTTATTTAATCCTTTAATTTCTGTCGTTCTCTGCCAGAGACTGAGATATCTAAATGTCATGCTGGATAGTAGTGTGGATGAAATGGATCTTGTTACCTGTTATAGGGAAGGTCTTTCTCCCCAAATGACTGGGCACTGCGACCAAAGGAGATGATTGTTCCCGGTTGCTGTCAATACAAGATCCCTTTGTCTGCAGCCCTGACCCTTTACCATAGGTACCTTGTCCTGCAGTCCTGACAGGGACTAAGCTTGCAAATGACACCCTGAGACAGCACAAGGCTGCCCTTTGGGAGTAAGAGGCTGTGGAGTTACTGTAGCCTGTGTTTTACTTCACTTCTAGTAGACCATTTCTACGCCCTTCCTCTTTCCTTGCATTGGGGGTAGGAATCTGGGGTCTTGGTGCTCTAAGAGGCTCAGGAAGGCCAATATCCAAGTGTTTTCCTGCCACTTCTGGGGTTTTACTGCCTTGTTATCTTCACTGAACAGACCACCATGTGGCCTATGCCTCACGTCCCACAGCTCTCCCTGATGGATAGGAAAGTGTGTCCATGGCACAGGAGGCCTGAGAACCTCCCCTCTGACGTGAGTGTAAATTTTCTTCCAGCTCTTGGGAGAGTTATTGATACTTGAAGTGGTTGTTTTTATTGTCAGCTGCCCAGCAGCATCCCTCATTGTTCCCATG
This sequence comes from Eopsaltria australis, assembly GCA_034509425.1. NCBI lineage: Eukaryota > Metazoa > Chordata > Aves > Passeriformes > Petroicidae > Eopsaltria > Eopsaltria australis. The sequence goes on from JAVTVJ010000205.1 coordinate 50,806, forward strand.
TTACCTCTGTGGGTTTCTTTGTTTTGGTGTTACTTGGTTTTTAGTTTGTTTCAGAGAAAGTTCATTTCCATTTACCTTTGGGAATTTTCTGTTAACTTAATATGAACTGAAATATCAACCTTTTAGAAAAAATGGCATAGAGAAACGTGGGCTTGTTCCTTGTCTACTGGAAAAAGAGAAAAGTTTGCAATATTGATAGTCCTTTGCTTTTATGTTTCCTATTAGATATGGGCACATAGTTTTGATTTCTTCCTTAGATATATGTACTAATGCACCACAAAGGAGTGAAAACTGCTCATATGCAAAATGATCCATGCTACTTGAACAAGCTCTTCTTAGCATGCAGAAATTCAGCTGTTCTCCATCTCAGATATTACAATAGTAATCAGCAATTTAAAACGCTTTCAATAATTGTTAACCCAAAAGGTTTTGTTTGTTTGTTTACTGGCATTGACTGATGGTTATTATCAGCTTTGAATGACATTCAGCATTCATTTTGCAGCTCTGTCTGTTTTCAAATATTTGGGGATGTCCTTGTTAGGATGTTTTCAATGCAACTCTATTCACAGCAATTCCAAAGCACGCGCGCTGTATGTGATCAATTAATCACCGCTTGTAATCAAAATTTTTCCTTAACATGCGGAAACACAGGCAGTAAATATGCCTTAAAATGTCTTTGTTTTGTCAGGAAACGACCTCCCAATGTGCTTTAAAATATGTAAATAGGTTTGTGTTCTATGATGAAGCATTGCTGTGTGGTTTGTCTAAAGAGATTTGTATGGAAGAGATGTAGTGGCAAACATTTTGCATGACTTAATATTTGGGCTGGTGGCTGTGTGCAGTAACTTTGATCCTTTTGGCTTTGGGGAATCTGACAGTGAATATGATGGCTACTGTCTTGAGTTGTTAGGACTGGAAACACAGCAGGTGTTCAAAAGGAATGAGAGGTTTACTAAAGGAGGAGACAAAAGAAACTTCTTGGCTGATTAAATTGTTTCACCCAATGGTAGAAATTTAACACAGTTTTAAAACTGGTGCAAATTACTTGAGAATGGTGCTGGTGGAAGCTAAGCATCAAGCTTATCTTCAGATGTTTCTGTCCCTTCAAGGTTGTTACTGCTGTTTTTGCATGATGTCTACGCAGTCATTTTTTTAGGAAGAACAACTGACCTGGAGTAAACCAGCTTTTAAAACTGGATGTGAATTTTGGGGTTAAGGTGAAGAGCTGTTTGGGAGAGATTAGATTATTCCCTATCTTTCCATCATAGAGATTTTCCTGTTTGTTTGTGTACATTATCTTCCAAAACATCTGGGTTTGGCCTCTGTTGAGACAACAGGATCTGCAGGTTAGATCCTGTGTGGTCTTGTCTGTTGAGAAGAAAGGGCACTTGGATAAGTTAAGTAGCTGGGAGTCACAGAAAGGACTGGTCTTGAAGGGAGTTTTCAGCTGAAGATGGATGAGCTCTCCTGCTTCATGGACCCGTTCCCCCTGTTACCTGATTTCTTTGACATGCTGGCAGTTGCCTTGGCTGGGCTCTCGCTGCGAGACAGTCAGCACCACACTCACAGCACTGCAGGAAAAATAAACCCGTTCAGACCAAGCAAAACACTTGGAAAAACATGCAGATGTCTTTTTTTTCCTTTTTTTTCTTTTTTTTTTTTTAGTGAGTTCTGAGTTGTGCTTCCTCTTAAAGCTTTGCATACAAAGACCTTTTTGTGAAGGTTGTCAGCCTTTGCACTAGATTTGGCAATTTTCTTCTGACGCCACTATCGTAGAGGAGGAGAGAAGAAAGGGCTGATGACAGGAGCCCATTAATTAAAATTAGATTCTGTTTTAATTTTGGTCACTGTCTTGAAACCATGGCAATAGAAAAGTGCCTTGGTCTCTTATTTTCTTCTCTACCTGATTAAAACTAGAGAGGTCAGGATCTTCCCTGTGCTGCACCACCATCCAGAGCATTGAAATGGGAATCTCAAGAGATCTGGTTAGACCTTCTGGGTTGTCCAGGCAGATTGATACCATCTGGAAGTCTGGCTGGACAGAGGATTTGAAATCTGGACCCTGATACTGGCTTTTTAGTCTTCCAGTTTTCTAAAGTAGTTTTTCAGGGGGAGTAAATGACTCTAATTGTATTGAAGGAGCTTGACTAATTCACACCAGCTGAGGGACTGGCCCCTGAGGTCTGGGCTGGCCTGTTCTCTCTGTATAATTTTAAAAAAACCCTCAACTTTTTGGATAATAGTGTGGAAATGGAAGTCCTTTGCTGCTTTGCATTCAGTTTAAGATGGAGCAGCACCTTCTGGGAAGAACATGTATTTCCATGGTGGCTCTGGCCAAGAAGATGTTTGCACTTAGGTAAATAGGCATCATTTGCCCTATTCCACCTCCATTCAGGAAAGGTGGTGGGTTGAGGCTCTAGCAGCTGGTCCTTGTTGTGATGGGCCAAGTGTGTAGCTACAGAATGAACAGGAAGCAAAATATATGTGGTAGCTTTAAGACTCCAGGTTGTGAGCTGGGCTGGCAGGGTGCTCCTCACTGGTTTGTACAGAATCTGTGCACTGGGCATAGAGCCCCCAAGCTGGAGATGCTGAGGTTGGGAAGCACCCTGCCTCTCTAATATCCCAGCATGGTATTGGTGCAGCACGTGTATTTCATTCCCTCTTGGAAACATCTTGGAAATGGGCTTCTCTTTTCCAGGGTACAGGGAAGTCCTGGGTTTCCGAGGCTTAAGGTTTCTGTGATCCAGCTGAACAAAATGTAGAAATCTTTGCATAATTTTTGTGTACCTGAATGCGCAGCACATTGGAGTTTTTTTTAAATGCAACCAGAGGGAAGAACACTGCGGTTCAGGTGTTAATACTGAACTGCATCTTTACTTTGGTCCTTTTTGTTTATTCTGCTTTAGCTGTAGGATCCTTTAAAGGAGGAGGAAAAAAGAAAATATGCTGCTTGTCACTCTTTCAGATGATACTAAATGACCTTTCTGTGAAAGAAGCTGATTCTAGGTAGCAGCACTGAAGCTTTATTGTTAAAGTCGAATCCTGTTTGTTGTTTAGGCCAAAGGAATAAAAATATAAACATACACAAATAGGGAAGAAAGAGAAGAGGGAACATAAAAATCACAAAAGATAAGAAAACTCAGTTTCTGATGCTTACAGGTCACTTGATGCAAAATCAGTGGGTGATATTTTTGCTTGTTGTGGGCTTTAAAGGAATCAGACCAAATGCTCAGCAGATATACATCCTGCTGCATTGTACCACTCTCTACCTGGGCTGTTGTCTTAGCTTGCCTCCCATCAAGGACTTACAAGAGTGGATTTTTCCATGGCTGAACAAGCTTGACCTTTATTAGGCAGGAGGTTAAGAGGAGAGAAAATGGAAGATAGAAGAGACAGACCTAGAGTGACTATTAATAGGAATTGAGGTTTACATCTCAGTTGCTGCTGAGGGATTCTATAGAATCGGATAATCCGTATATCCTTATCTGGAGCAGAGCTGCACTGACAGGCATGCTTCTTGTTTTCTTCCCCTCAGGTGGCTGGGTTGGCACATCTTTTAATATCTGCAGGCAATGATATATGGCTGAGTACCAGCAGCAGAGATGGCAGGATGCTCTGCAAAATTGCTTGCCATCCACTGAAGCGTTTGAGCTGTAAAGCACCTCTTGGTAATGCAATCTCCCAAAAGCTTGGAAGCGTTGTTCTAGCAGAGCTGGTCATAAAGCAAATATCAGTTCATCCTAGCTGTGGGCTAGTTTGTGATTGTCTTTGAGCCAGCTTGGCCTCAGAGACTGCACAGCTCTCTGGTGGTGATGATGCTTCTCATCACTGCCATTTGTATTGGCATCTGGTCCTTGCTCATACACAGGCAACCCCCTCCTTGAGACCACCAACTTGATGTGGCTAAGACGGTCCTCTGACCTCACTGCACGTTTCTCAACAGCTATGTTGTTTCCTCCATGAAGCCCATCAAGTTGTCATTACTTACTTCAGTTTATTTTTGCAAATCATTTTTACATAGGATGTGCATGTGCTGAGGTGTCTGTCTGCTGCCTTTCACCTGCTTAGAACATGGAAAGACGTCATTTTGAACTTCAGAACAGTTCTTCCTCTACATAAATATTTTACAAAGCTTGCAAGAGTCTTTTGGGGTTAGGAATGATTTGTTCCGTCAGTTCAAAATGTTACCTAATACCAATAAATGTTAATAAAGAGCTTGTAGCTGGCATCATATACCAAAGCACTGTGCATTCATTAAAAATCACCTATGCAAGTGCAAGGCCAGCCAAAATAATCTCCTAATCAGTTATAAAAAGTCTACAGTACTTGTCAGGAGTTCAGTGTGGGGCAAGAGCATTGAGAGTTGTGGTTTCTGGCTGAGGCATTAAATCTGTTGCACATGGAGACAAGCCAGAGTAAGAAGGTGCTCACTGGGACCCAATCTTTCCGATGTTTGGGGTAAAGGAGTGGGGATCTGAATTTGAAAGAATCGTAAGTCTTCATATAGTTGGTATTTTGGGTTTATTACTGTTATAAAGGGAAGACCATGTGTCAGAGGTCTACTTATTTGTGGGGAGATTTGTGAGCATTTTCCAAAATACCTGTATCTTTCAGTATGCCAGAAGTCCCCCTGTATGTCACTTCTTCTCAACGGCATGTGTGATCTGGCATTCATGAGGCTGCAAAAGGATATTCAGGGTGTTATGTGTTTTTCCAAAGGCAGTCTTCCCACAGCAGCTGAGATCTTCCCATGTGAGGTAAAATCTGCCCTCGCCTCTTGAAGTTGCTTCATGGCTCTTGGCTGGTAGTGCAAAGCTTTTGCAGTGAGGAACAAGCCACTCTATCTTCCATGCTCCACCTAAGTTAGTATTAAAACTTAATTTGTTATGTCTGGTGATTTAGGTCTTTAAAGACCCCTTTGGCCAACCATCACTCATGAGTAAGTACGTCATCTTTCTGTGCACTTAAATGGAAAAGGAGTTGAAGTGTCTCCAAAGAAGATATTTTAGATTGAGGCTGGAAAACTTACATGGTCACTTTTCAGGCAGTTTTTAATAGGAGATTAGATCAGGAAATACCAGAATGTGGCTCCTGAAGCGCGTTCTGTAATCAAAGGCAAACATACATTTTTTTCTAAATGCCCAATTGCCGTGATGATTTATTAACTGAGTAATCTCTTTCCATCTCAGAGCGATAGATGTTAATGTCCAGTGTGACTACATTCGTTCCTGTCCCGATGGAGCACAGAAGTTCATGTGACGTGGTGGGACTGCAAATGCCTTATTGCAGAGAGCGTGCCAGGAGGCAGGGGACAGTGCCTGGTGCTTTAGCACCTCCAGAGCCAGTGCTCCTTAGGGACAGCAGCAGCCTTGACCTTTGGAACATGGTGCTCCATGCTGTGGTACAGATCCAGAAGGTCATCTCTGTCTTGCAGCTCCTTTCTACTGCCTTTTATTTTTCTCCTGTCTGTATGCTCTTGAGAGCTATGGGCTGGTAGGGTTTGTTTAGCTGTCTTCACCTTTTGGCCTAGGGCCCTGTTTGCAGAGATACCATGAGGTGTGTGTTGGGAGCCCTGCTTTGGCGATGTGTCAGGTTGAACACGCCATGTGTTGCACCCATGGGGCACCAGCTTTCACACTGGCTATGGCCAGCAGCACAGCTCTGCTGTGTCTTAGAGGTGCAGGAGTTTGACTCACATTCCCAAGTGTGTGGTCCTGAAACTATGTGTTTGAGCAAATGGTGTTGGTTTGGCATTTTTAAGTTGTACACATGCCTACCCACTAGTCGAGGCAGTCTGAATGTTCAAGTTGTAGCTGCTTTGGCTTTGCCAGTCTATAAATACTTATTGTGCTTCTTTCCTTGCGCCAATGAGAAAAAAAAAATTAAAAATTATTGCTTTCAGGAGGGCAGTGCAATACTTAGGCATAGGCATTCCCACAAACTAGGATGGGTTGAAGAAGGCTTAGCCCTTGGTTTATGGGACAAAGGTCAAACGTGACATGTTCCCAGATGATGGATCGTCAGGATTGCTTTGCCAAACCATGTTACCAAAATTCTAGTTCTTTGTGCTTCAGCACTGTATTTATTTAGGTTGTTGTTTAAAAGTTCCAGGATGAAACCTGCTGCCTCTGCTGTTTTGCATGTTGAGTGTAATAAAATATGTGGTTGGTATGACTGGATACTGGATTTTGTGCAAATGCTCATGTTTTGTTTTCATTTTGTTGAGTTTTATACTCTTTTCTCAGAGAAAGAGGCTTGTGATGTTTGTGTAGGCGTCCATGAGTGCCTTGTGGAAAAGACACCTTGATCCTGGTTCTGTATTTGATTGTGCATGGGTGGAATCACTGCTCCAAAGTCAACAGTTAAGTCACAGATGCTATGAATCCTTAAGATCCCTGTGCTAGAGCACATGCACAAGAAGTTAGGAGTAGTTATGTTGAGAAAACTCTTCTTTAAATGCAGACAGAAATGTTCCCTACTTATTCAGCAGCTTCTACAATGCACTGTGAAAGTAGTAGTAGGTCCCTAATGGGACTGCACAAATGGAGGCCCTGGCTGAATTTAGAATATGCCACCAATGTTGCTAGAACTTCCCCAAGTTGCTAGGCAGAGAATGTCTACCACCCTCTTAACACTGATTCCACATTTCTTGCCTTACGCCTACTCTGGGCTTGGCAAACTGGAGCCAAACCATCATCACTGTCTTTAGGAAAGTTGCCCAAGTTTTCTGCAGGACAAGTAAGAATGACCCAAGTGGTGCTGTTACCAGAACAACACACGAAAAATCCATCAGTGTGAAAGGAGTGCATAAAGGAGTGGAGGAGGTTTTTGCTGTAGTTTGTCACAGGCTTGGTTATGGTGTGCTCGTGGTGAGGTCTTGCTCCCACCTCAGTATTGAAGCACATGTTTTTTTGGCTGATCCTGCAATGTCAGCACATGAATTGATGTTCACCGAGGTATGGTTTCCTATGTTCTGGTAGCACTTCAACCAGGTATCTGAGTACTACAGGACTTCTCAATTAAATTGAAATTATTTTGCAAGACCATCCAGAGTAAATACTCTGGACAACAGAACATGGTTGGTAATACAGAACATGTGATTTATTTTTTTTGAGGAACCGATACGGGAAAACGTTTCCACACTGACAAAAACAGAACAAATGTAGGTCAGTGTCTGAAGGAGATGAAAGAAGCCAAGTGTAATGAGAGCCTATTGTTTCATGCTGACATATGCAGGAAGCTTGTGGAGAAAGAACATCAAACTAAAATGTGAGGAAAAAAGAATAGAAGGCATGAAAATCATCATACTCAAGAAAACAAAGAGATCAGAAAGTTAAGGGGCATGCTAAGAAATCTGCACTGGGAGGCTAAATAAATGAGTTTCATATTTCCCCTTCTTCCTTCCCTTCAGTTCCGGGTTTCTCTCTCCCATTTGTCTACTAGGTAGCAGCTCTTCTTCCTTCCAGGAATACTTTGATTTTTTTCCTTCCTCTCCTGCAGATGCCAGGGCCTAGAGAGATCCAGATGGCAAGCAGACCAGCAAAAAAGGGCCTCTTTACTATTTCACTTCTCATCTTCCTCTCAAGTTAAAAACACATGAAAGATCTATTGAAAAGAACAGACAAGTCTTATTTACTTTTTAATAAGTAAATTTAGTTTACGTATTTAACAGAAGTTAATACACTGTTCGTACAGCTGGAGTAAATATGAAGAAGCAATTTAGACTCTAATTCTTTACTTTGTTCACCAGTCTTACACTGATTTTCTAGGACGTCAGAGGCGTTTTTCTGACTTGGGCAATGGGCATAAAGAATTGGCCCTTCATACTAATTGTTTCTGCCACCCATTGTCATCTGGAAACATCTTTCACTGCTCTGGCCAGCCAGTGCCTTCTCCAAAATTTCAGAGTGTATCTAGGAGGCTTAAATCTGTTCTCAGCTCTATGGAGAGAAAAAGTGAATCCTTACCCAACAGGGCTGCACTGGGATGAAACTGCTGCAAGAGGACATAGTTATGTCCTGTGTTTTCACAGATAAGGCACTGGTGTATTTTTCTTTTTTTACCAACTATTTCCTTTTCAGATAGCTTTTCCCACCTCTTGTAATAGAAAAATATATTGGTGGGAAACTGTCTGAATCCTATGATACCCCATAGACTTGAGCCTTGTCATCCAGGGGCTTACCCAAGGGGGACTGCCCTGGTCACTGTTCAAGGGTTCCCAGGATTATCCCTTCCCATACCCTCACTTAAACAGGATGCATACCAAATTTCCACTCTGTCAATATAATGAAGGACTTCTATGACAGTCTGATGGATGGTCTGGGTCTGTTCCTTGTGAGTGGAGAATTCACGGCACCATGAAATACATTGTCTGATGAGAGGTGTTACAGGGCCATTGCTGTTCCTTAAAAATTTAGTAATTTCTGACAGTTAAATTGTGAGTCCTAGCAAAGAACAAAAAACCTCCTAGCTGTCCTCCTTACAATATATAGACATGAAGCCCAGATTTTTTTGTTGGTTTAGGGCACAGGGTGGTGATGATTGTTTCACTTAGTGATACATTTGATTTGGTGATTTATACAGCCCAACGTTGACTTTAATTTAGCTTATGTTACGAGTAGAGTAATTCAGTTCTTAATGAAGTGTACTTCATATGACATATTGAACATGGGATCTGACAATCAGTGGTTGAAAACCAGCCTAGGTTACATTTTCTTTTGTCATTGAATGTGGACTGGCAGTTCATAAACTTAAACTGAGGCATGCAAACCGATCACTCTCTCTTAAGTGGTGCTGAAGACGAGAGACCTGTGTTCAAACAAACTTTCCTCATTCTTTTAAATGAAAAGGAGGGAAAAAGCTTCCACATGAGCTGTGTTATGCATATGAGAAAATTGACATTCATGTGTGTATATACACACACTTATTTAGTTCTCTCCAATGTGAATATATAGAAAAAAGTGCTGTTAACAAAAAGATTCATGGCTTGACCTATGCAAAACTTTGTGTAGTAGGCGAATGAGAGAATTTGATCTACATGCTCCTGAGCAGACAGATCCAGCTCTGAAGTAGTATAAATTACACTTACATCAGCTCTTACAGGGGTTCAGGGCAAGGCTGTTGGGTAAGAGATAGGCAGCACAGCCTGACTGGCTTAGGGAGCACTTGGGGGTGGGGAGGGGATGGGGCCTTTCTATGCATGCATTTGAAAGGAATAAGCAAAACAGCTCTGAACTGTAAATATGCACATCTTTTTTATATTTATGTTAAGAGATTCATCCTTATTTGCCTACGGAGAAGGAACAAAAGTTTTGAATCTTCCAAGAGGTAACATTTAAAAATGAGAAAACCTGTGCTGCAGCAGACTAAGTCACAGCTTTGTTGTTTCTCAGTGCAAAAAGTTGACTTAAAGTAGCATGGCAAGTGTATTGTTTTTGTGTGCAAGCCTGGTTCAGACATCTATATCATCCACTCCTTTTCTTCTTTATTTTACAAAGCAGTTAAAGGATGCTTTTAGTATTTGAGTGTGAGAGTGGGGGAAAGAATAGAGGTAAGCATAGAATGTCAGTTTCTGGGCCACTTGAAAATGATATATTTTCCCTTTAAAAAAAAAAGGGGGGGTTGGGGGTGGTAAGGGCAGATGTTATGTCCCAGAGTGTTTTCTGGGAAAAGGAGGACAAATGAAAGGACAGGAATAAAAAGTTGTCAGTCTATGCTACAAGGGAGGAGTGTGGGAAAGATGCTAGTTTGTGTTAAAATAGCACTGCAACTGGACAGGCTGGGTTTTAACTCTGCCTAACATGAAATTATCCCAAATTTCCCCACCAGCAGGATTTGAGGTGCCAGTACCCTGACCAGTAAACTGCAGGTCCAAGATTGCCTGGTGCCTTGGGACAGCAAAGTCAGGTTTAGGGGCAGGGTGACTTGGCAAAAGAAATAAAGGTGCTTTCATTTAAAATGGGCAATGTGCTGCTCATTTTGGGTGCTTAGTCCAAGGAGTTCTTGATTTTCTGCTTCTTTTTGTGGGGGGTGGGGGGGGTCTGAGCAGCCTCAGCACTCCTTGTCTAGGAAGGGAATAGGGTTGACACTAGAGAAAACAGGCAAAAATTGTCACCTTGAAAATGTTCAAGGATAAAGGAATTCTTTAATAAAATAAACACCCAAATTAGAAAAATACAATGAAAGATTCTCAGTTTTCAGGTTTATATAAATTCTTGTTGAATATCCATTTGATCTTAAGCCTTGGGATTTATTTAATGTGGTGTATTTGATATCTTGATGTTTTCATAACTCTGCCCTGAAAAGAATAGCAGGGGACAGGACAGGAATGGGGGATCCAACCCCAAGATTATGAGATTTTATTTTCATATTGGGCATGACGTGGATTTAGTTTTCCAGGAAGAAAACACACTATCATACATCAGTATTAAACTGGAAAATGGTCTAATAGGTAATATTTTAAGAATTTGTGCATTATTAACTAAATAGCTGATTGATCAAGGGAGGGATGTTTGGCTTTTTTGTGGAGGACAAAGTAATTAAGTAGAAACCAAATACTTCACCAAAAATCTTAAAACAATCCCAGGAATAGACCACAAAATCCTAGGTTCCAGCTCAGTGCAACACTATACAATTTCATATTTGATTTATTATGTTTTAGCCTGGGAGCTTCAAAAGTGTCTAAAAGTTTGATAGGCAAACCCCAGTGAGATTCTCCTGGCTCCTTTGGAAATGGTAGGAATTTTCTATTTACAGCATCACTAGTGATCAATGGAATTTTTGGGACAGTTCAAGAAATATTAAACAGGCTGAGTTTGCTCTTTATGAATTAGTCTGGTGTTTATTCAGCAGCTCATTTTTCATCGAAGCACAGTATTAAAATTTCACTTGTTTGTTATAGGGTTGTCAGAATGAAATCTATTTCCAAAAATATACATTTCCATCTTCTCGTACCCTTTCTTCTTGCTGTAGCTAAGGTTATGTCAACACTCCCAATGTAAACCCCCTCATTTCAAGCATTAGTAATGCTGGCATCATCGGCCCAGACTCAAGAATAGCAAAGCCATGAAATAACCTCTCTAGAATCATGTTTTGAAGCAATTGTTTTCAGTGTCTTTGCCTTTTGTGTTAAACATTCTTCTGTATGCAAAGTAGTGGCATTCAGCTTCTGTTCTAAAGTTGTAGTTAAAAGAAAGAAATTGTGTAGGCCCTCATATTTTCACGACACCATTAAAACATTTGTGTCTCAAGTCTAAACTGGATGCCCAACTAAGATTTAAAAATCAGTCCCTGCTCAAGCTCAGTAACTTTTTCCATGGTGTTGTTTACCACACATAACCATAGTAACATCACAAGGGTCCATGCCAGGGCTCTTGGATGGTGTGCTCTTCCCACTTGTTGCCATCTTTTGGATCCTCCTATAATATATACATTTAAAACAAGTATACAGCTGTATATTTGCTTAATCTGCAAATGTTTTGGCATGTCCCATGGAAAAATAAGAGCTAAACTCTGCATGAGTCTAAGGAATGCCAGTGCAGTGCTGGAGTTCATCATTCACTCCTCTTTCTCTATCTGCTTGGTTTCCCATCATTGAATGGACTGAACTGTGGAACGAAGTGGAGATTGGCATTTGCTGTGCCCCCTTTTTGGTACCAGCTAAGTCTCAGAGAGGTCTTAAGGCATGGCAGAGCTGCTACAAGGTTCATCTTCATAATGCTTTGCTTGGACATTAGAATGTTTTTTCTGCTCTGGAGAGCTCAAGGCCGGTCTGTCCAGCATTCCCTGGGGTCACTCCTGTTACAGGTGACAAAATTGGTTCATAACACAGCTTGGTTTGGTTTGCATGCAAAATTTCATCTCAGTTTTCCCACTCAATGATAAAGTACTGTCCTTCCCTGGCTCCCAGAGGTAACTTAACCTTGGCTAAAAGAGGTTTTCTACAGCCAGAGATCCTGTTGTCTCTGTGTTCTGAATGCAGTCAATGCCCAGCTGGATTTTGTGCGAAAATGGATTAAAAGGGGCTGGCACAGTGATAATTACATTAATGATTTCTAACATTTCTGCTGCCCTAATTTTCTAAATGCTGGGATCATACCATTAGTGCAGCAAGAGCTGAGGTAAGGAGCACCCAGTGCCTGTCCTTGCCTTGACAAGACTTCAGAGACAGCACAGTAAATTTTCATGGACCTCATTGCCAGGTCCAGTTATGGCACTGGTGACTGGGCCACCAGATCTTTCCTCATCAGCCTCCAGCTGAAGATGATGGTGAGAGCGTAAAATAAGAGAATAGACTGGTTAAAGATTTTTCACAAGATGTTTTTCAAGGAAGAAGCAGCTGGTGATAGAGAGCAGACACTGGTGACATGAGCAAGGCTTGAACAGAAGAGCAGTGAGGAAAAAAATGAAACTTTGAGCCAGAGGGTGTCTGAGCCTACTAGATAATCTTGGTCTTGGAAACACCTGATCAACAACCTTGGGAAATGATGGAGACTGTTGGTAACTGCAGATGAGACCTCTTAAAATGCCAGACTTTCCTGAGAGTGTGGAAGCAGGAACAGCTCTTTTGAGACAAGATGGGAGTGTGTAGTCATGCAACTAAAGGCTAGTGTTGCAGGAAAATAACACTTTGCTGAATACCTGGAGGCTTAGGTGAAAAAAAAATTGTAGGAGTTGGAAATATTGAACCCAAGTACCTTCCTAATCTGAGGAAAGACAGGAAGGGCAGAAGCAGACACCTGTGAGATTTGCTACCAAGGAGCCAAGCAGGGTCAGACTCCATGGAGGTGTGGATCTGCCTCTGTAGCCACCAGACTGAACCAGCCAGCTTGTACAAATGTGCTTCTGAATGCCAGTTTGAAAACTAGTCTGGCTTTCAAGCGTTCCTGCTTGCTCTCCTTTCTTTCATTATTATTGTTTTAAGTCAAAGATGTCATTTCTAGATGTTCTTGACTGATGCATACCCAGTGTTTTGCATGCTGTGCCTGGAGTCTCTGTAATTTTTGCATGACAACAGGATTACATTTATACAATTAATTAACATTTGCTTGACCACTTTTATCCAATTTCTTTCTCTAGCACATAAAAGGGAACCTGACATAAATTTCTCTTTCAAAACAATTGACTTAGCAACTGCTGACCTTCTGTTCTGTCATTCTGAGGATTGATTGGATATTGTTGAATTGTTTCATTCTGCAGTAATTAAACATAAAATTAATTATGCTAGTAACCTATTATTTCTTTGAACCAAGGACTAAGTCATTTGTTTTTGCTTGGTTACTCTGCGAGTTTTAACATCAGACAGCAAAACCTTGCTGTTACAAACAAACTAAACAGTATAAAGGGAGCAATTTAATAACCAAAATAAAATATAAAGACTTCTAATTTCCGTATGGCTGGCCTATTGCATTAGGTTAATATAATTTGATCTATAAATCTTTTAAACCTTATGATTTTGTAATTTAAACATTTCCTGGATGGCTAATCATGCAGGGAAAGAATAATACTAATAAAAAAACCCCTAACCTAAAACAAAACACGAGCCAAAAATATACCTCAAAAGTAGGTTAAAAGATTAGATAGCAAGAGCGTTTTTCGAACGCTTGGTGAGCCCTAGTATGTCTGAATATTTCTGGTGCTTGCTGCTTACACAAGTCTGTCTGCGTGCAGTCTGGTGCTGATGCAGAATTTCCTTTGTTATGATGAAAGTGTTGTTAGATGTTTACATTGCTGGTATTTGGTGTAGAAAGGAACATCAGAATGACAAGTTGATATTATCAAAATGTATGTGCTCATAGACACCAAAATAGTATTTTGTGGTTTTCATTAGCATGGCCCATATTAATTTAATTAACATGATTGAAACTTGTATCATACCATGAGGCAGATACCGAGCCCAGGCTTATCGCTCCCCCATGGGCTGTAAAATACTATGGCTGACAAAAGGGGTGCATGTTTGTACACGTGTGTGTTTCTATTTGCAAGTTCACCTGCGTGTTTTGCCCCAGAGCTGGTGGGGATGGTGTGGTGATAATCATGCATGAGGCAGAATGTGGGAAAATAAAAATAGGTGACCATCCGGCTCTAGTGGCAGGTGAGCTTTTCCCAGGGCCATGTGCCAAGGTCCCTGTGAGGGGTGGTTGTCCTCTTTCATGGTCATCAGCAGCTTCCCAAGGCTCTGCCTCCATCACCAGCACAACCTGGGAGATTTTATACTCCATATTGGAGCACTGCAAACAAACCTTTGATGTATGTGATTACCAGCATGAATCCTGGAGTTGAGCTGAAAGGTTGGCTCTTTTTATCCCTGATTCCAGTTGCCACCAACGGGGCCATCAGTCAGGATCTGCTGCCATGCAGGAGGAAGGACATCAAGGAAAATGCTCCTATGCCTTTTTCTCCCTGCTGCTTTGGGAAGCTGCCTGCTTTGCTTGTACCCAGATGCTTGTACTCAGCCCTGATGGAGTCTTGTAACATCTCCAGGTTGCTCTGTGTATGTCTCTTTCTTTGTTCCTCTCCTTTTTCCTCTCAGAATGATTTTTGCTGGCAGCCAGCTTTTCATGATGCTCAAATCTCTCTGAAGTAGAGCTAAACTCCTGTGCTGTGACAAGGCATATGTCAGAGATGTGGGAATCTTGAACACAAACGACTTTTTAATTGTATGACTCCACATAGCCCATTGCTGAAAGATGGGGTGGGCAGGAGAGAGCAATCCTTTTACAGACCAAACACGGATACCAATATATGAGCCCTTTGTTCTTGCTCCCCTGCCCTAAGGCGAGCAATACACTCAGGTCTGTGGACATCAAGCCTAATTTGATCACACTTAGCCCAGTGAAACTATATTGACTTCAGTGGAGACACTGCTTTTCACTGATATAAATGAGAGCTAACTAGTTCTTGAGGCCAGTAGCTATTACCACTCGGGTTAAGAGCGGCATGCAGTAGTGACGGCTGCCTCTTCGTCATCAGCTGAGAAATGTCTGCTTTGTGGGCATGTCTTTCAAGGCTCATTTGTCACCTTTGTGTGGAGGAATTTTGGCCAGTGAGTTGTGTTTCAAGTGTCTTAGCATTTCTGTGGGAATGGTTTGATTAAAGTCCTGCCATTAGCTCATAGTTCAAATGTGCATTCTCACTGCCTGCAGGAGTAATGTGGAAAAATTTCTGAAGGATTCTGTTTCCTAATAATCTGGGGTTTTTTTCAAGACTTTGACCTGTGCTCACTCTGTGTGAGATCAGTCATCCCTGTCTGTACTAAAGGGTCTTTGGTCCTCCCCAGGCTCTGCTGGCTCCCATCCGTTCCAATCCCTGAGCACCAGGGATGCACCTTGCTCCCTGCTTTTTAACCTTAACACTTTATTTGTTCAGGGTAGCCTCAGAGATGTTGTTACTCTATAACTCCCCATTTGTGAGTTTTCTATGGAAAATCCTCTTCCAGAATCTTTGTCTGCTTGCAAATTCAGTGTTATAATTTAATTAAATAAATCAGATTCTCAAAGTTTTATCCTTACCAAGAGAACTGCGGGGAACTTTCCAGCATCCTTTCTGGACATAGGTATCAATTTTTTCAGCTTGCTGCCTCCAGCAAGGAGCTGGAAGCCTCTTGAGATAGCTTAAGCAATATTTTTTAGAGATACGGTAGATGAAGAAAATATTCTGCAGCTTTTGGATATCCAGTCTCAAGAGCCATCTCTTATGCTTAGAAAACCTTTTACATGACAAAGCTTTGAAGCATAGGGCTCTGAAGTTCTACCTGTTGTTTTCCTAAATAGTATAGCCCAGATAGTGCTGGTTTTGATATATTTCAACCTCTGGCCTTGGCATCTTGAAGGGTATGACCCTGATGATCCCTTCTGCAGCCAACCAGCAGGGTACAGAGAACTGAATATTGTGCATCCTTGTGCCCACCTGCCCTGCACACTCTGTTCCACACCAGTTGCTCCAGCTGTGCATAAACAGCTCAGCAGTGAGTTATGTGTTCCAGCTGAGTACTGCTGATTATAAACCTGGAGTTATTTTTCATGGCCAGACCTTCTGAAGCTGCTCTTGGTGTCTTACTTGATGATGGGAGGAAGAAAACATGTTAGAAGTTTTCTCACAGGGAGTTAGTTGCTGCTCCTTATGGAGCCCTTATGGCTTTTAGGATAAAAGTCCTGACTCTGGGGCTGACCTGGCCCTGATTAGAGGGGGAAGCAAAGCTTGAACCAAGGCACGCACATTGCTGAGGTCAGAAACGGAGGAGAATGAGACACAAAATAATTTTTAGCAAATACAGATCGAAGTAGGTTCAGGTAATTGTGCATTCAATTCAGTTCATGGACCTCTACAGCTGAATCTCAAAGGAAGTGTTTGAAATCAGCAAGAAGAAAAGGAATAAAGTCTACTAAGTGAAAACTACCTAGTTTTCTTAGTCTTTCTGATGAGTTTTATATGAAAAACTGTGCGTGTTTGGCAAGTGCCTGAAGGGCAACTTGGCCCATGTATCATCTCCCACAGGAAGAGAGTAGACTTGGACAGAATTGTTGCTGTCCTAAACTTCTGTCCTTCCCTGGCCAATGACTTCTGACTGAGAAGTCAGAAGTCATTTGGCCAGGCAAATATTTGATCTTATCCCCTTGAGGCTTTGCTTGTACCACTGACTGAAGCTGGGATAGGGCAAGTAAAATTAACACAGGACAAAAGTGGTAGAAAAGCAGCAGTAATAGTAGGAGGAATGCTTGCAGAGTGAGCAAATAGTGACTTCTGTGACTTTTCTAGTAGAAACTGGGAACTGATTTTTGTTGTTATTGGATAAATGATTGCAGGAAAATACTGGTTAGGATGGCAGCTGAGTTTTTTGTCAGAATGATGACTATGCATAAGAACTGAGATCAAATCATCAGATGTTTAGACTTTATTGTGCCACGTTACAACAGCTCAACCCTCTCTTATCAGGTGTTTTGCTTTCTTGCATTCTAGACCGAGTTTGCTTGCTTGTACTGATGGAAATGTTGAAGGTTGTTTCTTCTAGGCTGACCTCTGGACCACTCAGGCAAGAAGCAGCGGCATCCATCCTCATGGCTCCCATGATGGAAAAGCTCACGTTGCATTTTACCACACATGTTTATGGAGATGAGAAACTATGCCAGTTTATTCTCTTCTTGCTTTTTATTTAGTTTCTTACTGGTAGTGGAAACTTTAGGAAAGAACAACTACTTGGGCAGACTGGCTCTGAGAACAAAGCACCTGAGGTTTCCCTCTGATAATGTGTGGCTCCAAGAAAAGTTAACTCCAAATCAAGCAGTGATGTCAATGATGCTCCATAGTGGACAAAAAGAGATCTCAGTGTTACCATGTGGCGTTGATGTTTTCAGATTAAGATGGGAGGATTAAGGAATTTTACTCAGCAATTTGAGATGCTTTGTTAAGAATGGAGATTTGAGCTGCTTTGTTCTCAAACCACATGTTAGTGAGAAAGCAAACAGGCATTTAATCCTGACAGACAGCAGAACTTGACATCAGTTTGTCCCTGGAGAGGTGACCAGGAGTTCCCCATGCCCAGCTAAAATGGTAATGTCTTTTTTTAGGAGTTTTCTGTGAATCCTCACATTCAGGGCTGCACACCTCCATTTACGGTGCCTAACCACTGATGGAGCCTTGTGCTCCCCAAGACAGGATAGGATTTGAAACCCTACACAGAAGGTGCCAAAATGGTTACTGAGTAGGGCTAAAATACGTTCTAACTTAAGGTCATGTCTTTAGTCTTACACAGGACCATGCCAAGAAAAAAAAAGGAGCTGATAATTTTCCTGTTTGGGACTTTGGCTGGTTTCCTGTAACAATAAAAATATAGCAGTCGACATATAGACAGCTGAGTATATACACGCTTGTATGCTGCCCTCTGACACAAATGTTAATGTCTTATATAGATCTTTGAGGTTCTTTTAAACATCTAGTTACATTTTGAGGTCATGTCCTCAGAGGTCATTGATGTAAGCGTATTTGCAGAAAGAAACAAACAGCTCATTGAATTTGGTTTCCCATTTTAACATACATCAGTGAAATTAAATACGCGACGTTAGAATGTCTGGCAACAAACTCATTTGCTGATGTATAAAATTTGACTTTTCCCCTCTGTGTTTATGTCATAGCTAATACACAAAGATAAAGTGCATATACTATACTCTGCATATTTACTGAACTTTGGCAAGTCACTAAGAGTCAGTACTCAAATCAATTAAGAACCACCCGATTTATAAAACACCCTTCTAAACTAATCTTATTATATTAAAAAGGAACTCTAGGTTGATCCCAAGCCAATCAATAACTCATGCTTCCCACTGTTCAGCAAATATCAACTATCCCTTTCTAATCTTTGTGTTTTGCCACCATTGCAAAGCTGTTGTGAGGAGCTGCCCTCCTGTATTACTTAAATAAACAGTGTAAATGCACCCAAACAAGAATAATCTCTGTACATGCTTGTTTTCTCTGCTGGCACTGAGTGTCAGAGCATCTTAGTTTTGTAAAGGGATCTACTCCAGATAATTAGATTGATCTTCCAATTTGTTTATCCTCAATTTGTAGCTGGCATTGCATTTTTTTTTATTATTCTGCTGTCACTTACTAGCCTATACACACCAATTTGAGTGGAAGGATTACTTATACTGGGAAAGCAGAGTTGGCTTTTGTTCAAATGTTTCCTAAAAGATCTCCCATCTTCTTCCCAAAACTGCATTTATTTGGGAATAATCCATAACCTGTACAGGGCTGATTTAAATTCTTTTTGCTCTTCCAAATTTCCAGAGAGCAGTAGAAAAAAGAATAGTTAAGTTTAGGGGGCTAGGACGCTTGGAAGTGGCTAGGAGGTAAAGGAAAACTTGACCGTCCTTTTAAATTATCATATGAAAATAAAATTGGTAATGTATCAATTCAAGAGTCCTATCAGTATCACCATTTATTCCTTGTAAACAACATGAGAAACCTGGAAGTGGTGTAGCAGGATCTGAGTAAGAGAATAGCAATTTATTAATTCCTTTTAAAGACTAACAGAGTTCCCAAACACAGCTTTGGCACCCTGCTTGTTTCAGTTGCTTCATGTTTCTATGAAGGTTTATTGACTATATAAGGATCAAATAAGGGGTAAGCTGAAATCAGAAACACAGTATTCATTCATTTAACTCTGCTATAATAGAGTAAATTCAGGGTGACTCAAGGGACACAATGTCTTGTAAAACATATGTACTTAATATAAGGGTCATAAAATTTATTAAATTAAAAGCTAGGTTAAAAATAGGAAGAAAATTTATGCTGCTGTCTAAATGAGCAATAATTTCTCTTTGGCCTTTCCCTTTCCACCTAATATGGGTTCTAGGTTTTGTTGATTTTTTGTTTTTGCTCTTTTTGTGATAGTCAGCTGTCAAAATCTTCATTGTTCACAATTGAATGCAAGTCACTCTACCAGGTGAACTGGTATGTTAAAAAAAGAAGAGGAGATGTGGCCAGCTGGGAGGATATATTGCATCATGGTTGACCACACATGAAAACCTGTAGGTAACCATTTATTATTTTGGAAGGAAGAGTCACTTGCTCCAGGCCAACAGAGCACAATGGATAAAATTTTTTTTGACCTTAAGGCTGAAAAAACCAAAAATTTCCTTTTATCTCTCCAGAAAGATGCCCCATTGCTGGTGGGATGTCAGCCAGGAGCCTCTTTCCCTAGTGATTCAATCATGGGTTGTGTGAGAAGACCCTCCTGTGTGAATGTTGAAGGGTTACTTGAACAACTGCTCCAGGGAGTGTGAGACACCGAGAATCCCCTCCTGTCCTTGACAGATGTATCATCAAAACCAAAGTGCTCAGATGAAGTCAATGTAATTATCCTGCAGTCCTGCAGAATGACAGCAGAATTTAGCTCCTTCGATCAAGACAACCATTTTCTATTAGAGATGTTGGGGAGGTGGGGTGGAAATAAAGCATTGTGACCTAAATCCTCCTCTCTAACCCCTAAGAAATCAAAGTGATGCTGGCCATCCTTGACTCATGACACTAGCCAGACCATTTGTAACTGAGAGCTCTGCAATGTTTGCTCAATGGCATAAGTTGTTAAGGAAGGCCATGAAAAGCCTGTGTGTGCTTGAAGGCCACCCTTTTTCCTTGTGTTTTTACACCACAGGATAACACAACCAGCCT
This sequence comes from Eopsaltria australis, assembly GCA_034509425.1. Lineage (NCBI taxonomy): Eukaryota > Metazoa > Chordata > Aves > Passeriformes > Petroicidae > Eopsaltria > Eopsaltria australis. The sequence goes on from JAVTVJ010000205.1 coordinate 70,972, forward strand.
CAATTCCCATCCCCTGTGTTCTATGAAGGCTTTTTTTTTGGCATGCTGTTTAAACACTTCTGCGCCCAAATCTGTCACCCGTGACCTCATTAAGTTGCATTTAATCACACAGGGATGCCCATCAGGCCTAACCCCATCATTTCCTGAGGAATTTTCCCCTGATTTACTTAATAGCTCTCAAACACTAAGCGGGAGACCTCCGGGTGCTGTTCTCTGTGCATGTTGGGTTACTGGCATTCATACTGTGTTTTAAATAAACACTGTTTTGCAGGCACACTTGTTTTGAAAAATAAACTTCTGGGCAGAAAGAGCTAGTTCACATCAGAGCCAGACTGGTAGTGATTTGGCTCTCCCCAGAAGATGGGAAGAGGTCAGGCTTTTAGTTTTGGGGGGGTGGGTAGAGAGGAAGAAGTCACCCTTCCTTAAATAGAACCTAGCATTTAATACTCCCCTGGGAGAAGAAAAGCCTGAAACCAAAGTGGTGGCTTTTTAAAGGGGTGCTTTGGGAAGAAGGTATGGGAGCAGCCCTGCAATGTGCCCCCAAAGAGCATCTCATTCTCCATCCCTAGGGAGTGTGACTGTCTCTTTGTCACCCCTGTCTTCTGCTGGACAAGTGTTGGTCCACAACCTCCATCCTCACATCGAAAGGCTTTTGGAAGGGTAAAGACCACTACCCTTATCCTGCCTATCATGCCAGCTTAGCTACCTATTCCCCTGCCCATGAAAAGTTTCACTTCTGGGATGGGAACCATGAAGAATGAAGGAGGATTATGTCCTCTTGGGCAAGGGTATTCTGTGTGATTAAAAGTTTTACTTTCTCCCTAAACTGAGGGTGTTTTTAGGGAGGCAAAAGTAGGAAAGTTCATTATGTGTGTCCTCTGTTTCTTCTAGGACTCTCGATGTGGTTATCACAAATCCTTAGACAGTGGGAGTAAGAAGACTCCTTTGACTGCAAGTCCCACAATGGACTAACCAAGGGTGGACCTGGGCAGGGGTGGCAGCTTGCTGGGACACCAGTGGGACAGGAAACCACAAGGTTGTTGCTGGATCTGGAGCTGGATCTGGCCTACTTGAGGAGGAGCTGCCCACCCAGGAGGGAAGCCTGAGCAAAGCTGTAAAGTGGTGTTCACAAAATGGTTACCTGAGAATTCTGGGATATAGATCCTTCATACTTAGTATATTTTGTGCATATACATATATCTATAAATATATGCACATGTGGTTGTTGCCCAGTGGTTTGCTGCCATTTAGGGGAAGGAAAAGTGCAACAGGTCTTAGGAGGTTCTACTTTGAGGACCACCATTGTGCCCTAGTGTAGTACCTTCTGATCTTCCACAAAAATCACCAGGCTTGGTAGGGCAGCGTGCAGCCAGTGAAATTAATGCAGGTATTTTACAGAGGGAAATATTTACCCCATGCAGTATCTTACAAATTATGTGGCTTTCCTCTGAGAGAGCTCAGTTTGATCACCAGCTCTGAGCAGTACCTTGTCCTGACATTTGTGCAAGATGTATTTTAGAGCTGACCTTTCAGTCCTGCTGATAGGATCACAGCATATTCACTGTCACCATGTTTGGGGCTATTTCTTTCTTTTTTCTCCACTACAGAACTGAGCCACTGTGGTGGATAAATGAGAACCCTCCCCTATCCACGACATCGCTGTCTTCTCTTAAATTATTGAGACAATTTATGAGGTGAATGAGATGAATGACATCTAGTTATTTTCTTTGGTCATTCTCAATAGCCAGCATTGTCTAAAATTGCTGCTAAAGTCAAGCCCATACTGCCATGCCTTGGGAGGAGGTTTGGAGTGACAGTCCTGCTGAAACCAGGTAGATGGCATGGGTGTCTTTATGTTTTTCAGATCAGAGGCAACATGTAAAAAGAAGATGTTCAAACTTCTGAAAAGACAATCCTTTGAGAGCTCTGGGGCTAGGCTAAAATGCGAATCATTTGTTGGTGGGAAGGGTCACCAATTAATAGGCAGTTTTATTTAAAAAAAAAAAATTAAACTGGCAGCCTTTCTGAAATTTAAGCACACTGTTCATGGTGTAATTACAGATGAAATATTAGAGAAGTGGACTAATTACACACAATGCACTTGAGCCCAATTAAAATAGCATCTGCAGTGAACGTAGGGGTATTCTCTTTCGCTAATAAGAAATACTTTCCTAACAACAGAAAATAAAATAGCTAAATTGGATATGCAGTTGAGATTATAAATATCCTATTAGCATATAAAATGAGGATTAACCTTATTTAATCACTGTTTGCTTGATCATCAAAAGTCATGTTTCACCTCTATAATGTAGCTGTATCCTCTTTGAAGGAAAAAAAAGCAGCATATTAATAAATTTAGCTAATTAGGTGCTTTTTCTCATCTGCTCAATGGAGCTGGTGGAGCAAACTGGCTGGCCCTAAGCACTTTGCTCTTTCACATCTTAAAGTTTAAGCTTATTTCTAGTAGGCATCTATTGATGAAGATGCAGGGTTTAAGCAGATTTGTGTGTGGGGTTCTGGCCTGTATGGCTTGGAAGGTAATCATAACAAGAGTACTTTGAGCTGTGAAGCTGTTGGGGAGGAGAAAAAAGATGGGGTTAAAGAAAAGGGCTTAAATCACAAGTTTTATCCTGTGCAAAATAAAGTTCTGCCTTAAATATCGCCGTGTGAGGGCCCATTCTCATTTCAGTTACTCGGGAGGTTGGAGCAAGTTGGTTTGCTGCGGCTCTGTCACTGGAGGTGTCCCTGGGAGCCAGCTGGCGCTCAGAGGAGGCCGCGCTCCCGGCGCAGCGGGGAGAGGTGCTACCCGCCAGCTGGCGACTTGGCTCTGCAAACCTGGGCAAGGGGGCCAGGGCACTGAGGGAAGCAGTCTGACCTCCAGTCTCTTCCATAAATATTAATCTGATCCAGTATGCACAAAAGGAGACAAGCTCTGAGCAAGAAGAGGGCTTTGAATCCATTATTTTGGAATATTTTGTGTCCATGTCCTGTAGGGAATGAGTCCTGTGGTATTACTGCCTGTTATATCTGAGGATTGCTTGGCAGGTTTCAGAGCTGGCCTTATTTACAGAGCTGTTCTGCCTCTGGCTCCATCACACCATCCTTCCGTTGGGTCTGTGCGTGGTGGAAAATAATAGTAAAGCAATGGTGGGGCAGGAGCAACCCTGTGAAATATGGGCATAGTTTGATCTAACCCCGTGCAGCTCTGCTCCCTGGTTGTGTACTGTTTCCATTAGTGCCTGTGTGTTTTCCTGGCATGAGGGCCAGTGGCTGATAGCTTGCAGAAGCTAAGTTTTAAATGTGCCTGTTGACATATTCCCAGAGGAAAGGCTTGAGTAATACCATCCTCGCTGGGCTGGAGCAGGGGCCTGCAGCACTGATGGCACGCGTTTGAGGGCTGCTAGCTGTAATACGGGCTCTTGGCTCCTTGGCTAGAGGTGAATGTTACCCCCTGCAACTTGCCTTATTCCCAGGGACCATTTCAGCTTTGATTTCATTGTGTGTGTTCAGTTTTGATCCAAGTGTGGACCCAAACCCAAACAAAATGACCCCAAGTCTAGTCTCTCAAAATACTTGATATTGCAATGCTTAAAATGAATAAAGTGATTTTCCAGGCAGTAGCAATGTTGAAAAAGAGGATAGAGACACAGAAAGTCCCACATTTAATTGCAGCTTCTCTTTTGTGATTTGTCTGCACCAAGCTACGCTGAAGCATCAGCTGCCTCTGTCCTTCCCTAGGCAGAAGTGTGAATTTTCCCCCCGCTTCCACAAGTACTAGTCAAGTGCACCAAGGGACGGTGGTTTTATTTATCGTATTCAAGGAGCCACAATTGGATGTTTCACAATAAACTGGTCTCAGCCTGTGATTTACAGTAATGGGGAAGAGCACTCTGCTGGCATGGCCCTGGTGTTGCCAAGTCTTGTGATGGTTGCAATGATTTTTCCTTACTGCCACAGAGCCTGGAGCAAAGTGTTCATAAGCGTTTCAGCTTGCTTTTTTCTTTTCTTTTTTCTTTCTTTTTTTTTTTTTTGTTGGTAGTGGCAATGGAAGGCTTTGTTTTCTTGTATTAAGAGCAGCCTTCCATCCCTTAGGGCAGAACAAAAGAGCTTGGAAGCATGTTCTCAGTGTCCCCACAAAGACTCAAAAGGCAGTATGATTTTTTTTATTTTTTTTTTTAAGGGACCCCCAATTTGTTTTCCCACGATTGGTTTAAGTCACTCTGTCATGAGTTCATAGCCTTTCTAGCCTGATTCATGGAGACTGGAGAAGGGCAGCAGTAGCAGAAGCAGCAGCTACCTCCACAGGGCAGGAGGTGGGGTGACACTCCCAAATTAGGTCTGCAGGGGAGTTTGGCGCTAATGGGTACACATACACCTTTTGTTCCTGTCTTTAAATCTCATTATTACTTGTATTTTTAGGGTTTATATCCATTTTTATCTAACCTGGTAAAAGAGGGTTAAAGGAACCTGAAGCGTAAATGTAGCTCAAAATATTAAAATCAATCTTGTGGTGGTCCTATTTCAGTTCTTTTCAAAACTCTGACTTCCAGTGACTCCTGGCTGTGGCACAGGCCACCTTCTCATTTGTAGCCTGCCACTCTCCCCCTCCTCTGCTTTTGGTGCTAGAAATCACATTCAACTAAACCCTTCAGAGAAACACAGGAGGCAAATTGAAAGTGACTGGGAATAAAATAGACTTTGCCATGCGGGGGGATTTGAGGTGTTATACTGTAGGGGAGGGCTGTGGGTGAAGTGACTGAATCCAGAAACATATGGAGAATGGAAAGGTCTGTGGGTGATCGTAACATCAAAAACATGAAATGAAGTCAGCTGCCGTGGTAGAAATGTAAGTTCAGGGACTCTGCTGCAAAGAAATGAAGGAAAATACTAGAGGGAATGAGAAACATTTTTCTGCCTTTCATGGCTATTCATATGGCAAGAAACCTCTCTTTGGGCTCTGGTTTTAAATTGTTTGTGTTTTTTTCACTGATGTTATAGCCTTAAATCATGATGATATTTCTGAGCATAGAAAAGATAACTTGAGGGACTCTAGTTTCAGTGACAGGAGAATTAAACACTGCTTTCAATGCAGCTGCAGCCAAAATCCTGCTTTTTTTCCCTCCCATCCTGAGCATTGATTCATTAGGCAAGCCCAACATTAACAGCAGCTTCTTGTCTTGCCAGGTGAGCCAAACAGTTAAACCAAAACAAAGCTGACTTTTATCCATTTACATCAAATTAGAGGAAACTCTCAGCTCTTCATGTATTCTTATTCCCTGCAAAGAGGAAAGGTTTGGGAAACCTAAAATCCCTGAGTGCCACAGAAATGTTAGATTTGGGTCTGAATCCCTTTAAAGAGATCATTCATCTTGCTTTCCACTTAGCCATCAAAAATGAAGCGACCCGATTTCCAGAACCATTTGGCAGCTGGCAGCTCCCTTTGAGATTTTTCTCCTGCATGCTCAGACCCTGGAGCAAGAAGAGCTACTGTCCCTCCTGCGCTGCAGAGGGGAAAAATTTTGGCCACCTCATTAAGATGCCTGTATTTGGCTTAGAAGTAATTTGCAGCCCAAGCTATGTCCACCGAGGTTGGTTGTCTCATCTCATCATCCACTCCAGATCTTCAGGGAAGGTTTACGCAGCAATTCAGCTTCAGCATGGAGTTGCTACATTACAGGGGAAGGGTCCCATTGTGAGGCTGGATTGTTTTATAGGGGAAAGCAGAAACCAAGATGCTTCAGTGGGAAGGGGGAGAAATAAGTCTTTCCAAAGAAGATCAAAGGAGGCAAGAGGAGGGGACCGATTTTCGGCAAGAAAACAGGGCTCCTCTCACTGCCTCTGTGTTATAATTCAAGGCTAGTTTTCGAGACCCATCATACAATTTCTCCTGTAACAGGATGGGGGGGAGTGTGGGGAGGAGGACTTGGTTAAATTGTAAATGAGTATTTCTTCAAGTGCTCCGAGGAAATATGTTCTTTCCCCGTAGAGCCTATACATTATTTTCATGTAGTTACAGGGCCTCACATTTCCTGGAACTATCAACCAGACCTTAATTCTCCTCACAAGACATCCCTTTAAAATTGTGAAGCTCTCTTAATCAACCTTTGTATCAGTGGCGAATTTGCAGTATGACCTAATTTGAAAGATGTCTTGAAGTGCTGACTCAAAGGGTTGGTGAATAAAAGCCAGTCATTGCTGCTGTGACACTAATGTGATGCAAAACAAAATCGAGTTGCATCAGCTGAACATTAGTTTGCAAAAAATAGTGATCGAAGCCACTTGCTGGTCATCTTTTATTTATACTTATGAAATTTATACTTCTTGGGGTCTGAAACGGCTCTAAAACAAACTTCTGCAGGAGAAGCACGAAGAGACTCTTAAATGGTGAAAAATCCCAGTCAGATCTATACATCTAAGCTGCATCATTTGCACTTCATAATCTCCTCTCTTTTATAGAGCAGGAGGCAGACACATTATTTTAGAACTTTTATTAAAATATTTATACAGCAACAGATGAAAATTCTCATCCTAATATATCTCTTTGCATTTTTCGATTACGTTCCAAGTCTTTATCTTTTTTTCCTTCTCTAATTGAAACGCAGACGATACTCCTTCATTCTCCGGATAAGTAACTGTCTCAAAATGACTAGCAGTTACTTTGGGACTCAAAGAAATAAAAAGGAAAGAAGGGATTTGGGCCAGAAAGTTTATGGGGGGAAAAAAAATCCCTCACAAAGCAAGAAAACCCCATTTCCCCACAGTTTTATTTAACGTCTCCAAAAAGAAAAAGTGAGTATAAATTATTGAGGGTTTTTTGCTATGATTTTACGGGGACATTGTTTCAATTCCTTTTTTTCTCTTTTTTTTTCCTTTTAGCTTCTCTTTTTCATGTTTCCTTAAGGAAACTTCTTTGAACAAGAACAACCTGGTTAGAGAGGAGCAGAGTGCATTTCTTTGCCAGTTTGTCGAATATTGGCTGCTAATTTACACTCTGAAGAATTACTAAAGAATCAGGGATCTAGGGATGAATCAACTCTGCAGAACTATTTCTCCCTGCACTTTTTTATTATTTTACTTTTAAATTGAAATATCAATAATGCAAATAATCTAATATGTGCTGATAAAATGTCTATGACTTTCCACTGAAGTGTCTGAAAACCAGATACATACAGACACACAGAACAAGGGAGACAGGCCATTAATTTACAATTTAGAGGACCAATAAGTTTTTGATAGGAATGGGTTACTGTGCTAATGATTATTTAACTTACTTTATGTAGGGTTAAGTGTGTATGGCTATGTAAAGTGCAGCGCCTTATTGAAGTGAGACAATTTTGCCTGTGAAATGTTATATTCAAAGCAGGGGGAGGAAAGCAGCCAAATTATAAAAAACAGTTACTAAATGATGGTAAATTTCAAGCAACTGTGAAGCAGAAGCTGCTACAGTTAAAGAAGTAAATTTTGCTACTGCAGGAAAAAAACTCCAAACAACCACACACAAAACCAAAATACTTCTGAGTTTCCTCTCTGCTTCTTCTTGGAAGCTATTTTAGTATGGCTGTATTTATTGATGGGTGCAAGCACAGAACAGTGAACGTGGCTGTGTGTTTTACCTTGCTGGTTATTCTCCTAATTATTCTCATCTTTTGTCTTAATTTGCCTTCATTTTCTATTTCCTAATAGAAATTTTTTTCTTTTTTTTTTCTTTTATCTACTCTCAAGATGTGTATTATCACAATAAGATACCATGGGATCTGTGGCTTGCTTGTGTCTTATTGAGCTTGAAGGGATATCTTATAATACACATATTATTCAATATTGTACATATTATTCAAGAAAACACTGGCCATTCTTTCTCTACTAAAAGGTAATGTCACTTCTAAGTTAAAAAAAAAAAAGGTAAACTTAGCAATAAATATTTGATAGCCTATAAATGACTTACAGACTTTTTTACTCCAGCACTCTTCAAGTACAGTATGTTTGTGGTTTTCATGTTGTTTATTTTGTCTTTCTGAAGGGATTGCACTTGCTAACCTCCCAGTTTTGGGTTGTTTATTCTTTACGTGGCTGACTCCTTAAAAGTGCTGCCATTTGTAAGTATTTTGTGTCCTTCAGCCCTCCTAGGAAGTTGGAGGTAGGAATGCTCTAAACCTTCTAGTAGTTTCCTATGGGGAGAGGATGGCAAAGTAACGGCTAATGATCTGGAAGTTAGCTAGAATTCAGAGACAAATACTAAACATAATATATCTATCTACCTATATATATATAAAAGAGATTTTTTTTTTTCCTAAAAAAGAAGCGAAAAAAAAAATGCAATGAAAATTTATGACCTTAACATTCCTTCAGGGTCAAGCAATTTATCAAATTCTCTCACTTTCTGGTTTCAATTACACAGCTATTGTGGAAGGAACTTATTTTAGCAGGTTCATTTGCCTCAGTAGGGAATACAGGACTTTGGCCTAATGCTTCACCTTTAGTGCAGGCCATTTGAGCCTTAGAACAAATACCAATCATCACTCTTTGGGAAAAAAAAAAGGTAAAAAAAATCTGCATCGGTATGGCCTATTGGAATGGGGTTTCTGTCAAGGTAAACGGTTGTCGGCAATGACTGTGGTAGAGTGGCGATAAATCCCATTTTATTGCTGAAAAATTCCAGCTTCTCTCCATGCCTGACAGCTCCCCACATTCTCGTACCCATTTGGGCAATTTCTGTACTATGTCCATCTGGTTCTTATTACCTCTCAACCTGCCAGTGTCTGATCCAGAAAAAGTGCAGGTCAAAAACAGGGGAAAGAAACCAAGGTGATGGACAAAACAGAAAGAGAGTGATTGAGAAACCAAGTCACACTTCCTGTTCCTCCCTCCCCAGCCAAAAAAATACGAGTTTGAGTGGAATAAATAAATTGAAGGGAGGCTATTAGCTTAATTTTGAAGTTGCTGTCAATGTCCCTAAAATACAAAATTAAATACGTATTAATCCATATGCTCTAAGCTTTGGTATTGCCACCAAATATTTGCCCAGGACATTGATGATGTCTGCCTGAGTAAAACCTTTCTGGAGAAATGGGAAAAGCCAAGACTTCAATTCCTTAAATGTAGGAGTCCTGGTGTGACCATTTCACCTGCAGCCTTTTTCACTGTGCCCCTGGCATTTAGAAAGACATGACTTGTCTCCAAAGCTTCATTTGGGAGTTGCAAATGGTTCTAAGAGGGCATCCAAAGTATAATTAAATTGCAATTTGAAAAAAAAACAAAACAAAACAACCCAAAATAAAAGTTAGGCTAGCTTCTTGATAGAAAAATGAAAAGAAAGGAAAATCTTTATTTCCATGGAAGTTTTTTGCATACTGCTGAACTCAGACATACTTTAGAAGGTCCTCAAAGCCCCCTAGAATAAGTAGAGGGAACTTTGGATAATTTTTAAAAATTCAAAAATCAAACAAATTAGCCCACAACAACTGAACTGTCAATAAGTCAAAACAAAAAACCCATGGGAACACTTGCTCTCCTCCCAGCTAAAACTATATTATGTGGCATTCGTTAAGGACCCCCTAGTGCTATCAGGACACATGTCCTGATCCACTTTCAATCTCTCACTTCAAGGGAGCCCAATAAATTTAATTTCAATTTCAGTATTTGTTCTACCTGAAACATCTCCTTCCCCACCCAAAATGCTACTCACTGTACCTTTTTTCCCCATAGATCATCACCACTCAGGTCCTGTGGTCTCTTGTTAGTTTACACAGCCTCTTCCCACATTCCTTGAAGGTGCAAGAAAAATTAAACCCAACTTTGTGGAGCTAAAAAATCCTAAAAATCTGACTGAATTCTGAGCAGCAGAAAATTCAGAGTGTGCCCTACCATCTACTCTGTGATCCTTGGGAAGCAGGGCTCTTGAGCATCCCACACTGGGTGTCTCATATAAGGTAGGATTTGCTGACAGGTGTAATGGTCTGATCTGGCATCAAACGGCTGTAAATTGTGGGAGATATTAGGAATTATGTCCCCATGGCTTGTACAAACCTGTTGGCTCCCAGAAGCTCAAGGTGGGGCTCTAACACTGAAACAAGACACAGGGGCACAGTTTTCAGGATGTTGCTGTTGAACAAGGAGATAGGACAGAGAATGAGTAGGAAGGAAAAGGCGGGGAGAGTTCAAGATCTTGCTTCAGAATGGGTCACCTTAAAACACCATGTGCAAAATGTGACATCCAGCTCACCACCTGTCCTTGAGACTTCTGCTTCTGATGCTGGTGCATCCATTTAAACTAAGAATTTGGAGGAGATTGCTTTGATGGGAAGTCTTCCTCCCTGTTACCTTTTGTTGTCAGTAATGGCACTGAGAAGACTGACCACCTATGCTTAGGATTTTCTTGCATTTGTCATGGATTATAGAATTAGATTTTTAAAAAAAGTATTATTTTCTGCGTGTCTTTTCCTTTGTTGGGTTGTGGGGGGCATGCTATGCAGCTTTAGATGCCGAGATATAAGAGTGTGGTTTGAGACATCTACAGAAACCTTGGCTTGAAGAACCGCTCATCCACACTGCTTGATTTGCCTGTGAAGCCATTGAATACAAAAGAGGCTGACATGAGAGAAAGCCCCAACTTTGACAATAAAAATATGTCAGCATGAAAATGGTTAATGGTGAGTATTATAGCTTCAAAAGAGCCCATTGGCTACCCCTAAAGGATGCCCTGCAATTGTTAAACTCATCAGATGCAACTACCCTTCCTCAGCTAGCTCTTACATTTGTCTGGCTAACAGTAAAAAAATACTATAATAAATCGGTAACATATGTTGCCAGACAAGAATAAGTGATATAAATAAAGAGTCAAGAGACATAGCTCCTCAAGAACAATGTGTAAAGATTTAAACTTCCAATGTATTAGTTAAGCTAGGAACATTTTAAGAGGAACTTGAAAGTGGTGCACTGTTTGTTTATATCTTTCCTACTCTTTTTTTTTTTTCCCTTCTCTTTTTTTCTTCTCTCCAGATTGCATTTTAAATCAAAATGTTCTCCATGACTGACTGCTTTGCAGCACTAGGGTAAGTCCCATTTTTCCACAGCTTAAACAAAAAATATGCCTAAGAAATCTATGCCAGAAAGGCTTTTTGTTGGGTTTTGGTTTAGGAAATAAGCACAATGCTGTTAGGAAGACATCCTTTTTCTTTTTTTCTTTTTTTTCTTCTTCTTCTTCTTTTTAAAATCCAAATATAGAAAACTGTGCATGTGCAAACACAGCTACTATCAAGAAAGCCAATTCTCTGTAAAGGTGACAAGTCTCCTAACGAGTAATACATTAACAGCTGCAGCATTAAAAAAGAAAATATAAAACCAAATATACTTTGAGACTTGGCTGGATGTTTTATTTATCTTTTTCTTTTATTGAGACATCCTTTGAAAAATGGCATAAAATAAATAGTTTTACAAAGCAACAACATAATCAATCTCTAAATGAGAAGATAAATCAAGGATTTCATTAACTGCTGGTAGCCAGTTTAAATTGTAGTCTTGTCCATAATGTCTATCTATCTATGTATGTCCAAGTTATATTAAAAACCTTTAAATGGCTTTGTAATATCAGCTACATCTAGCTATTATAATAATTAATGATACTGTTTTATAAATCAATATATGTATTCTTGATAAATTCATATCCAGTTAATGGTGTAATTTAAATAAAAAATTAATGTAATAAAGGACATACTGGAATAGGCAGGAAATCTTTAAAGGTTAAGAGGCAAATTTGTCTAAATTCTTTTCTTTGTACCTATTTTTTGAGAAAGCCTCCATTGAAATGCAGCTGATAGCAGGCTGGCTCTCCGGATCGCGCTCTCGCCATTAGTTTTGTTTTAACAGCACCCAGTGAGTTTTTGCAGCCAAAGGAAAAGGGAAAGCCCCTTCAGCAGCAGGAATACTTTCCTCCCTGGTTTCTCATCCTGCTGCAAAATGGCAAACAAAAACAAAAACAAAGACAAAAGCAAAAAGAAAGAAAGTAAAAAAAAAAAAAACCAAACCACTCCGGCATTTGGCCAGAAGCAGATATGGTAAAAATGTTCTTTTTTTACCATTCCCCATTGATTCCATATTTGTATTATTACAAAAATATTTTGCTTGTTCTATACGGCATCATTAAAAAGGTAAAATATGAACATTTTTTTCCAGACATGAAGAGCATTCAGAGGAGCCTGGAAACCCTGAAGACTGTTCAGTGTAATAAAAAGCTGTTCTTTATCTCTTGTTTTAAATACAGTTAATCCTGTTTATTCAGCAAACACATTTAAGAGCAACTTTGAGGAGAAAAAAAACAAAACAGAAAAAGCTGGAAATTGCCTTTTTCTATCTGCAGTGGTGAGAAACCATGGCTCTGTTCCTTTGCTTTTATTTATAGTCAGTAACCACAAAATGTATCTCTAACAATAACAGGGATTTTAATAGGCAATATTAATTGTTCTTCCCTTAACTTTTGATCTGAAATGTTTCAAACAAAAACCCGCCGCCTGTTTCTATGCTGAATTTGTCTGAAGAATATCTTTCTGAAATGATGCAAAACATCACACTGTCATTCAGACTGACATGGGACAGAAATGTCATTTTAATCCATTGAGTGATTTTTTTTTTTTGGTTTTCGTTGGGGGGGAGTTTTTTTCTCGACATTGCTCTGCCTTATTTAGAGCAGCAGTGATCTGCGCAGTTTCTTTTGACACTGATGGGTATTTCAAACCCCTTACGCTGAGGGGAGGGAGAAAAAGGAATTTGCTGCCAGTCACAGCAGCGATGCAGCTCCATAAGCCATCGCTCATTTGCTAAAAGTTTACATTTCAAATGAGCTTGAAATGTAAAGGTGGGCTTTTTGATGCTGGGACTGTGTTTAGGAAGGGAGAGAGAAAACAGAGGGAAGATGGTTATGCTTGTATGTTAAAGTCTACCAGGATATTGGTAATACAGCCATTTAAAATGTATTTTGTTTCTTGATGCAGTTAGGAGCAGGAGATTCACAACCATATCTGGGATGCTTAATTTAGGCTTTACAGAAAAAACATCAAACAGCAGCTTACATGCCGAAATACATTACACATTTAAAATATCTTCAATTGGAAATGTGTGTTATATTTTTTACTCTCCCCTTCTGGGATCACTAACATGCCTCTCCCCAGACAAAGCAAGGACAAGTTCCATCTTTAAAAATTATCTGCCTTACAGATCACATTCTCAGGCATGTTCCCCGCTTTTTATTACCACGGATAACCTCTTAATGCTATCACAATTTTATACTTGTTAAGTGGACATCTTCCCCATATTTAACTGCAAACAAAGCAACTTCATTTTGGGGGGTGGGAGGAAGGAGAAATGCTTTGGGATGATTAGAAACATAAGTTTCTATCTTCTGTCACACCAGCCTATCAATTATTCAAAACCCTACTAAATTTAGATGTCTGTTCCTAAAACGTTGTTTGCACTCGTTCCCTGGGAAGATGGAGGCAGCTGATAATTTGGCTAAATTATGCGTTTGAGCCCAATGGTTACAAATGAAAGAGTTGAATTTGGCAGATTTATTTGCCGCTGATGAAAATTCTTGGTAGCAGGAATTCAGACCTGCTCCTTCAGGGAGCAAATCGAGGGGTGAGGTGGTGCCCACAGGTATTTATGGGGACCAAACCTCATTGTTACAGCAAATAACATGATGCATCAGTGGCTCGGTGGGAGGTTTTACTGATCAATTAGGGACTGGCTACTGGGGGCCAAGGGCCTGAAGCAGCCCCTGAGGTGCTTTGTGCCCCAGGTAGTCATTACCTGAGTGTAAAGACCAATAAAGGGGAAATTATTGCTATTATAGGCTGAGATGTGAAGGATGAAGGGTGAACTACTCCGGATCAGGCAGGGTGTAATGTGCTCACCCCAAACCTGTGCCTTGAGCATCCCTGATGCAGCCTGGCTGCTGTGATGGTGTAAAATATCTGCCTTTTTCAGCAGTGTCGGGGTGTGATTGGCAGCAAGTCTCCACTGAGCGTGGGCGTCCTCCCGTGCACACCAGTCACAGGACATGAAGGGGGAGTTTTTGTAATTTTTTTTGGTTTTTTTTTATAAATAGATAGGCTCTGACAAATAACACCGCCTCTTCACGGAGCTCCTTCGCAGCAGCAAACAGACCTCTGCTAGGTTTATCAGTGGCAGAACCTCCTTTCCTAAAGGAAATAATATTTTTGGTGAAGATAATTCAGCTGATATTGCAATAGCTGAGGGGGGCAAAAAGCTGCAGATGCTGTAGCAGGAGCAGAGCTGCTTCCAGCAGTCCTGGGCATGGGGCAACACTGATTGCTGCACCAGGCGTGCTTCACAGGGCTGGGCATGAGAGCAAGAGGAGAGCTGAAAGAAATGCTGCTGACTGTGAAAAATAACAGAATAAATAATCAAATAAAATCAAATCCATGCAACAGAAACACCACCCTTTCTCCTGCAATGACAGTTGATAATTGCCAAAACACAGACAGCCTTAGGCTAAAAATTACTAAAACAAAACCCCCAAAAAATCCATAAAGAATTTTATTTATATTTAGAAACCAAAATGTTTCAGGCAAACAGCACGCAAATTGCACCACCCCCAGTGTTGTTCCCCCCTACCCTGTGCTGACTCTTAAGTTGCACTGCTAAGGAACGTATCCCCATTTTTACAACTCTGGCATAAAGGCAGGCGAGTGGCAACGGAGAGGAAAAACCCCAACCCCCCAAAAAACCCAAAACAAAGGACGTGTGAGGGCTTTCATTTATTTTGATAATCCTCCTCCTGCTCCAGAGCGTTTTGCTGTCTTTGTCAAAGTGAATGACAACAATTTGGCCAACTCTCTCTGAGCTGCACTCAACAGTGACAGGCAAATTATCAGAGGCCCTGCACTCCTTATTATCAGAGGAGAAGTCATCAGGAGGACGTGCGGAGGATCCCTCTCCCCTGTCACTATTTGTCAGTGGGACAAGGGCCACTGCTATGGGTAGCTGACAGGTAATTTCAACAATAACAATTACTCCTATTACTGGTGTCATAAACAATTCGCCCAAGGCATGACAATAGCAAAGCTTTATAATTCAATGCCATATAAATAAATGCCAGCAGGTAACAAGTAATTTAGCTCCAATCAGGCCTTGGCCCTGGCATTAATATTGTTATTGCAAGAAAATGGAAAATTGAAAAAATTCAATATGTTAATGAATTAAGAGGGGTTCAAAGGCTAAGGGAGGGAAGGTATGATCCAGAATGGGGGGAAGGAAGAAAACAAAAACAAAAGATACAAAATCATGCTTTCAGAACCAGCACACCAGTTATAAGGTTCATACAACCTTATAACTGTTTTTTTGATATAAAACATGCTTCTTTTCAGGTTAGGGCAAAAGGCATGCAGGAACCTGAACCCCATCCCTTGCCTCCATCTGCCACACTGCAAACGACATGCATGAAAAAATAAACTGAATTTAACGGTTTTATTAAAAACAGAATCATATTTGAAATCTCATGCAAGACATAGATTTAACAAAGATTAAAGGTTTATTTACAACTCCATTGCTTTATTGTCCACTTCTTGCATGCTTTAATCTTTTTTAAACAAGCTCTGTTAAATCATTGATTCTCTATTTATCAAGAAGAAGGATTTTATTGCACTTTTTCTCTCCCCAAATGCCCTTCATAAGCCACAACACCCTAACTCTCTTATGAAAATGATGATCAGCAGCAAACAAGCTAAAGACCAATATCTTCAAGTCCAACTTCTTGATCAACCCAATTTGCAATTTTACTATTTGTCCAGCAAGACAATGTGGCATCAGGCTGACAGCAGTAAAAGAATTTGAAAATCTCTAATTAGGAGAGCTGCGGAGCAATTAACGCATGTCAAATTTCACTTCATCAAGTGCCACTCTAATTTTCCCACTAAAAATTAATGGACTTTTTTTTTGGTGTGTATGTGTGTGTCTCTGTGTGTGTGTGTGTGTGTCCCCTCAAGGCAATGTTGATTCAAATCTGCTCAAGATGCAGCGTTGCACAGCTAAGCATCTTCTTGATTACAACCCGACACACTTCTAACTGCTTTCATTCTCACTGCCACAGATACTTTGTCAACAGTCAAATTACGCCATGCTGATAACAATGCATAATGGTCTTCCTCAAAGGAGGCTCCTGTCATGGAGCAGCCTTTCATAAAAACCCACCAGTTTCTTCTCTGGGAAATAGCTCTGGATGAAAGAAATTAAGATTTTGTGGTTTCAGCCTTGGTTGCGATGTAAATTTGTTTGTTCTTTTCTCGTTTCTTCTTCTCCCCCTCATGCTATAATTTATTTATTTTTGTACTCACCTGAAATTACGGCAGGGAACTGTTTGAAGAGTGATACAGAATGGAAAATATTTATAGTCACTGTTTGTACAGGCTTTGTTTTAACCACTTTGCTCCAAGACATATTCAAGAGCAATATCCTCCTTCCAGTACCAGTCATTTATTTTTTTTTTCCTGACTTTTCTTTCTAAAGGTGCAGGGCAGCATCCCGCACTCATTGCATAAGCACAAGCCCCGCTGACGTCAATGGGAGTTTTTCCGGGGCAAGGGCTGAGTACCCTGGCCCGCTGCTATAAACACTTTGGGACTTTCTCTTTTAATGGATGGGATTCAGATTCCATGCGGGGCTTGTTTAACCGGCACGTTTTCCAGAGTCCTCAAACATCGTGGGGCACACAAGACAAATTGTCTTTTTGTCAGAGCAGCATGAGGGCAGGAGAGAAGCATTGAGCTATCACAGGCAGATTTTACCTTCCCCTCACTGCTCCCTGATCCCCACCTCCCTTTTCCTGGGAGATCAATAACAGCAAAAGTCAGAGGGTGTCATGGGGCAGGATTCCCAACAAGTAGAAGTGGAATTAATAAGAATTAACTCCAGAGATACTAATTTTTTTTTCCTGTAAGTTTCAGAGCTGAAATATAGTTGTGTGCTCCCTTGGAGAGAAGAAGGGCTAGCACCCGCAGCTCTGTCTATCACTGGGCTTATTGCTGCCAACCATCCCAATGGCATGGGTAGGGTATATAAACCTTGGTGTGTACATGTCTGTTTACACTAGAAAACAAAGCCAAAAGCACACATTGCCTTTAATCTGTGCCATCTTTCCACCAATATCTTGTTTCTTGCCCCAGATAAATGACTGCTGTTGCAGTGCCTGCTAACACGGGCTCTGCTCCTCCCAAAAATTTTTCATATCCTCTCCACCTATATTCACCCTCTCCCCCACAGGTATTAACATGTTGCAATTAACTCTGTTTGAATACTAAGACATGTGAAATTAAGGGTATTTGGTTGTGAATTCTGGATGCTCCCCTCCTTGTGTCCTCCACCTAGGATGGAGAAATGAGTCTTCTACACACAGCATCCTCGAGCATCCCCAGCCCAAGAGCATGGCAGCCACTGGGCCTCAAGGTTAATACATGTGTAAGTGCACTTCTTTTTTTTCCATGTTCTTCCCTAAACTTAAAAAGTTCTAGTGCTGCTTTTGAACAAAGCAGTGATTATACACTTTGCCTCAGCAACCCCTCCTTTTTTA
This sequence comes from Eopsaltria australis, assembly GCA_034509425.1. Lineage (NCBI taxonomy): Eukaryota > Metazoa > Chordata > Aves > Passeriformes > Petroicidae > Eopsaltria > Eopsaltria australis. The sequence goes on from JAVTVJ010000205.1 coordinate 88,547, forward strand.
TTAGGGGACACCCTCCCTCGCTCCTCAAAAAATGCTGCCATAAAAACAATAGGCAAGGCCATAATTTAAAGAGAGAAAAATGTGATTATATAACACATCCTGCAGTAATCAATTTTACCTCCAATATCTGCTTTTGTTTTCAAAATGCTAAATAAACAATACATAATGCATCCCTCATCAGCCAAAACCATGAGGGCTCTGTGCTCAAATAACAGGAAACATATTCAATTTTCCTAACAGAAGACAGTTCATTAAGCTGTGCCACATCAAATAAAACTTTAATTTCTCCAGCATCAGAGTCGCAATGAAAGCAATTGAGGAAGATGAGCCATATGGTACTTCTATCAGCAAACACATATTGCTCATTCCCCCAAAGTTTTCTAATTCTGCTCCCCAGACCTGTGTAATATAGATAATGTGCTCTGAGCGCAGCAACCATGAGCTATCTGGTGTACACTTCTAATACTGTATTTAATGGGAAATAATGAATCATAAAAGCCTGCAGAAGACGGCTTTTGCTAACCTAAATCTCAGCTGTAATTTCATTGTTCTGTGCCTAAGATGCTGTTTGCCCTTTTCAAACAGCAGCAGTTGAACATAATTATGCTGCTACGAACCTGGGCTGCAAAAAGAAAGCCTTCCTAATAGAACCAAGTTTTTATTAACTCTTGAAATCCTGAGCTTGGGGCAACTGCAAGCCGAGAGCTGCCTATCAGGTTTTAGGGTTCATTAAAGCACACGTACACGTATATCTTGATTTCCAGTGCGCAGCCCCACAAATTAAATTGGTGATTCCCACATCGGGCCAAAAATGCAACAGGAGAAGGCTGTGAAAAATTAGGAAATCTTCTTGACATTGGGAAATCCGACACTTTTCTGCTCTAACATCTGTAAGTGCCAAAGAAAGAGGGGGATTTTTTTCCTTAAAGGTAAGTCTATTTTTCTTCTTCTTGCCAGATATAAAAATTGTGGTTAGTGCCTGGAGTAAAAGGCCCTCTAAAGTTTATAGTGTTTACCCTCCATTTATAAATCCATAATGATCTATTTAATGATATCATAAGGTTAAAAGTTAAACAGCACTGTATTTTCTCTGCCTTTTCCTCCTCTGCCTTTTAGAAAGGCAGGTTTGCCTATCTCCGAGAGACGATCGGTCGGGGTTGTTTTCTGAAGAAGCCTATAGGTAAAGAGGCATCCATACATTCACACAGGAGGATTCATAAAGGCAAGCACAAGAAGATAAAGGTATTATTTTGACATGATGACCCCTGGAAAATGTCTTCGGCTCATCCCAAGTAAGCCTCTTTCTTTCCTTCCTCCATCCTCTCCCCCTCCCCTCAAAATACGGGGCTAATTTAAAACATTTTCTAGATATGCTACTTATACATATTGAAAACATATTTTAGTGACTGTGTTTGTTTTGGCAATATATAAACCAAAAAAAAACACCAAAAAACAAAACCCCAATTAAATTAAAAAGAGCGACTTTTAAAAGTTAGAGATTGACTTTTAAAAGCTTATTAAAATCAGCATGTTAGATGTCTGTCTTTGAATTAGCTCTGAGGCTTGATTGCTTTCATTAAAGCTGCCTGTTTGGGTGCTGCTTGGTGAATGTTCAAGTCTGGATTTTTTCCCCTCTTCTCCCCCCGGCCCCGAGCTGCTTCTTACTACTTGTCAACTTGGATTTTCCCTCCAAATTTGAAAGCAAAACTTGGATTTTTTTTTTTTTTTTTTTTTTGAGAAGCAACAGCCACCCCCACCCTGCCTTCCCCCTTGCAAAATATCACGGCCAAAATCACCAGCAACCCGAGTCTGAGAGAGACCAACAGGTAAAAGATATATTAAAATATATATATTAAAAAATAGCTTAAAAAAAAAGACACACCCAAAATACCCACCATGACCACATCGACACCCCCCAAAAAACCCACCCCAAACCACCAAAAAACTCCAAGCTATCACATTGCTCATAGCCCATGAATGCCTTAAAAACAAATGTTTAAACAGGTTTTCTTTTTTTTTTTGAAGCGGCAGAAAACCTCTGCATGCTCCAATGGGTTACAATAACAATGCTCTATTGCAATGTAAAACAAGCTGGAGGAGAAAAAGGTGCTTTTTGTTACCATTTTATCAAAGCTGTTCATCTTCTAGCTGCAGGCAGCATTTTGCTGGAATTGCAGATATTTCTCTGTCCGGGCTCCTTTGTTTGTGCATCTCATTTGCATATATTTATCTCCAGCTGAGGGTGCTTTCAGCTCATTAAGGCCTCCCCTTGCATTATTTCATAAGCCAGCTGCTAGGAGGGATTTCACCTGTGGTGACTGAGAAAAGAGGGGTGAAAAAACCAAATTCTTCATTAAAAAAAAAAAAAGAAAACAAAAAAACCAACAACCAAAGAAATCTTCTGACTCTCTTCCCCTATAAATGGGCACCATTTGTGTTAAACAGCCTCTTGTCATGATAGATGCCTCCTGGGGTCAGGGGGGAAAGTTGATTTGAAGGTCAGCAGTAAAACAACAGACAAACCAGACGCCAAACTGGTTCTTTAGCTGTCGGTGGGAGCAGTGGTACAACCAGGTCTTGAACCTTTTTCAACCTCTAATAAAACAGGGGAAGAATCTGAAGTGGAGCAACCAGGCCCCAGAGGAAAAAATAAAAACAACCCACAAATAATATCAATATCGAGCAGCAACGGGAAACAACGGGGCAGCTCTCAGCGTTACGGGCACGCTGCTATTGTTTCAAGAGCTGGGGAATTAATTCCACTTATTTATTTAAGGCGTGTCAACTCACTGCCTAAACCTGTTTTGGTGTCAAGATGAATAAAACTTTTATGGCTCATAAAATAGAGCCATTCATCTCCATGGTCTTTGTGGTGCCTGGGTTGTTGGGGTTTTTTCCCCCCCTTTCCTCCTGGTGGGCTGAGCTGAGCCAAAATCTCTGTGCCTATCACTACCAGCTCACTCACATAAGGAAAGAAAATTTGGACGGGGCATCTCAAGCTGAACTTCTGGGTTTGATTAGAAATTGTAAGTGTTAATTCATCATAGTCATGTGCAAACTCGCCATCTCCTCTATTTCCCCAGCTTAAAACCTACAATGAATTTACATCATCTATATGGAGCTTTGGACCAACAGGTAATAAAATACAATAAAGCTTGCTTTTTATCAGGACACACACACAAAAAATCCCATTAATTATGGTTCATGACTACTCTAAACCAAATGTTCAAATAGTAGTTGGAAATGATGCATAAAATCTCAGCATGTTCTGATAGGTTATAGAGTCAGTGGTTTATTGCAATGTAAAACAAGCCACAGGAAGAGAGGGTGGTTTTGTTTACCATTTTCATCAAAGCTGTTCATCATGTTGATATACTTATGCTATATTGTGACCCCTACATACGTTGCATTTCATATATTTATTTTCCAGGTTGTTGCCACTTTTGCTGCCTTTGCCTCTGAGAAGTCAAGTAATGCTCTGGCCCCTTAGAAATATTTTCTCATCTGCACTGAATTTCTGCCAACAAACCAACTGATAGATATGGACCTAAGAAATATTTATTATCATTGTGTAAGGGTTTTTTTGACTTAATCTGAGGCAGTTAGTACCTGAATAAACACACACTAAGTAATCTACCTCCTCAAAAGGTAATCAGACTTGAAAAGAGCTGTTTGGCTCTACCCAAGGAAAGGACAACTTGATTAAAATGTTTTGGAGATTCGCTGTCTTTTCTTTTCTTTTGCCCTGGAAAATATTTTATAACATCCCAATAACTTTTCATTTCTCCCCATGCCAAACCTGGGGCCTCTGTTGGTTGTTACTGTCCTTTTCCCCCACCTTCCCTAAATCTTTAACCCCGCTTCTCATTTTTCTTTGCCTCTAATCTAATCACTAATTCCTTGGCTTGGCCAAATAGTTAAAAATGTTAAGTGCTGCTCACAATTCCTGCTGCCTCCCCCACGTATCTGTCTCTGTTTATGGAACAGGCCCTGGTTTCCTCCTGCTCTTGTTCAGCTGTAGGTCTGCAGGTCAGGAGACTGTAAATACACACAGTGCTGCCCCAACCCATAAATCTGAGCAAAGGGCAGCCTTATATATTCAGATAAGGGGTGGAAGGGGAAGGTAGGGGGTGAAAAGAAAAGAAAAAAAAAAAAAAAAAAAGAGAACCAGGAGACTCTGTGGAGAAGGAGGTTCTTTGCTAGACCCTGAACCCAAGCTGCATGCCCTGCTACCTTGCAGGATGTTCCAGCCAGAGATGAATCCGAAATGTTCACCCTTCTTCCCACCCTGCCTTGTTTATATATAAATCATTACAAAAAGCATTTTATTACCTTTGGGGCAAAGAAATTAAACATGAGATTATGATGGCTTTCTCTCCTCCAGATCTTTGTTGGTCTATTTCCCATCCTCCCTCCCTCCCACCCCCCACCCCATTTTATTTCCTGCACCTCTGAAGCTTTCAAGGGAACAGTCCCCCTGTTATTGCTTCTCAGTTCCAAGGTCTTAGAATAAATAACATTGTTATTACTCACTTCACCAATTTCCAAGAAGAAATATTGCTGCAGCAAATGCAAGCAGCACTAATATTTGCAAAGTGATAAATGGATTGTTACATACCTTCCCGTCTGTGTGGCCTCCAGCCATCCTCCGGCCGGCTACATCCCTCCTCGGGGTGGGAGGGAGGCTGCCTTTGAACTTAGCAGGGTCCAGACACTTAGTGCCTTGCACCAGAGCCTGCCCCCAGCCCCCTCCCTCACCCTCTGATGGAGAGATAATCTTTAATGGCCCATGCCAGAGATGGTACTGGGATTGGGGGAGACCAGGAGCCACGTACCAAGACCAAGCAGCCAAGTGAAGATGCTTTTGGCACACAGTTGGTGTGTGGTGGGTTTTGTAAATGTTGGGTGTTGCAGGGAGAGGGGTGAGAGACTTGGGATGTCCCCAGGAGACAACTGCTGCTCGGCTGCCCTCCCCAGCTCCTGCACACAGCTGCTCTGGTGTGGGTACCACATCTCTGGTGCCACAAGAGACACCTGCTCTTCTCCAGATTCCAGTGATGTGAAAAGTGGACACAAAAAGGCCTGCAGAGAAGAAAAATTATTTTTCAAGTTCCCCCCCACTCTGCCCTCAAAATGCCTCCAGTGCCTGAATGGCAACTGCAGTGGATGCCTGAGATACCAGGGGTACAGATGTTCAGTGGGGTGAAAACTGGCAAGACATATTTCCAAGCACCACCATCCTCACTGCTCATTAAATTTCATTAATTCACATGAAATTCCCAGCAAACATTCTTAACCAAAGTCGAGGTTAGGGAGGTGCTAAGGCAGGGAGCAGTGTCCTGGCCTCGTCATCCCAAACCTGGTTGCTCACCACACGACTTCTGAGCTTAAAAAGAGATGGCAATTGGAAAATTCACATAGAATAATTAGAAACTAATACAATTTTGGATTTCCTTTTTTTAAGCAGCAATTTATATCTAGCTCTGAGACATGATTTGGGCTTCTTGATTTTATTAAAAAAAATCTTCAAATCAAATTATTCCTGGGCTGCAAGTCATGCTGGAAAAAACTGCACTCTGAATTTGCAGTAATTAGAAACAAAACAGCACATTTTCCTTCAGACCCACAGAAAGCATGTTGCCGACATTTCTTAGATTGAGTCTGTTGCATTTCCATGCTGTGGCTCTCAGGATAGGGGCTGGGAGGGTTTGGTTGGATGACTTGAATTCCTTGCTGGGATAAACACCCCCACATTAGGTTATTCAGGCACCAAAGGTAATGTAAAAGCTTGCTTTTCATGGGCAGAACAAAACTAAGCAAAACCAGAGCATCATCCCCAGTTCCCAGTGCTGGTGTGGCATTGCCTCTGTGGCTGGGGCAGCACCAGGAGAAGGGGTGAAAGCTCCCTTCCTCATGTGCCCTCCCTGGCATTTTCTCCCTGCACAACCCCTTCCCCTCTGAAGAGGTTGTCAGAAGCCTGAGGACACTTTCTGGTGTGTACAGGTCTCGTGTGGAGGTTAAACACATCAGTACCAGCACCTACACGGTGCCAGCTTGAGGTGTGAGGAGGTGAAGAGTGTGTGCAAAGGTTTCAGCAACCTGGAGTGGAGGTGTTGGCATGGTCTGGCAGTGCTAGCATGTGAATACTGTGCCCAAGGGGATGGGGAAGGTGGGAGGTGGAAAGACTGGAGCTATTTATTAGGTTGCTTTTTCCTAAGGGATACCTTGATCCATAAAAGAATGAACAGAATTCAAGGATTGCAGGAAGAAAATTATTCAGAAACTGTGAACAGGGGTATGAAAGGGTCAATCAGAAGAGAGGACAAAAATATAGCTGATATGTTTACTTCCTGACCAAGGTAAATGCCATCTCCTTTCTTTTTGTAAGATGAGAAATATTGAAAGGAAGGTCACAAGTTACAGGTAAGACTAGAAATTCCTTTGGGATGGACTCTCATGCAAAATATATTCAGCTCACTAGAAACAAAAACCAGAGAGTCTGTGCTGGTTTTTAACAAAAGAACTGATAGAATCATGGAATTATAGAATCATTAAGGTTGGAAAAGACCTCCAAGATCATCTAGTCCAACCTTTATACAAACCATCCATAATACTCTCTCATAAACATATATGTGTGCATGTTTATGCAGCTGTAAATAGGCATGTGATTGTGTACATACATGTGGGCATGCCTACATACCCATAATAAAAATTCAGCGTGCATCAAATGAAATATAAAAGGAGCCACAAAGCTATTTAAGGAAAAAAGTGATGAAAGTGGGTGAGAGCTGGGGCAGCAGTATGGTGAGGAGCTATCCCACTGCTTGGAAACATCCAGAAACCCTCATTTATCAGCACCTTTCCTAACTTCGGGAGAAGGGCTGGGAGTGCCCCAAAACCATGACTCTTCAGGATATTCCTGTCAGGCAGGAAACCTTCTGAGAGCAGCACTGCTTGTTCTCTGTTCTGCTTCCAGCCCCAGAAAGCACACAGATAAGAAGAAAAATCTAAATAATTGAATATATACAAGACATCCACATTTGTATAAACAACAAGCTTTGAAAAGGGAAAAAGAATCAGGTCTTCATTTTTTATGATTTCTTTTTCTCAAACTAAAAATAAGAAAAAGTCAGGCAGTTCTTATTTTATCCAGACCAGTTCATAAATCCCAAGTCATAAATCCACATGATATCCCAGGCTGCTGGATTTTGCATTTGGAGCTCTGAAAGACTGATAGCTGAAAGATTTATAAAATCCCAGGTAGCCAGAGTGCTCCCTATTGGCTCCACATCTGAGAAGTCCCTGCATCCTACTTAGCCCAGAAAGCTGGATGTATGGGATATATTGTGTTCAGGAAGCAGCACACCCCCACCCTGCTATTTTCAGATGTGATGAAGGCTAAAAACTTGATCATGTGAGGTGGATGGACCCTGTTTAGGGACTTCTCTGCACAGACATGGGGAGAGCCACAAGCTGGGGTTGCCCAAAGACTGCTGCCACCTTCTGCAAAATTCCCCCATGGTTTGTGTCCTAGATGTATGATTTACCTTGTGTGGTAGACCTCACCATAAACAGCAGAATTGTTTCAGCTGTTTTTAATATATGCTTAATTTTGTTTCTTGCAATATCATTGAATAGGAGTGACTGTTCAGTAAGAACCAGGGATCACCACTAGGCCAGAAGATGGATGGTACTTAGAGGGGAACATGACAAGCCCCTTAACAAAAAAGTGGTACCTGAGATGCCTCAGATAAAGAACAGGTTGCAAACAATTCAGCTGTCAAAGCAGCAAGCTCACATTTCCCAAAGAGCGCTGAAAGATGATGATGTGAGGTTTTTCTCATCAGTTCAGTGGATCTTACACACATGACCATGTGTACTGGGGTGAAGGTTCCCCGAAACAGACCCTCTGAAGACTGGTTTGGTCTGTATACACAAGATGCTGAAAAAGTGCTTAAAGCCTTGCCTCCCTTTCCTCTATCCTTCCTCATTGACCTTATTCGAACCGAATACTTTTCTCCAGACTTGTAATGACAGACATTTTTAATATGCTCCTGTTGAATTAATAAAAAGATTTAAAAAAATCCCTCTTCTGCAGTTACAAGATTTGTTTTATAGCTGTAACTAACATCGTTGTTACTGAGAAATTAAATGATTTGCTTTATGTTTCATATATTTTTATTCATGAATCTGAATATATTGAAGTTCATGAGGAAAATCCTCCTTCACCCTCCTGGGGAAGGACGGTGGAATTAACCTGAACTTGACTGTTTGGAGTTTTATTAGAAGCACAGTGTCCAGATAAATTTAGATAATTTTTGTTTGTTGTTGTTGTTTTTTGTCTGACTCTATTAGTGGAAATTAAGGCATTGCAATGGTTTATACTCCTTGTGTGTTTTGAACATCTCTGTCTTTGATTAACCACCTGAAATGACCACCTTAAGTGGCTTGGTTTGCACACCACAGACCTGCCTGTCTCCAGCATGCTTCTTCCCCATCCAAATCCCTGCCTTCACCAGAAACAGTACTCACTTGAGAGGCCAAACTAAACCAGACACAAACAGACCAAAGCATTTATCTGAGGACTAAGTCAAACTCATGTCTGGAGAGGTTTTTGTTGGTTATTCTTGAAATCCAAAGCTTTCCGAAGCCTGTTGGTGTCTCTCACACAATATCCTCCCGTTCCCAAGCAGAATATATTTCTTTTTAAACTTCAAACTCATGTGGACTGTATTTATGCCATATTTCATCATTTCTTCCTGCTTCTTTACCCTTTATCTCTCTTTCAGCTGGGTCTGTGTTCACAGCTGTTGAGTGCAGGGATGAGGCTGCCTACTCAATCCATCTGGGCTGTGGGTGCACCATTATTTAATCCAGCCTGGCTCTACAGGTCAGGTGCCCCTGTCCCGCTTCAGGAGGGTGAATTTGTAATGTTTTGCCTCTTTGGCATTTCTAGCACCTTTGACAATGGCATTTGGTGCCCCACAGCCACTGAATTTGGGAGCTTTGCTTCTGTGAATATGACCATGTCCCCTGACTTCATCAGTGCCAGTCATCCTGAAATGCTCAGATGAGCTTTGCTGGGTGCTCATCAAGAAGATTGGGCTGAAATTAATCCCCTGTTGGAGAAGAACTACCAGAGCAGGGTGAAGGACAAACACTCACTTGTGTCTATTGATCATCCCCTCCAGTCTGCATTACCTCTTGTGGTGCCTTTGGAAGTAGGAGATTTCTTTCTCTTTCCAAACAGAGACTTGGGGTGTAAGACCTGATCAAATATTATGGTTTGCAGTTTTAAATGTGCACATCATCTTAAAGTTTCCTTTTAATAAAAGCATCTACAGAAGCTCTTTTAATTCTGAAACCATTTCACTAATTAAAAACGCTGTACAAGGACTAGTATTGAGCTATAGAAATGAAAGGTCAATACATGAACAACACTTCATTTGTAAATAATACAGCTCTGTAATCAATTATCTCATTTTCACAGAAGACTTATTAATCTACAAGCTAAGAATGGAGACATTTAGAGGATGTGCAGAGGGGATCTTTAAATGTTAAATGTTCTTTAGCATGTGGTAAATAAAGAGTTTGGCAGAGTGAAAGCGTAGCACGCAGTACTGACACTCCAGGGAGAGTCTTTAGGTCAAGTGATTTGTACCTTCAAAGTAGTTCTCCATAGCACTGTAAAGGCTCTCTGTTGGTAGCAGGGAGGTTGGGTTAATGTTATTTAGGATGTTAGTTGTAGCAGGGAAAATTCTGCAAAAATTAGAAAAAAAGGTGATCTGCATATAAAAAGATGCCTGTTTTAATTTAATAGATGAATCAGTCCTCTTTGCACCACTATTTACTTCCTGTCAGCACTGTGAAGTGAGTATTCTTACCCCTAATTTTCCACAACATCAGGCTGCTGGATGGCTGGTTGAAGCTGAGTCACACTTACGGAAGAAACTGTGTGGCCAAGCACCCTCGATACCCCAGGCATGAGCAGGGAAATGCTGCTCCAGGTAACACAACATCCCATTCAAGTCCATGTGGGATTGTTTCCTCTTCCATGGGTTACAGTAGGAATCCACACAAGGTTTTAAAAATGTAACAGTTTCTGGGTGTTGGAGATCCTGTGCATGACTTCTAAATATCATTTGGGAAAATTACAAGAAGATCCATTCTCTGTTGTAGAAACAGCTTAGGCTTTCCATCAAATGGAAAGGAAAGGCTCTTGCCACCTCTGTTGGGAGCTGGGTCACCCTATATGCTTGGTTACTGAATTTGACAACACAGATTTGATAGAAAAGCAGGGGATGAATGTAATTTCATTTTCACTTTGCCTGTTTAATTTATCTGTTTGCACTGGATTTGCAGTACATCTATCCCATGCTTGACCCTGATTTCCAGCTTTAAAATTCCTAACAAATATGTGTTGGGACTTAAGGGGAAAAGACCTCAACCCACCACCCCCAATTCTCCCCACACCCAGTTCTCATCATTCTACTATTTCATCCCATCCCCTGTCTTGCCCTTCTCTATCCATGTCTGGGAGGAAGGAGTGAGGAGAGGGGTGATGGGAAGAGCCCCACCAATGTGAGCCCTTGCACGGGGGGAGGATCTCCATCCCTTCCCTTTGCCACAGTCCCCTTTTCCCTTCTCCCCTACTCCTACACTTCCTGCCAGCCAAATCCATTGCCTAGGCCAGGAGAAGGCTAAAAAAAAGATAGAAAAAAAAAAGAAAGAAGGAAAAGGAAAATAAAGAAAGAGGGAATTGTTTTCACCAGACATCGCAAGCCAAAGTGGACCTGGGAAGGGTGGAGGTTGAGGAGAAGATGCAGTCTATGGCATCGGTGGGACTTAAGGCTGACTTTAATGTTTTGCCTCACTCCCCTCTGTACTCTTTCACAAACAGAAATACACACCTGTCACTTGTTGATTAAGCAGGGCACTATCCCAGCTCCCTCCCAAATGGCCAGGGGGGACCAAAGCAAAGAGCTATGACCACCACTACCACCGATGAGAAGGAGGAGAGGGCAAGCCAAGGATTTAAAGAGGCTTGATCCCCCTCTCTCCACTTGGCTGATATCAAGGGAAAATCACCAGCAACAGCAAAGTCCTCATGGAAACCTCTTCTGGCTTGTGCAGCAGGAAAGCTGGTTACGGAATTGGTGCTGCCAAAGGAATGGCACCTAGCGAGGTGGCAAGGCAGGAGCCCTGTCTGCCTCATAATGGATATTGCAGTGAAGTATGAAGATATCCACTCCTTCTTTAAGAACAAAACTTAGGTTAGGATGGGGAAAAAAAAAAAGACCCCTCAGCCTAAATATTTCCCAGTTTGGTCACCCCCGTGGGTTTGGTGCACTCTGTAACTGCTTGACCTGCGGTGCCTTTCAAAGCTCTCTGCGAGTCTCTGTGCCAAAATAAATGTTACTTTACCATCAAGTAGGCAGAAGAATGAAAACCGTAAGATGTGTGAGTGAGAAAAAAAGAGCCCAAACAGGAAAACCCCTTTCTTCTGTTTTAAAAGTCCTGGATGATCAAGGCTGTTCTGTTCACTCTGATTTAATCAGTTTGCAGATACCCAAATACACATCCAGCCATGGAAAGTGCTCTCCCTTTGATTCCTGCAAAATCCTTTCTAATTCTCTTTAAATGTTCCAGGGCTTTTTGAAATGATTGCTATCAATGCCAACCAAATGCTTTAGATCTCTTTTTTTTTTTCACTTTGCCTGTCTTTAAGTACTTGCTTTATTTCTATGCAGCCCAGTTACAGCTGTACATGGAAAAAATATCTAGAAAACAGATCTGGTTTGCTTTAGCCTTTATGCCATATAGAGTTAGACATTTTAACCTTCTTTACATTTACTTAATTGCTTTAATATGATTTTTGTAGCCCCTATACTTTCTTTTTTTCCATATAACTTAATAAATATTTACAATACAGTAGTCCATACACATCACACAGGTTGGACTTTTATTACATTAGTCTCGACATAGCTATCTAGTAAATCATAAGTCACGTTCCTCCTAAAAGTTAAAAAACAGGATTATTCAGCTGAGTTTGGACTGAATTTATGAGGGACCAGCTTAAAAAAAGCTAAGCTGGTTAAAGCAATAGATAGACTTGTTTAACCAGAAAATAATAGTGCTCCTAAAGTGCTGGATCTGCAATGTTTACTGTGGGTAGGAGCACCAGGACACGAGCAGCATGCTTGGGAGTCCAGTGCAGCAGCTGTGGGTACTGGTGACTGCTTATGCCAAGGCATGGTCAACAGCTCTTGCAGGCACTGTGGAAATGCTGCTGCTTCTTCCATCACTGTTTCCCTGCTCCCTCCCTCCCCTTGCCAAGCCATGGATGTACATGATTTCTCCCCAGCATGAGCCAGCATCCCTTGCTACTGCACTGATGCCTCGTTCTCCCCATCCTGGTATGGTGTGGTGTGCTCAGCCCTGAAAAAGCCCCCTCCCTAACTAAATCCACCCCACCTCGGAGGTGGTGCCTCAAGTGAGGAGGGTAAGATCTCTAGCACACGGACACTTCTGTCCTCAGGTTTGGATAGATGTGCACTGGCTTCCCAAGTTCAGACAGAAAAACTTCTTCCAAGCTTCCTTCCCAAAGGGATCATTTTTGCACCTAATATTCCTTCATGAACTGTCTGTTATGCTGTTATTAAAGCACAGTTTGCCTACAACTGGGGAAGAAACACACTCCCCACTCTGCAACGTTTCCATCGCCCAGCCTGCAAGCAGGAACAGGGCGGCTGGGTCTGAGGGTAGCTGCCTCTCACTCGCCTTCCTCCTGATAAACTTTCTCTGTGGAATGAAAAATGGATGTTTGTGTTTCAGCAGACCATAAAAATGCCATTTGAAAACTTTTCAAGACTTTTCCAAGTTGGAATTGCCCAGAAAGACTTCAGACCACATTGCCATATGGACTGGTGGCATATGGTTTAATGCACGCAACACTGCTGTTCCTGCGTCACCACCCTCCCCTGCCATGATGGGGCCAGCCATCCTGCAGGGATGGATTCACTTTAGGATGGTCCTTAACAGCTTTTTGCACTTTCTTCAGCTCAATGCTGCAGCTTTCTCCAGTCACTCACACCATTTTTGCTCCCAACCAGCCAGGTACAGGCAACTTAATAAGCACAGAGACAAGTGGCCTCTTCACCACCCCACACGTTTGTTTTTTCTTCCACTGGAAGCATTTAAAAGCAAACAAAATGCGTATTCTGCTTCATCTGGAAAGCTTTGCTTTATTTCTTTGTTGAAAAGACTTCTTGCATATTTGACTTTTTTCTCCTCTTCCTTCTCACTTTCCACACCATTTGGAGTGCTACTATGACAGACATTCATGATGCTGCTGCTTCTTCCGTCTTCATTTCTCCACTTGGTCCATCCCCTTGCTGAGCCATAGGCATGTGAGATTTCTCCCCAACATAAGCTCGTATCCCTTGCTGCTGCTCTGATGCCCCAGGCAACTCATCCCAGTATGATGTGAGAGACACAGTTCTGATAAAACCCCTCTGGAGCGAAAATGTTTTTTAAACTTCCTTATTTTTTAAACTTCTGTTCCTCTCCTTCCCCGCTCTCCTTCATTTTCTCTAACTCTCTTTATTTTGCCTTGCCTTTCCCACTTTGAAAAACTATATATGAAACTATATGAAACAGTATATTTGCCTCTGTGTGATTTCAAAGCTAAAACCAAGACTAACTGAGAAAGATGATGGAACACCTTATTTGGGAGGAAGGTAGGAGGAATTCTTCATTTTCTCATCTTGAAAATTCTCTCTTGGCTGTTGGGCTGGGTTCTTATTTCACTTACATCACATAAGATAAAGAAATTGCAGACCATGTTCCAGCTCCCCACATTTTTGCTGTGGACTGCCCAAAGACTGCCCATAAACAGACCACAAGAGTACAAGACATTTATACCCAAGGGATTGAACACAATATTGATCTGAGAGAAAACTGTTATTTGCAAGTGGAGTTGTTCAGGTAAGCAACATATGCAGTTGCAAAAAAGAGGACGTAGCCACACTGTGGGGGAAAAAATAAATTATGATCTTTACCAAGAATAACAACAAAAACAACAACAATAATAAGCAACCAAGAATACTCACCAACAGGACATCAAGGTGAAATGACACCAGGCAAGTCTAGTCTGCAGGAAGACTGTCTTTCAGGCAAGATTTCTATTAAAGTTAAGGCTGAAATCTGTCTGCTTTGTCCAAGTCATATAACATTTTTATATAGGAAATTGTCTGTGATTGTGCCTCAGGTGGCCCTGAACACTGTGGGTGTCAGTGAGATGTCAGTGGTTTCCAGGGAACAGGCTCTGCCATGGGGGAGGTAGGTGGGTATCAGGAAAAATGAGCATGAAGCCCTTGGAGGAGCAAGCAAGACCTTCTGCTACTGCAGCACACTTACTCCAGCTATGGATAGTGCTGCTTCAGGTGATGAGCAATCGGACAATATGACAGAAATAAATATTTTTGTTGAAAGGCAAGTAGGACATTTTGATTTCTCCCACCTTCCCCCTACTGGGCATGAAAAACTGCTACCCAGGCACCTATTTCCCATAGCTCTCCTTCTTCACTCATAACAAATACACTTTTTTTGCACCCATTTAAAACCAGTACTTCAATAGACAAATCTGTTAACAGAAAAGCTGAAGTTAAAGCTAATAAGACAGGAAAAAACCAGCCCTTCCCAGTCATACAGGTTAAGAAGGACTTGTTGATACACTCATGTTCCACACATGAACCTTGCTGCTCATGTTTTGCACCATCCAAATGCCATATGTGAAGCTCTACAGTCTGTTTTCCTCTCCCACTTTTCCCCCTCCCCTGCCTTTTCAAAATAATTTTGTTTGGTTTGAGGAAGAGGGAAGATGGGCAATCTTTCACTGAAATCCTCATTGACCATCTTGACAGTAGATTTTCCTGCCACAGACTTGTGATCCATCAGATCCCATGGGATTGAGACCAGTGTGAGCTTTTGGACCGTATTTGTTGCCAGCTTTTTTCTGCTCCAGGTCATCAGCGCGTTACCACGCTCAGAGGTAAGCTATGGCACATGCCTGAACCTGACTGGAGAGCACATTACCATGGCATAATACACAAAGAATAAACAGACACACTGTTTTCCAAACCTTCAGGAAAGGCAGCTCCTATGTGCTGCATATTTCTTTATTTCCACATAACAATCTCCCCTTGCTTTCATTCTGCCAAAGGACTTTCCTCTTCTATCTTATGCACCCACCTCCCTGCAAACAAAAAGGTTAATGAGAGATGGTCTATGTGGGTACTGCATCAATCCTTTAAAATTTATCATATCTGGGGTTAAAAAAATAAAAGACCCTATTTCCCCCCCTTCTTAAAGGGGATTTTATATCCAAAGACACAAAGGTAATACTCTCTGCATTGTAGCTTCGACATTTTTCTTTTTTTTTATACCCAACAATGGTGAAAAGATGTGATTTTTACATACAAATAGGAAGAAAAAGCCTGAACACACCATGGGAACATGTTTAAGAAGTTGATTTATGTTTCATACTCAGCCTTACACCTGCAGTTCAAGCAAAACTCAACTCTGCCGCCCCACAGAGTCTAGTTTATTAGGTATCAAGGAGTCACAAGAAGCCATGTAATTAAAACTGTAATTAACTGGAAAAGGAAAGTGCCACCTGAGTTTTGAGAGGCTGTCAATTTTCTTTCCATTACAGCTTTCCTTCTGCTTCTTTCGTCTATAGGGTGCGTTTTTCCCTCATCTTGATAAAGAAAAACAAATTTGGGTTTTTTTTCTCTCTTTATTAACTAGAGAAGCCACCAAATTCTCTTATGCCTTTCCTACTGGGAAAAAATTGAGCCACTCAGTTTTGAGCTGGGATGCAGGTTTCTCTCAGCAGCATTTGCAGCTGTGTTTGCCAACAGGTGTCAAGTGTGGTCCAGGCAGAAAAAAAAAGCCCTGAAATGTCCTACCCGCACAGGGTCAGCTGAGTTCAAAGCCTATTTTAACAAAACATAATCAATGCCCTTTAAAAAGGGGATCGGCGGAGCCTTGTTAAAATGCATGACCTCGCTGCAGCGGGCAAGCCAAGCATCGGGCGTCCCTGGATTCCCTGGATCCGGCACGTCCCTCCAAGGGCTGCTGGATCCTGACCGAGACCACCGCGGGATTTCTGCGGGCAGGACAGGGCCACACGCAGCAGGACAAAAACACGTCTGGGAGAAATATGAGGTGACGTGATGAACTTTGTCAACTGGAGTATTTAAAAGTGAAAAGGGGCCCAGTCCCCTGGCCAAAAAAAGTAAATCTCCCAAAGATTTGGGTGAGGTGTGCAGCCAGGCCTGTTCTCCCTTTGCATCATGCACCCACCAGGAGCAAAGTCCTGGGGAATCAGAAAGAAGTGTTGGAATAAACAGATAATTATTTCATAAGATTTAAAGAAGAAAAGATTTAGGTAAACTTGAAAGAAAGTCATAGTAAAACATAGTTGAAGAGTAATTACCTGAAAGGATAAAATGATGAGAACAAAGATAAGATCTATCCTAAGGGTCATTACAAGGGAGATTTATGAATATATAGAAATTTTTGCAGAGGAGATGTTTGTCTTAGACTGGTGTATGAAAGGGGTGACCGACATTCTTCATTTTCCATTTAACAGGTGACAATATCCCATCAAGTGAAGTACCAGCCTTGAGAAGGGAAGTTATATTATTGCAAAAAGCAATTTTCCTTTGGTGTCATTCTGATAGGCTTAGGGGTTTTTTCCCCAGCCTTAATCATTTGTATTCTCACCCCTCCTGAAATAGCCGCAGCTTGCAAGGTAAAAGGTCTTGGGACCCTCTGGGTTTCAAGGTAGATCTCGATCAGCACTAATTTGGGGAAGTGAGCCGGAGGTACCTGCAGCAGATGACACACAGGGCTCAGCTTCTCATTCAGCTACAAGTCAGCAGGGGCACCCCCGACCATCTGTGGTCTATAAATTACAGTAACACCGGCACACACTGCTTGTAAATCACCAAAGAACAGGCTTTACCTTATGACACGTTACATGAACCCTGTTGGATATTCCAATAAACTCCCATAAACCATCTGATATAAACTCAGGATTATGTTTCTTTGGGGGGCAGGAGAAAAACCCAGGCTTTTCTGCACTTGCACAAACTTCTTATAGGTGAAATGAGGATGTAGCCTGGGCCATGTTGTGTATTTATGCACCATGTTTTCGTACAAAAGAGATTTCCTCCTCTTTGGCATCAAAATTACCATAAATATTTCACTTTCCAAGAGTGCATCAGCCTTGAAGTGACCAGGGTTGCCATTCTTCTGAGAAAAAGAAACACTACTCACTTGAAAAATGCAGTTTAATGTGAGCCTGCATGACTTGTCCTCCATACTTGCTGCACCAAGCACAGGCAGATTAACAGGAAAGGCACACCCATGTCCTTTTCATTTGGAGGAACAAGAAGATCCAACACATGACCTCAAGCCTTTGGATATCTCCTACCTGGCATGATGGAGCCCATGTCTGCAAGGAGACAGTATGAGCAGATGTTTTGGCACATGGTTATGTGTTCCCCCAGTACGTGGCTGGTTGGGACCATTGCTCTGCTGAGAAACCTGGCACTTGGCTTCAAACTTTCTCCCAAGAGCTGACAAAGGGCTGCTTTTGAGAATTATATCAGTAAGGCCTGCATTTAGCCTGGGGGAAAAAGAACCTGTAAAATAAGTTGTTCAGAACGTGGGGCATAGGCCAAGTGAACACTCTGATAAATGTTATTTGACCAGCTTTCTGCTGACCATGAACAACCGTGGGCTGTAGCGTACACAGCCTGCAATGGCTGTGTCACAACTTCTTGGCGAGTTCCTCACTTGAAGCTAAAATCCCAGCCCCTCTCAGGAGGCAGTGGGAGGCCTGCAGTCATCTCACTCACATACAGCCTAAGTTTCCTAAGGTGACATTATTTTTATCTGGGTTCTAAAGGCTGCTGGGGCTGACTGCTCATCACGATCCACGTGGGTGTGTGGGTACACGCCTGCATCAACACATTTAACTCATCGGGTGACTGCAATCACATTGGTCAGATATTCCCCCCTCACAGAGGCATCCATGTCTGCCTCCCCCAATGGCAATGGGATGAACTCAACTGCCTGTAGACATCAGAGAATCCACATCTGCAAGAGCAATCCAAGGGAAACAGCGTCCCCCACTCCCTCCACTTCTGAGCATAGAGTTAATTAGTGCTCATACCAGGACCACAAACAGTGCATGATCCCAGTGTTACCCAACAAGGCTACTGAAACATTTTGAACAGTCTCAGGAGCAACTTTCAACTCACCAGAAGAGTAAATTTGTAGCATTTATTGAATCTAGGTTGGGCCTGTCTGGTTAGTTTAGTTTCAGAAAAATTGGTGAATAAAATAAAGTTGACTTTTAAATCTATTTTACACAGAAGAAAACCCACCTCTATTTGAATGTTACATTGAATTTTCCTAGAGGAAAAAAGACACAGTTTAATATAGAAATATAATTAATCTTTATCAGCACAGAAAAATAGTCCGTGATTTTTGGTCAGGGAATTTTTACCTTGTAAACTTTTAAATTTAGAAGTAATGTATAAGGAGCAGTTTTGCATTGCTTTTCCATCCAGCAAGCGAACCGAAACCCCACAGCGTGGCAGTGGAAAGCCCCAAATCAGGTCAGGGCATCATGGCACGGAGTCTCTACTGGGCTCATCCTTGAAGACCAGGGGTTCCCAACTTTTCAGCCTCCTCCTTTACCTTTCCACTGCCTTCTCCCTCAGTCGCTTTCTGTGCACTCTGACAAGAAGAAGTGATAGTGCTATTGCTGGTTTTTAACAAGATTTGGAAAGCGTTCAAGTGCCTGACTAAGTGGTTGGAAACAAGGAAGCAGAAGGATGTTTTGGCATCCTGCGATGTGTGCATGAAGAGCACAGACCCAAACACACTGAATGCACATACTGTAAAACAAGATTACAAGGAAAGTACAAACTAATAAAAGCCTATTAAAACATTGTGGAGACTATTGCTGCTCGCCTGCATGCCTACGTATTTAAAAAACAAATATTTCATGTGAACGTGCAATTCAAACATGACTGATCACAGATATAACTTTCAGCAACCTTTAAATGCATAATGCCATCCTGTAATTAATGTAGCCTATCCTGAAATTTGAGGGATTTATTGATACTGGCAGAAACATTTGCAAATAACTTGGGGAAGTTCATGACATACCTTTTGTCTCAAGGGACTTCATTCATTTTTTTCCCTTTTTTTTTCCCCCCCAGCTACCATCAATAATTTCATTCAGAGCCCTTACCATGTGACGACAAATGCTGTTGGAAATCCTCAGCAAAAAGTTTGAAGAAAGTACCAGCATGGAGAAAGAGCCTCATTGTGTTTTTATTTGTTTTGTTCTCTTTCACTTACAGTGAAATATATATAACCATGTCCAAAGGGATTGCTTTTGAGGTCTGCAATGAAAAAAAAAAGAAAAAGGAAAAGCAGGCCATAGGCGTAGCAAGCTGCAAAAGGATTTTATCTAGATTTTCCAGGAAAATCTATGGCCATCCCATTAGTTCCTGCATGAGCACAAGGTAGGCCCCAGCACTGGAATGTTACCTATTGGTACAACCAGACACACATGTACGGAGGTAACACAAGCTTTATTAGGCAAACTAACATAGTTGGCCAAAAAAATGTTTGCATAAAGCCCATTCCTGGAGCAATGTAAGTGTCAACACTCTCCTCTCGGGTATGGTGCTGGTTTGTCAGGTTGACAAGGAATAAGAGACAAATCCCAATATTGTGGTGCACGTTCCTCATGTTCTACAATCACTGCAACTGAAAAACTTGACCATGACCCTACAGACGTGTATTTAAAATTTCTGCAGTAACAAGGATAAGAAATATCCCCTCATTTTTCCAGAGAGAGTTTCAATACCCGAGGTCTGCACAGTGCCAGCACATGGTCACAGCATCCAAAGCATCAGATGGCTGGCTATTCTGCTGTTACCAAGCTGCATCTAAGTAGGTTAGTGGAGCAAACTGGCACGTGCTCCCCCTTGCCTGATCTTCACATTTCTCCAAGGTTTCTCTCAATATTGTAAATAATTTCTTATGTGGGACTATTTTATCATCAGGCGGTATTTTTGCCAGTGAATATTTGTACCCACTTACACATATAGGATTAAACACGATAAGGCAAAAGAATAACATCTATTTTAGGAAGTCGTTCAGGATTTTTTTGTTGTTTGTTCTGTTTTGCTTTGATTTTTTAAAAAAACCTTCTTTTTTTTTTTTCTTGTATTTTTTTTCCCTAGGGCCTAAATTTGAGGTACTCCTGTCACATGACACACAAGTCAGTCATTTGCACAAAAAAATGCCAGCAATACGTGGGAAAGTATGCCAAAATGTGCTTCTCTGTTACTTGTTTCTATGATTTGAATGCACTGGGAACATTTCAAACAGCAAGCAGAGACATGCTGAGGTATGAATGGCTTCACTTCAAATACTGGGGGGAGCCCAAGCCGTCTCCACAGCTTCTCCAGCCCTTCCACCTGCTTCCCACTGTACTGCATTGAGTGGCCTGGTTTCATCACAGTTTACTCTGCCACATCATCAAACATTTCCAATAAAGCAGTGTCTCCAGCTCATTGTCCACAAGACCCCGCTCCAGTAACTGGGGCTTTGTTTTTGTAGGGAAAAACCACAACTTTGTGCTTTCTGCTACGTTTAGGGAGAAAGAAGGTAGGTGTCGGCCAAATTGAATATGGCACTTTTCCCCTCCAAGACTGAGGAGGAAGAATTTGTGAATCAGGAACATAAAAGCTTCTCACTGACTCCTGTCTGGCTCTGGTGGGGATGGGCTGACCAACCAAAACGGGCATCCCTCTTCCTGTGAGTGGCAGGAGGGTTTGTGGCTGCCCTGAGAGATTAGAGCTGAGCTGACACTGAGGCTGGGAAGGGTTTATCCTACCAGCAATGGTTCTCCCTAAAATGGACATGGGAAGCTGCCAGGGGAAGAATCATATGTTGATATTTTCCACCCTTCAAGGGAAAATCAACTTAAAATAGGAATTAGAAATGGGATTTAGCTTCTCACCTTCTCTCACTCTTTCCATCTGGTTTTATATATTTCAGTGTGTCTACAGATAATGGCTAAAAAATACTTGTGGTGTGCTAAGCCATCTCTCCTGCTAGTTTAGGTACCTGACTTCAGCATGCTGCCCTCAAGGTGAAGCAGTGTAACAGGATGTGAACTGAAGTCACCATCCAAGGTGCCTGCAGAAAACAATCAGCAAAGGGGATCCACCAAATCAGTGCCTTCTCTTCCTACCACTTTTGCATGGGAAATTTTTCTTTTGGCTTTTCTTCTGACAGGGCCATGGATAAAATTGATGCTGTTTCAGGAAACTGAAAAAAAAAATCAGCTAAACAAACCCATGATTGGGCATTTCTTTTGAAGGCAATTTTAACATCTTATCCACTGGGGGTGGAGCTCTGTACTCCAGCCCAGTTTTCTCCCAGCCTCAGTCCTCACAGCACCACGAGAGCCCCACTGAGGCCCCCAACCCCTCCAGGAGCAGCATGGAGGGGCCTGTTGTGCCATCATCAGAGGGCTGAAGTTGTCAGCTGCAGGGATGAAGAATCTGAGGCTGGCTGTCAGAGCACTCTGAGCTCAGGAGGGATTTGAAAGAATGCAAGCTGGGGTTACATAAAGCACTGACTCATGCTGAGAAATCACGAGTTTTGAAAGTTTCAGCTGAGGAATGAGCAAAACCTCAAGCTGCATGTTGCTTGCAAATCAACAGGAACTGGGGGATGCCGGGGACCTCTGGAAGTCGGGCCATGGTGCAGGGTTTTTTGAAGTCCTGCCACTACTCCCAGGAGGAACCAAGAGCCACATACACCTGTCAGGGGGAAAATGTGGCCCTTTGTTATTTCAAGGGAAATCAGCGTGGGCATTTCAGCTTCACCCATTGGAAAGAACTCCTTAAGACAGAGTAAAAAGAAGTTAATTTTTTTTCCGTCTGTTTTTTTCTTTCTTTCATGTCACTGTGTATGATATTGAAAAGTACATCATCCAGAATATTTACTTTTTGTCAGGATATCTAAGCATGCAAATGTTTGTGGTTTCATTTACTGGGCAAAAAGAGCTGTGGATTTTGGCAGTCTGTGTTGGTCTATGGTTTCTGTGAATGCCTGGATGTGGTTCTTCCTGGGGCATTATGGGTTACTCAAACTGTGTCCCATTATACAGGTAATTTGTGTGCCACAAAGATGGTGTGTACATATGCAAAAGAAGTACAAGATCGAGACTTCCTGCCATGTGTTAGAAATACTGGCCAAAATCATTTGCACTGTGATATTTAAATCAGACTTTTAAAATCCCTGGTTGGAGACATATGCAAGCAGTTGATTTTTGGATCCTTTACAATTTTCTCTCTCTCTCTTCTTATTTACAATAGGCACTCGGCATCTCTCTCCTTCTCTCTCTCTCTCACACACACATATATACATGCACATAAAATCAGTTAAATTATTCAGGGGCTTCAATAAAGCACCGATTGCGTGATTGTGATTGTCCAAATTTGAAAAAATGTTGCCTGCTATCAAGCCTTATTTCTCTTTTCTCTCGATCACAGTCCTCTCTCTCTCCCCTCAAGCAAACTGATGGAAAAAATGAAGATGTTCAGATGGGCTGTTCATTTTCAATCAGGTTGCTGTTTAGATATGGCATCAGGAAAAGAAGAGTGTTAGAAACACAATTGTACGTGAGGCATCCCAACCATCATGTTTGGGCTGCCTCTGCATCACTGAAGTGTTGATTATCCATCCTAAGCAGAGCCATATGAGGCCAGAGGAAATGTAGTTAACGGAGAAAAAACTATTGGCAAATTGCATGCCTTTCAGCTTTACACAATGGGATAAAAGAAATATGGATTAGTGCTGGGGTCATAGTTTTTATTACGTGAAGTACTAGATGTTCAAGTGCCTGAGTTTCTGATGTAAAAAAAAAATAGTGTTAAGTTTATAAATACACACATACAGATGCATATATATGTGTATATACATACAAAATATTTATATAAATAATCATTCAAGACTTTTGGTTTTGCAAAGCTCCCTTCAGCACACTCCCAACTAATTTCTCAGTCTGCATTGCAATTACTAACAATTTAATCACCTTATAAACTTTTGTAGTGACTAACACCACATCTATGCTTTTGGCACTGCGTGGTCAGAAGTTGTTTTAGCAACAGCGGTATGTAAAGCAGACTATTTGTGAGGCTCAGAGCCCTTAAAAATCATTCCTTTCTCTCTGGGCTATCGACATTCCTGAGCACTCACGACGCAGCTGCCGAGCCGCTGGACAGCCCACATATGGCCGTGTGCTGAACAATAGCAACTCGTTGTTGTTCTCGTTATAGGCATCACCATATGTGTTTATTAGAAACAGCAATAAAATGATGACGGCCTTCTTCAGCTATCCCCACTGCTTGGGGAAAAGAAAAGCAAGGGAGAGATAAAATCAGAGGGTTCTCCTCTGCTTTGGGGAGCTGGGCAGTGGGGCAGTGCAGTCCCACTCTTTGGGGAAGCATGGGTGTTTATTTATTGGTAACAATGCCAAATTACTGCTGGTCCTATAAATAGACACCGAACCTAAATTCTGTTTCATCCCCTCTTATTAGAGAACTGCTGGTAACTTGGAAAAACTGAATCCTGAAAGTGTTGGCATCTGAATGTGTTCCACCATGGCCCACCTGTGAACATCTTGCCAAGTCATGCAGGAGAAACATCCCAGCACTTACAAGAGCTTTGGATGAGGACCACACTTGTCATGTACTTCTGTCACAAACACAACCAGATAGTGTAGGATCGCCCTCATTGTTGAGCTGCCTTGAAAGTACTTTCAAATTACAGTAATTTGTGCTGGGGATTCAACATTTTTCAGATGGAGGGACTGAGGTGGGCATCAGGAGCCCAAAAACCCACAGAAATTGTTTAAGGCTGTTTTGACATCAGTATAAAGACAAGAGAGTCCTAGGGAAAGGGTGTTCAAAGGTTGAGATTTACTAACACAGTCAAAACAAACTTCTGAATCCTCACATGCTTCAGGTCCTGTATTATTTCTTTATGCTTCCATTATTTGCTATACTTTAAAGGAAGAAAAGGAGAAAAGGGAAGCTTGTGAGCAAAACCAGCAGAGTTAGTAATATGATGCATCTCAATATGTAACATAACATAATTTTGATATCCCTGATTGTTATAAGCTGTTATATTCAGACACATGGAAATCAACAGGACTGATTACTTACACACAAAGGGAGATGTGAGCCTCTGCATACATGATCCATATTTTTCTCATATTCAAATCTTGGTGTTTTCTTGGTAATTAGTAGTTTTCTACTTGCTGTCTTTTTGAGACCAAAATAAAAGACTTTGGCCACTGCTTAAAAAAAAAAAAAAACCAAAAAACTAGCGGCAAAACACAGCAAGTTGAAAAAATGAGTTTGCAATGCTGACTTTTATTGATTTTACTGCGACCTTACAGCTATGGTAAGAATGCCATTTCCACTCTTACTTGACTTATTTTTTACTTCCTACCCATAAAAGTAAACATTTCTAGATGATGTTTTACATCCTTGAAAAGTTCCCAGAACAGGATTTTCCACTGAGGCTGCAATACCCTTGAATTTCGTTTTCCTTTCTTTCCTTTCCATTTTTTTTCTTTCTGTAGCATAAATCAATTTTGTGACTATATCAAAACTGCAATGCTAACTTCTGTTATCTTTAATTGCATTGCTAACAGACTAAATTGTGTAGTTACTTAAACCTCAGCAAAGTCCCTGCCTTATTCCCCATTTGCTTATAAGTTACTTTTTACAGGCTATTGTTTTCTCTCCACAGAAATTCAAACTACTTTTTCTTTTGAATGAACCCATCCACTACTTCTCCACTTGTCAATTTGGAAATGTTGCTGTATTGGTTTCACACAATTTGATAACTTTGTCTTGAATGGCTCTTTGTCTTTGCTTATTTTGTCAGAAGAAGTTGTTTTTCAGCAAGCCCTTTCAATTCTGTTTCCTTTCAGTTACTGTCCCGTGAAATATTAGCATATGCAATAAAAATAACCTGTTTATAACTCTTGAAGAGCAAAAATGAATCCACAGCTTATTGTACTTCTTGTTTATTAGCAGTAATCCCCTTCTGCACCTACAAAAGACAACCAGGGCTTTGCTATTGAGTGAAATAAAAGCAGGATGAGACCATATGGTTCTTGTTAAACAAGCCTCATCTTCCTATTGTTGATACTTATCTCCAAAATAAAGTATTTCTGCAGAAAGCATATTCCCATAGTATATTCTCTTTCCAATGACCAGCTGGTTGCCAGTTTGTTATTTGCACTGCAGTAGACCACTTTCATCTATTTCTATTTCAGTCCAAGAACACCATTTGTACATTGTCCAACTTGGAAATGTTAATCTGACACCATTGGTCACGGGCCTTTTAACTTCAAGTGGCAAACTTCCAGCTAGCTGCCAGTTGAGTATTTACATTGGAATGTTTCTTAGCCCAGAAATAAACTATTTGTTCCCCATAAACATCAGCAACATGCCAATAATTTCTACAACACATATGCAGAAAGGTACAACCCACTCCACTTTGCTGTTGTCTCCTCAATAACCTCGTCAGTAGCTCCCTGGGGAGATGCTGCTTGTCTTGAGCCAAGATAAATGCATCTATTTCCCTTTCTATGCATGTACATAACTTCCATTTACATTCATGGAAGTTACACACGCATATTAAACAGCGAGAAACGGGACCAAAGTTAGGATGGTTGGGCAGGACTCACAGCTTCTCCCAAGACCCTGGACTGCCATAAAGGCTGAAACACCTGGAAGACCCCAGTGCAAAATATCCAGTAGCTTTGGCATTATCCAAAGCACCCTGCACACAACCACAAGAGCAGGAAAGAGGCAATACTGCATGTGCTTGAATGCAGCTTTTCAGAAAGCAGAGTTGCATGAGTCCCATGGGATTTTGCTTAGGAGACTGCTATTACTTCCAGTAATACAATTTAGGCTTCCTGAAAGAATGTTATACTTTGAGTTCTTTTCAATGAAGTAAAAAACCGAGGCAGGAAAAAAAGTTCTTCTTGGTTCTGTGACTTAACTTAAGGAATGTTACGCAGTGGCAAGTGTGTGTTTCATGTACTTTGTTTGACTCTGTTAAAATAAAACATTTCCTTTTCACATATTCCTGCGATAACCTGCGGATGGGAGAGGCTAAAGAAAGACTTTTATGAGTTCAAAGTGAATGGAAAGAAAAAAGAATAGTGACAGTAATGCCCTGTTCTCTCCTTTGTTTTTGCTATTTAGTCAGATAACACACTGATCGACTTCTGTATTAATTTCATTGTTCCAAATAAAAAAAAAATATACCAGTTTACAGGAGAAGTTACCAACTGACCCTACAGAAGTACTTTAACAAAACCTCAGAGAACTAACTAAGACATACAACTTTTATTATTTCTTAACACCTACCTGTGCATTTAGCTCAACATCCCCATCCATCCGCACTTCACAACCATAATGAAAATGAAGGTTAAAATGAAAATACTGGCCAGCGTGAAGAGCAGGATCCTGAAAATGCTTGTTACGTGAGCTAAGAGAAGGTGTGCACCCCACATCAGGCTGGACTCCCTCCAAGGATCCCAGACTCTCTTCCAGAATGGAACAGGGAGAATTTTCAGTGTTAGGGACCTGACTTACAGTGTGATTTTGCACCTTAAAGACTCAGATGCTTAAAAAAAAATCCCTTTGCCACAGAAGTCATCTGCAAGAGGCGCATTTCCTACCCACCTACCTGGCTGGACAGAAGGATAAGAGACACCCACTGCTGTAGGAAACTCCAACACTTTGGGTAAAATGCAACTGCAGTGTGAAACCATGGACTTCTGTTTCCAACACTGCAGCCCACTTGCTCCTGCAGTCAATGTGATTTCTATGGAAGACATATCAGTTTTAATTCTGACCTTTGCTAAATTCCTACTGGTTGATTTTTTGTACCCTCAGCATTCCTTTGGGTGGATGAAACATATACAAGCATGTAACCATCTACTATGCATCAACATTTTGATAAACATACATTTTTCTTACCTCACCTAAGGCTCCTCTTACAATCAAATGAAGGCGAACAAAATATTTTGACGTCTTGAAATACATTCCCTTTTCTGGGAGAGCAAATAAATAGACCTGACAAAAAATAATGTCATAACAATCAGCAACTACAACTTGATCCTTGCTGCTGTAACTTGAAACTTGTAAGGGAAGGTTAAAGTAACCAAAGTCTGAATTCCTGGCTACTATAAAAGCATCTACTCCTTTTGTGTTGGGTTTTTCTCTATGGCTAATCCTATTTGGGGCAATCCCTGAGCTCGATTCAATAGCAAAGTATTTCCCCAAAATGATGATGAAAATTTGACCATTGGAAATTCGTCTTGTTGACTCCAGTCAAGCAATAAGAAACCGAAGCAGGCAGAACTGCAGACCAGGAGGAGGTTTGGACTCCAAGGGAAGAAGAAAATCAAACTCCTCTCAGAACAAATCCCGTCGTGGAAAAACAAGAGTCTGCAAAAAGGTAACAGGCCTGAGAAGAATGATGAAGAGACTCCAGAAGAACCCCAGGACACCAGTGAAAAAAGGTTGAGCTGTTGAGGAAAGACTCAGAGAACTTAAAAAGAGAGGCCTGGGGCTAATCTTTCTGCTGGTTTATTTTTTTCCCCTGTTTGTTTATTTGCTACAATTCAGATTTTAGAGCAATTAGTAAAATATCATGCAAATATTCCCTGTGTGACTGCACATGAATAACTTTAATTTTGCTAAACATTTGTCTCATTCCAAAATACATCTGCTGTTTGCATTAAGATAATCTGCTGAAATATTGGGAAGTAAATTGCAGTTTTTATAAGATATTTATGAAACATCTTCTATTTGTATACTAAATATCTCTGACTATGGTGGCCTGGTTTTTTGGCTGACGTTTGCCTTCCCCAGGAGCATCCATGCCCTGTTTCAATTACAGACTGGGCTAAGTACCATCTTGTGGAAAAGCTCCAATTGGCTGGGAATGGCTCAGTGTACACTCACAACAGGCTGAGGGAGTAGTACTTTATCTGCCAACAGCCTATGACAGAAAATAAAAAAAATCCAACCCCCCAAAAAAATACAAGGTTGCACACGTGCACAAATTACATGGTTTTGTAGAAATTCTGACATGACACCACGGGAGTATGCGTCCCTCCACTTGGATGCTTCTATAAATGCCCTTTTGGAGAAACAACAATTAGGCTTGGAGGCTGCTCCCAGTCCCTGCTTGGTGAGCACACGCCATACATGAAAGTAAATTGAAACCATTTTTGACTGTTTCGTTCTCTCAGGGCTGTTCCAGTCTCTTTTCATGCAGAGAAGTCCTAAGAGGTTAGTTAGTATTGCCACAGACCAGCTCAGCTTGTGTGTAGCCCTGTTTCCAAGTTTACAAAGGAGATGTGAAAAATCAGGTAATTTCTTATCTTCCACCACTGACTTTTTGGGGTAGGAACCCAAATGTAATCATAACCCTAAGGGCTGCCCCCCATGAGGAGACAGGGTAGTTGAAGAAGGTAGAGGATATCAAACAAACTGATCTATGTGCAGGAATTGGGGAACGTTGCTGCTGTACAGTCAGGGACACAGCTGCAGTAGCTTCAAGCCTGGGAAGATAGAGCTGTGGGAACTCAGGGAGTGCAATGAAACCCTCCTGAGATGCAGGTAAATCCTGCATCTCTACCATAGCTTGCTCTGTACAGGAGCTGCATTGCTAGCAGCCCCCAAAACACTTTATGAACATTAGTGCATGTACCTGTGTGAGCTGCAGCCATGTGAGCACGGACACATCTGTAAAACTAAAAGTTATGCCTACATATCCCTTAAAACCCAGCTTAGACATCTCAGGAGCTGCCATGGCCCCACAGCCAGTGTGTAGCTGTGTTCTATGCTGTCTAGGAAGCCACCAAGGAGTTTTTGACCCTCCAAACTTCTCCAGTTATCTGAGACTTTGTGTCCATTCAAGGACAGTGACTCAGTGTGGATTCCTTGTCCAGACACACAGTGTTTCTGGCTTGGTGGGTTTTGAGGGTTCAGTTCAGAGGTGCTGGCAGTTGAGTTTGGATGTGCAAATCAGATTAACATTGTGTCTCTTTCATTTCTTTCAAAACTGCTCCATCCCTACTCCACAGATTGAAATTGAATGTCCATTTTAAAAGCAAATTAAGGAGAAGAAGAGGAAGCCGGAGGCACAGGGGTTTGCATTTAGATGTTTTAAGTTCTGCATGAAGAAGTCGGAAAAAGACAAAAGGAGACTGAAACACTTCAACACTACTTGTCATCTTAACTCCCAAATCCCACTCTGGTTTGCTATTAACATTACCTACATGAAGTCCAGCTTTAAAAATAATAAAATGATGGTATAAACTGACTCACCCTTCTCTTGCTTGGACCCCATGCAG
This sequence comes from Eopsaltria australis, assembly GCA_034509425.1. Classification (NCBI taxonomy): domain Eukaryota; kingdom Metazoa; phylum Chordata; class Aves; order Passeriformes; family Petroicidae; genus Eopsaltria; species Eopsaltria australis. Next base: position 118,116 of record JAVTVJ010000205.1, read on the forward strand.
TACCCATAACACCACTTGTATGTTCACACATTTGATTGGCCCAAGGACTCCCAAATAGATGCAAGAGGGCAGGGAAGCAAGTAGGAGGGGATGTATCAGCACAGATCAGTCCTCTGATTCTCACAGCAAAATAATAGCAGCCTGTGGCTGCGTGGCCAGGTTCAGGCTGCCTCACCAAGGTCTCCTGGCACCCACACGCCGTGCTGAGCCCTGCCTGCTGTCCCAGCTCTGTGGAGCCAAGGGCTCTGGCAGGGACCACACTGGTAATTGTGCAACCCTGCTCAGCCGCAGATTTCCTCTGGCACCAGCAGCACAATAGTGGGCCTGTTGGTAAACGGGAATTGTTTCCCTGCCACAATAGGGCTCTGGATGAAATCATTCCCCGATACCAGGCAGCCTCGACGTGCCTCCTCTGCTCCCCACCCTGGTTTAGCTGGTAGTGCCTTCCTGCTCCCTGTGGGCCTCAAGTCCCTCATAAAATGACAACACAATAAAACAAAATAATAATGGAATCCATATAAGGCTTGATGTCTTCATTGCTCCTAAGAAAAAGTGCCAAGGGAGCTTCACCTGAATAGAGGCAGCAGATTCCCAGCAGTGGCACAGATTTTTTAAGAGGAGCAAAGAACATTTTTCAAGCTTTGGATGCCAGCATCCATCTCACACATCCTCATCTGCACACCTACAAAGGAAAAAAGCAGGTAGTTACAGGAAATGAATCTCTGGATCTGGCAGATATATATGGAGTTAAGCTCACCCTAACATCTAGGGGCTGCCTGAGAAGGGAGATTGCTGACAGCCCCATTGCAGAGGCTTTGGCAGGGCTGGCCTGCTCCCAGGATCTCCCTTCCTGGTGGCATCGGGGACCATCAGGCTCTAGCAAAACATTTTGTGGTCAGAGTAATTGCATTGTTGTCTTAAAACTGCCGAGGCGTGGCCCTAAATAAAACCAGAGCCCCGGTCTCACTCCAGGCACAGCAGCCCCCAGCTCCCTGTGCATGCAGTCTGATGCACAGTCCAGCCCAGCCCCATTGCCCTGCTTTTATTTCAGTCATATTGTTATTAATGATTTTTTAATTGCTTAGAGGGAGAAAAGAGAAACATGTGATTTGGGACAAATACATACATGTCGCTCTCTCTCATATCCCTCTGTATTTTGGTGTCCCAGAACCCAAATGCACCATTTAATTATTTGTGTTGGCAGTGCCAGAGGAACCTACCATTTATTTATATGGTTAAATCAGCTGCAGATGTGACTGTGCTTTTTCTTTCATTCTTTCTTTCCTTCACTGCTGGCATTTCTGACATCTCCAGGATGTCCCCCCCTGCCCCAGCTCATTCAATGAGGGCATCTGAAAAGCATTGGGAAATGACCTGCTGATCCCTCTCCAGTCAGGTTCACAGGGATGGGCAGCCCACATCACTCTCACAGGACTGTAATATTCTCCTGCTCAAAAGCAAGGGCTGGACAAATTAAGACCTCAAACACCAGGAACTGAGGAGAAAAGGAAAATTTCCTGTGCCCAGGAGAGCTCCTCTGGTGAAGGAATTCCTGCAGCTGAGACACCCCACAGGTCACAGCACCTGTGGGCACATACTGGAGGAACAGAGCGTCGCAGGGAAGGAGAATGATGCTGTTTCCTGGGAAGCCGAAACCAATTTTTGTCCCTACTTACAAGCCACTCCTTCTCATTTTTTTTGAGCCTGTAAGACACTGAAGTGACCTCTGCTTTTCATTTTTTTGGGGGGCAGGAACTGCATGGAGGATCTGTCTAAGCTGGGCTTTGGCAAAAGCTACTGCCTGGCTATCACTGTGACTTGCTTGCATCAGCCATGTTTTGTGGTTTGGGTTTATCCCTGTGAAAATCAGGCTCAGCATTAGCTTTCAGCATTAGCCAGGTGACACACTGAAGTCAGAGATGCTTGTTTGATTTTCAGAAATGTTATCAATTTTCTCAATATTATTTTTCCACCCAGTATCATGTTTCTTTTCTTGAATAGAATTTGCATAAGCAGGGTACCAGCCGCTCCAAGCAGCATGCCAATAACTGCAATCAGAAATCAAGGCAGATATTGCTCTACCTCTTTTGGCAGGAGAAGGCAATCTCTTTCTGCTTTACCTGGAAGACAGTCATCAAGACTAAGTATCCATGGGAAGAAACTTAATTCTGCACCCAGAAAGTGCACTTCAGATTCTTTTGGCCAGAGCCTGAAGTTTCCTAGTACCATTCTAGGATGCTTAAATGATGTCATAATAAGTGGAGTGGAAGTGCTTAGGAGGTAGGGCCATTTAGAAATGATGATTCATTTTTAAACTTCCAAACATACCTAAAACTGATATTCACACCTTGAAACTGCATTCACTGTTGGAGAGCTGCAGTGTGAGTGGTGCTGGCGTGTCAGGTGCTGGCTGCACCACCCCACCAAGGCAGCCCAGACACTTTTCAAAGCCAAAGACCATCTCTCTAAGGGCATTTCCAAGTACCATTACAGACCTCCTCTTGGGGAGGCTGGTCACAGCATATCTCTTTAAATTGTCTCTTTAAATTGACCCATACATGAGGAGGACAAGTTGGTCACTCTGATTTTCTTTGCAGCAATTATCCACTATGAACACTGTGTAATCTGGTTCATCCTATATTACCTTAAAAGGTAAAAGATCCATGAAACTGTTTCACCTATACATTTGGATACATGCAAAGGCTCAAGATGTATTTAGATATGTATATTTATTATATTTTTTGTTAGTTATCTACATTTAGTTTTTTTCTTTTTTATGTTTTGTTTTTCTCATAAAAATGCATAGAAGCCTAACCATATATACATATGTATGCATGCATACAAAGGCACAGCATGTATATTCAATAATACACAGTATCTATAAATACATATGTACACATATGCATATATGTAAATACAGATTTACACAGACATATGCATATATGTAAGTGCATGTCTCTACCTATCCATATGTATGGGCACATGCTGGGTGTATAAAATGACTGACTACTCGAGCACTATTCCAAGGCACACTGAGTCCCATGACACAGACTATGAGCCCTCACAACAGCTCCCAGGCTACACATGCAAGCAAGGCCACTGCGACATAACAGCATTCTCTCTCTTACACATTATGAGCTGCTTTCATTAAAATTCAACCAATTTTTGAAGAGGTTTTTTTTTTTTTGTAGCCACTATTCACAAGCCTTTTTCCTCTCCTGCTCTCAACAAAGCCATCATCCTCTCTGCCTGGCCACCAACTTCTCCTGGGGCAAGGGCATCATAACCAAACCAGATTTGGTTATTTGGTATAAAGCACTGTTTGCTGGCTTTGTTGCCACTGATCTGGCGTACCCAGAGGACATGAAATATTTTAAAACTCTCTCTGAAATGACTTTCTATGTCTTACTCCATAGCAGGCACATTGCAAACAGCACGCAGGTTCCTCAGCAGTTCACTGAGCCGCCTGAACTAGATATATTTTTTGTGAGTTTTGAATATATAAACCAGCCTGTCTGCTAGTTGATGCTGGCCTTGCTGTGCAATGTTTTGGCACCTCCCCGGTGTGGCTGCGCTCGCCGAAGGGCCGTGCTCCGGCTGCGTGCCTCGCTGCTGGGAAAACTGCTGGAGGCTGCTGGGGACAGGGTCCCGGCCCACAGTGCTGCAAGGCACCACAGTGCCATTCTGAATTAAAAAATTTATTCCTGACATCTTGCAAGGGGGAAAAAAAAAACAAAAGCAAAAGCTGGCTAAAATTCAAAGTCTCTGCAAAGTCACTGGGAATCTTCCAAAAGGCTTCAGTGAGAGCAGGATTAGCTCCCCTCGTATATACATAAAACTTGTTGTCTTTTGCATATCAAAGTGGTAAAGCTATTTCTTTAAAGTGTGCTATGAACACAGCATAATCTGTCCAAAAAACAAAAGTCATTGACAAGGAAGACTAGCTCGAATGCTGAGACAACCTTGGCCACGTTCCTGCAGTGAGAACGGCACCAATAAAGATGTGGGCTGGTCTCTAGATGTCATTGATAATGTGATTTGGATGCTTGTTCGAAAACTCTTGCTACATCTCCGCTCTTGTTTATTCTGATAAACCCTTCCCCATCCTCCCCTCTCCCCCCTTGCCCTCCCTCCCACATGTGCAAGGATGCCATATCGCAGCCAGGCTGCAAGGGCTGAGACACCTCTAGATTTCTACCAGATGCAGTAGCAGACACTAAAGAATCCACAAAAGGAGGAAAAATTAAGATGGCAAAATGAAGACTTCCCAAGCTGTTGTGCTTGTTGAACTGAGGGATTTCCCACAACTTCACTTCCCAAATTCCAGCTTCACCACCCTTCTATTCTCCATAAACTCAGTCAAGTTGCTGTAGATCAGATATGATTTTACCTAATATGTAATTTCTGTGGATTTTTGTGCATCCATCCTCTCCTCTAGAGAGTTTTTCACTGATGCCTGTGTATCGCATTGATACATTAAGTCTGGAAATCTGGTTAATAATTAGGCTGATGAGACAACCTATTAAAAGGACCTGAATGCAGCCAGATCATCCACTGCCCAATGAGCTCCTCATGACCAGAAGGAGCAGTGACAAAAAAGTGACAAAAACCACTGACCACCACACCCTAAATCCTCTTTTCTCAGCAATTTGACCACATGTAGTTCCAAGTACATGCAAGGAATCTGCATGCTGTTTCAGAAAAAGCATATTCATGAAATGGGGGTTGAAGATAGGGTTGAACCAAAGAGTCAGTGCTGGAGAGGGGGGCGAGGCTGCAGAGCTTTTGCTGGTCTGGTCACATCCAGGCTGTGTGGTGATATCCAACAGAGTGGTGAAATCAGAACAGAAAATATGTTCATATGAACACACATGTACACACAAAATCCCACTACGAATCTGGGAAAACCCTGAGGATGAGCATGGGCTGGTCTTCATTAGCATTTGGACAGAAAAAATCCGCTTCCTTGTCTTATTTCTGGACACTGAAAGACATCAGCACTTTTTTGCAACTTCTTGAAGCATTTTCAGCATGTGCCTGGCCCAGCTTTTCCATGCACCCAGGGAATTACAGAAATACAGAAGACTGATGGAGCTGCTGGAGAGAGCAGTGGCATGGTTATGCCCAGACCAGTAAACAGAAGAGAATTTCCAGTGCATGCTGAAAATTCAGATTCTGTCCAAGTCTTTGGAGAGCAGATGTCAATTATGAATCACATGATTACTCTGCCACATTTTTCCGGGTTATGCTCATTGACTTAGATAAGGTATCATTTTTCACCTACAATATATGCTGCATATACAATAAATAATATGCACAGTACCATAATAAATATTCAGTATATATGGTGTGTGCATTATAGTGGTCCTGGTAGAGTTATAGCAGAACAGTCAAGGCTGAATTGGCATTTTCGTTATAAAGGCTGATAATTCAAGATCAGTAGCAAAAGACAATGAAATACCATCTGCTCTCACACAAACAGCTTTTACAGAGGGGTTTTAAGGTCTTGATACAAGCAGTTCTGCAGAGAGGACAAAAATGAGAGAGCTCCTGAGACACTGTCTCTCACTGTCAAAACCTTTCATTTGATTTTGTTCCCACTTAGATGGCAGCTGATGCTTTTCCTAAATCTCCAGCTTCTGGAGCCGGAAGATATTGTGAGCACTAGTGTTCTCATAGGAGATATAAAGAAGTGTTTCCTAGACTTACTGCCACAATAAAAAATCTTGCAAATGCAAACTCTGCAGCTCACCAACCAATACATAAATGGGCTTAAATAGTCCTTTCTGCCATGCCTGGACTTCTCAACACTGAGGAACAGCAACACACCCTCAGCACTTGCGGAAGGTCAGGATGGTGTGGGCTGGGGCTGGTGATGACCTCTTCCAGTGCACCAAGTAACTGGACCATTGTAACCATTTTACAATGTCACATATTTCCAAAGATCTGGCCTCTTTGAACTGAAAATTATCATCTCTCTTTAATGATGTTTCTGTGGTAGTTTGTATGTGATGGCATGACAAGAACTCAATTAAATACTGACGATCCAACCGTACTACTGGCTTATACAAAGCCTTCACAGCATTTTGATAGCCTTAAGGCAACCTTTTTATGCCCACTCGACTTCTTTGTGATGGCTGCAGCCCTTCAGGTAGAGGTTGCACAGGAATGGCTTCATCTCAGCAGAAGTTTTTGGAGCATTGCCTGGAGGTGCTCAAAATGGGGCTGGATGGACCCAGGTGAGCAGCTTTGCTGGTGGGGAGGGACAGGGGATGTTTTACACCGGAGGGTGTTAAAGAAGAAGTGGGAGGCCTGGTGGTGGGTGACAACCTCTTCTTTTAACACATCTGCTTGTAGAGGGCACGTCTGTTTACACCTTGAACTAATCACAGTGACAACCAGCAGTGAAAACATGGATGCGGGAAAATCCATGGGAATTTTGCCCAGACTTTTCCCTGGAGCTGTTAGACTCATGGTTCAAATGTATTTCTTTCTGTATGTGGTACCTTTCCCTCCAACAACCAAATTTACGCAGACTTTTTAGCTCAAACCCAGGAGGCACCTAAGCATCTTCCCCCCCAGTTCCTAGGGCAATAAAAGGACATTGATGCTGCAGGGTGCAAATATAGCTAAGTGGAAGAGCCACCTGTGACCTTGTAACAGCTCCCTGCCCATCCTGACATGTCTAACAGGTGAGTTTGCCCATTTTGTAATTCCCAGCTTTGCTGGCTGACTCTGTATTGATGATAAGTATTATTCACACATCATCACAGCCTCAGTTCGGCAGCCCTTGAGCCTGTTTCCAAAAGAATCTGTCACAGACAATAAACACCAAAGTAACCCCACTTCCAATTTAATTGTTTTCTCCAAATATCACTAGCAATTAGACTATATTAGCAACAGATTGTTTGCAGTAGCTCATTCTCTCAGTCAAAACTGGTTTCTTTCTCTTTTACAATCACACAAAACATCTGAAACTAGAAAGTACCTAGGGTGGTGGTTTGTTTTTTTTTTTTCTTTGAGTCAGAATCAAGTAAACAACTGACATTACTTCTACAAAAGCCAAAATATCTGGAAAGCACAGGATAAAAATATGGGATGGCTGGCATTTTTTTAATGCTTACAAATTTATTTTGAAAGTTTTAAGAAAATACAGTGACAGCACTGTCTGCAGTACAGTAGGAAATGACAGTCAATAAATAAAACTAAAGGACTGTGCAACAGATAAATACAAGACTAATATAATATGTTTGCAGCAGGCTGATCAGTTTTAAATCCTTTGCCTTAGGCTTTTACAATAAACAAACCACGCCTATATGCTTTTCTCTATTGGTGCTAGCTGAGCCCAGTTATTTATGGTTGGGCTCACCTTCTTCCCATGAGATTTTTGCCCATCTCAGTCTTTTTTGCCTTTAAAAAAAAAGAAAATAAATTCCCAAGCAGAGAGTAATCCCACCCAGAGTGAAGGTGCACCTACTCTCTTACTGATGTAGCATTTAGGCTTCACGAAGATGCGCTGGGTCCACAGAGCCATGGTGTGTGTACCCCCCGAGGGGCAGTCAGAGCCTTCATGATTTCCTACACGTGCCCTTTGCTGTGCTGCCTGTGTCAAACTGTGTCCCACGGTGTCTCTGGGGATTTTTTTCCGAGGCCAGCTCAGCCAAGTGACCGCAATCTTTTTATTACCTTCGGTGAAAAACATTAGCCCTTTCTTTTAAGCAGCGCTGCACGGTCGAGGGGGCTTGGAGGGCTCCAGACAAGCGTCTGCAAAACCATCTCTGGCTCAGTGGCTGTGATCACGGGCTAGGTAATTTGTTTGATTAGAGCATCCGTCTAAGACAAAGAAAGTGTAGTGGAGTGAGTCGGGCTCTGGTCTCATTTACAGGTCTGGAGATGCATGGAGAAGCTATTACAAGTGACCTGTGACCCGGCCCACCCTCAGGTGAAACGGCTTTGCCCAGTCATCTCCTGTTAGCCTCAGCCAAATGATAGGCTTCGGGGAGCCCAGGACGCGCCCATGCTTCATCACACAGACAATATCAGACCCACCGGCCCAGCCCCAAGCTATGCAGATGTAAAAGCAGATGAATTTTTTTAAAAAATAATGGGCTTTCAAACTTATTATGGCGATAGTGTTACTTACAACAAATCTGTCTGCAGTTTTGGGGCTGCAGAGATAAAAGCCCTTAGGAAAAATGTCAGTGGCTTGAGCTTATTTAAATGTAAGGTAACCATGAAAAATGTTGGCATACCACTGATTGTAGGGCATATTTATTCTGCACAAGTTGCTTTCCACATTAGTACAGTTGTTAAAATGCAGTTTTGCCTCAGGAATATTATAACTTTATCTTCTGTAATTATAAATGTGGATGTTGCTGGGGTACTATATACATTGAAGAAGAAACATAAGAAATGGGCACTGCAAGGAAGAAAGCAAACATAATTAAAAATGCAATGTAGCAATTATATGTAATGTACGTGGGAAGTGGGGACCCACGGACAAGCTAGCAAAGCAGCTAACGTCACATTAGATCCTGGCTTTAGATTCCTATGCCTTCTCACTTCAAATCTCTCCCACGGTTTTCCACTCATACCAACTAACTAGGACCAGCTGGCAAGGCAAGTATTTATGTGCAGCAGCACATTAATCTGCCCCGTGCAGTCATATTAGTGTAAAAGCAATTTTACTATGAACAACTAAACACAGAAGGCTGGAATGCAATGGCACAATGGAGTTATCATATAACAAATGTTTAATGAATGATGATGTAAGGGCATCTTTTGATAGGGTAAGTGATACTGCCTGGAGAAACACCTGGAAAATAGAATTGGTAGTTTTCCTTGTGGTGTGAAGAGGCAAAATTCAGACATGATTTGTTCATGTGGAGCAAATTCCCAACTTGCCTGGGAGTCAAACTTTTCTCAAGAAAATTATCACTGAGAGTGGGACTGTGGTGTAACAGCAGCCTCCAGAGTAGCAGACACATGGACTCATTCCATTGCTACCACTTCTTCCTTCAGGTTACATGCACCCCAGGTATAGTGCCTGCACAACAAACATGGATGAACACATACACAGATTTACATACTGGTACCAGGAATCTGTTTCTTTCCTCAGGGAGGGACCGTTCAATGGCACAGGAAAGCACTTGGTAGCATTTCAAGGCTTTTGGGTTGCATTTGTTTTACTGACTCCTTATGTTTATACTAAAAGAGCAGATCACGCCATCCTGAGTTTAAAATACAGATAACACCAAATTTCCACTAATATCTTGGCAGGGGCCAAGTAGAAACATATTTGTCATACCACTACTATTCACCAGAGCTTATCAGCAAAAGCTCTGTTCATGGGCATTATCAGAAACCAGTCAGGTGTAAGCAATACCTGGGAAGTTCAGTGTGGTTGGGAGGTTTTTCAACCAAAATCCTGGAACATTTCTTTTCAGCTGCCATTTTAACACCCTGTTCCATCCCTCAACTACTACAGCATCATCTACTACTTTTTTCCCCCTTATTTTTCCCCTCCAAGGATTCTTACTGCCCTCTAAAGGCTCCTGATACTTCAATTTCCTTCCTCCTTCCGCTGCATTTCCCCCCATGCCCGTCCCTTTTTCCCTCTCCTCACGGTTTTGGCAATATCCTGTTTTGCTGAACAGTGCAAATGAACCACTCCAACTCTCCTATTTTTTCACTCAGGGATATCTGTGGCAAACAAAAAAGCTGGACAGTCATGTACCCTGAGAGTGAATCAGAAAAACAAGGGGAGGGTCCATTGAAAGACTTGGACTTCATGGTACCCAGTTTGCCTAAATTGTTTATTTCCTGAAACTAGGCAGGCTAGTGTGCTCCTTCTCATTTCCTCTAAACTCACTTATCATTCTTTAGACCTCCCAAAACCTAGCAACGTGGAGCCTCTATCACAGATGAAAATCTCCAACAGGCCAAACTCGCCCAGAGCTTCACATCACAGACCATCCCGAAGTGCATAACCCTGAAAAGTCATCACCTCAAAGGGCTGGAGGGGATTTCCAGAGGTCACCAGTGCCGTCCCTGGCCCATGGCACCTGTGTCATTCCTGACAGAATGCTTATCTTTGGGGTTTTAAGGCCTTCAGTGTTGGAAATGCTGCCACCTCCCCAGGCAGTGTCTTGCAGTGCATCGCTGTTCTTATCACAAGAGGGTTTTAACCTGAATCTTCTTTACTGCAATTTAAGCTCATTACTTCTTGTCCTATCTTCAAGAGGCTCAGAGATCTGATTATTCCTTTCCTCTTTGCAGCAGTCCTTTACATTTTTGAGGATTGTTTTGTTGACACAGACACTTCTCTGCACCGAAAGCACCATCTGAGGAGAGGTTTATCTCTCCATTGCTGAAGCCAGCATACTTTTGGTTATAATGTCCACTGGCAGCACTTCTATTGTAAATTCACTTTACAAAATGAACTGAAAACTGAAATGAAACCTCATTGAAAAACTCACATTATGGGAATTTATGCTCCCTCTTTGCTGTGCCTTAAAATACAAACAAGACTATTTTTGACCTATGTGTAATTGAAATAAAAATAAGCAGACATAGCATTACCAAACACCAGTGATGAATACTCATCATTTATTACCCCAGGAATTATCATCTGGACTTAAAAATAATAAAATTTCAATGATAAGTATGAAGCTCTTTATAATTGCCATCTGGTCTAGGTTCTCTCAGAGCTTGACCTGGACTTCCACTCACTTCAGTCAACTATTCATGCACCAGAAAATTAGATGTCTTGTCATTTGCTGTGGGCTAATGGCTATGGAAAAGCCAACACATCTATTTAAGGTGGCATAAATGACTCCCTGGAAATGCCTTTTTTTTCCTCCTAAGAGAGTGCCTAGGCATTAAAGGCTTTCAGAACAAAAACCACAGTGGAACAGGGTGTATTTTCACAGACTTTCTCCCCAGTGAAGCAGCATCTTCCCTGTTGGTACACTTGCTTGATTCAGACAAAAGCTGGGATCCTCACATCATCTCACATCTCCAAGGTCTTTAATAAAGATGACAAACATTAAAATACTCATGACAAATTCACCAGGAGGTCAACAGCTTCTACAGAATACTGCATTTCTTATTGCTTTAAAGTAATTCAGACTACAAAAAGCCATGTTCACTTCAGTGGTGCTCTACCACTGAATGTCATTGACTCAGGTATATGTTCCTGTTGATGAGCAGCCTGATGGGTATTTTTTAGCTTCTACAGGCACATGCTTCTTACTGCAGAGTTTTAGGAGCTAAAACCCTTTTAACATGAAGCTGCCTTCAATTCAGAAGAGAAATGGCTGTACATCTGCTTTATTGATGCCCGAATTCTGGTTGACTTTCTTCATCAAGTACACATGCTGCCTTCTCTCATGTGTGATGGCCAAGTTCAGAACACATTTAAAGGAGCCTCTTTCAGAAGGCTTCTAAAGCCAGACAATTTTGAGACCACAGAGTTGACCTAAGGTTCTTGCCTTGGGATGAAAATAAAAAGCTGCATGGAGAAAAAGGAGATAAAGTTCTCCCATACCAGCACTGGTGGGAGTGAGGCAATAATGAACTAATAAGCTCAGTAATTAGGACTTTGAGAATAGTTAAGTATTGAAAACAGTCCATATCATACAGATAATTCCCCCCCTGGTATTCTGTTTTGGAAAACAGCAACCTACTTCTGAGGTTGTAGCCTGGTGGTTGTATTCACAAATCACCAATGAACATATCTGCATGAGCTTGTTTGCTTGTTTTTTGAGAAAATTTATATAATCTTTTCTCATGTGTACTGACTCCTTATGGAGCCCCGTAAGTCCAACCCTAAGTGCCAAAACGCCCAATTTTGTCCAAAATGGCTTTCATCAACTCAAGAAGGAGGTTGTCCCTGTCCTCTCAATGAAGTTAAAATGTCAACAAGAGACTCTTACAGCAAAGTGACAGAGTTCTGGCACTTGCTGTTAGTGAAAGGTTCTTAAAATATGTCTAGTCATTTCAAACTCAAACTATGTTTGAACTTAGCAATCTGCTCTTGGGCTTTCCACAATGGCAAAATTGGTCAGATAAACTTTCTTCGCAACAGATTTTCTTACTGCAAAAGCAAGCCAGAAAGTCATATTTCATATATATATGTAAAATATAAATATATTTCTTTTTGGTCATATTTCTTTATACTGTGCTATCAAGATGCAAGATGAAAAAGTGAGCATGGTTCAAAAGATACTGCTTGGATTCCAGACCTCCCTGGTTTTTTAGGAAAAATCCACTGGGGAAGATACTGGAACAAGAGGATAAAAGGGTAACATCAGTTGTGCTAAACTGTGGGTGTAGCCAGGCCAAAATAGCTCCTTGGCTATGGGGTTATTGAGGCAAGGCTGATAGTTTTCTGCATCCAACAGGAATAAAACAAGCAGCTTTGATTTTCTTGCCCAACGCATGCACCGCACCCTTTGAAACCCAATCCAACCAAATGAAAAGCTTTGGATATATTGCCATTTAATAATTGCCTCCTGCTCAGTGAGGAGTGAAGCTTTTTCTTCCCTTTCTTCCCTTTCCTCCACAACAAATTCTCACTAGGATTTTTTTTTCCACTACAGACAGCAAACATAATTATACAACAGATCAGAACAGCTTACATAATGCCCTTTATAGAAACCTGCCTTACCTCAGAGGCATATTAGCATTTCTTATGGGCTTAAGGGGTGAGGGATTAATTACAGATTTTCAAAATATGCCTAATTACATATTTACTGGTGGAATAAATAATTCACGTTTCATAACTTGCCATGAAATGACTACTTTCTTTTGAAGATTAAAAATTTGAGGCTTGAGGAATGTTAAAGTTCAAACTCTGAATAAAGACTCCTAATCCTTTACAGATCTGCATTTTACTCACATGAAAAACACAGCAGAAAGTCACTCTTTCACCTGAATGACTTGTAGACCCCTTGAAATTTCTCTCTTGGCAATCTATCAAACAAAATGAGCAAAACATTAAAAATGTGATTTGTTCATTTACTTTGGCACTTGGATAGATCATGTAGGATTTCAGGAAGCAGATAAATTACTTGAAAGCATGAGTTCCCCTGAGTCTTGGCTTTTGCATTGGGACCAGCAGCATCTCTTTGTACAGGATGGTGTGGGCAGTTGATTGCAGCCTCCTCCCAAGGCCAGTGTGGGGGCTGCTGCTCTGTTGTGCCTGCCAGTGGCAACTGAGGACTCCTCACATTCTTGCAAGCCAGTGTTCCTTTAAATGCTTCATGGCATTGGATCATTCATAAGCATAAATCAACTTGCCCCTTTCCTGACCTGCTCTAACATACAGCCAGTGGTTTCCTTCGTTATATTTTATTTCAGCCAGAGTTAGCAAGAAGAATATCCCTGTAGCATTTAGGAAATATACAAATTATTACAGAAGAGTAAATAACTGCCTTCAGAAAGCAAATAACTGTTTCTGAACATTTTATGTATTAAAAAAACCAAAACAAACTGCCTTCAACAACAAGTACCATGCTTAGTAGCAACAGATACCACAGGAAAGGAAGGAGGGAAGGAGGGAAGGAGGGAAGGAGGGAAGGAGGGAAGGAGGGAAGGAGGGAAGGAGGGAAGGAGGGAAGGAGGGAAGGAGGGAAGGACGGAAGGAGGGAAGGAAGGAAGGAAGGAAGGAAGGAAGGAAGGAAGGAAGGAAGGAAGGAAGGAAGGAAGGAAGGAAGGAAGGAAGCAAGGAAGGAAGGAAGGAAGGAAGGAAGGAAGGAAGGAAGGAAGGAAGGAAGGAAGGAAGGAAGGAAGGAAGGAAGGTAGGAAGGAAGGAAGGAAGGAAGGAAGGAAGGAAGGAAGGAAGGAAGGAAGGAAGGAAGGAAGGAAGGAAGGAAGGAAGGAAGGAAGGAAGGAAGGAAGGAAAATAG
>JAVTVJ010000206.1:0-192429 GCA_034509425.1 Eopsaltria australis
AGTGTTAAGTCATAGGTTAGACTTGATGATCTCAAAGATCTTTTCCAGCCTAGTTGATTCTGTGATTCTGTGTTCTATTATCTGTTTACCGTCTCTAATGAGTGTGGAGGGTGAAAGCTCTTTTCTTGCCTTTATGTGGGCAAGAAGATTTGCTCATTACGCTATGTCCCCTCTAAAAAAGAAAGAGCTTATTAAAATTCAACTCATTGGCTGTATTACTCTTGACTCAGAGAACTGGTACACAATCATCACTCTCCTTTCCTCTTGTCTCTCTCTTTTTAATATTGGGGTTCAGGATAGTGAGATGCCCTTCCTCTTTAGTTGCTTTTCTCTTCCCATAGGTAGCCTACACCCCTAGTTCAAAAGCTCTGAGATTTTCAGTTAGACCAGACATCTACTTTAAGATGATTTGGCCAGGGGTGGAAACAACTCTGAACCTTAATGTGGTCCATGGAGCTGCCTGGTACATGGTTCCACTGCTTTTCTTAGGTTCATGTGCCAGACCAGACTCCAGCAGTAAATAGCTGCTCTCAGTGCAGGTATGTTTGAGTGTATAAAGGTGTAACTAGATGGATGGTTTATTTGTATCCTCTTTCTATAGAGCTCGAACTTCTGTCTAGAGGAAACTGGTTAGCCCCAATGAGCCCTCAGAATAACAGTTGTATTGCTTTGGGGCACTTGTGGGATAGATACCAGTTTGCTGATAGTCTTCCAGGATGAACTGGGAAGGTGCTCTTGAGCATAAGCCCAGTGCAGGTGGTACTGCAGCACTTCAGTCTTGCTGAGAATTTAGTCCCTCTAAAACTTCAAAACACGTCATAGCAGTTTATGTGCTTAATTTTCATCTGAGGTTATTTATTTCCTAAAGTTAAAAGGTTATTTGCAAATTCTTAGCTAAATCAAGGGAAATCAGATGCCTTAAATCTGAATCTCAGGGTGGTTGCTTTTTGTAAGCCTCCAAACACCTTTCAAAATATTTTGGTAGCAAAATGTTCCTGCTCTTCTGACTTCAAGCTTTTGAAGACTGTTCTCTTAGTGAAAATGGCAGAACTAGTGATTTAGTAGAGCTGGAGTGCATACAATAATTACCTCATTTCCCACATGCATATACCAGGCAACACATATTTTTTCCTGGTGATATAGGATAAAGTTAATTTTTTTCTTTAGGTTTAAGAGACACATTTTAAATATTTCTCTGTATATATATTGATATAAATAGAGAAGTGATACCATAAATTTCTTTTTTTACATCGTGCCTCTTTGCCTTACATATCTTATTCCTCACCTAGTGCAGTTCCTACAGGAAATAAATTTCCTCCCACAGTCACCCACAGTCCTTCTGTCCCACCAAACAATACAAGCTCAATTACATCATTACATGAATTAAATAGAAAAATAAATAAATAAATAAATATCAATTGCAACCTTTTAGGTTCAGTATATTCAGAACAGACTTCCAACACCTAGTTTAACAGTACCCATTTTCACAGTATTTCATCATTCCAATGTTTTGGTCTCTTCCTCCGCACAGATATGTCACGTGCAACCTACTGACAAGGACACTGGAAGAGAGCAAATAAGGGCTGGAGCTGAGTTATAAAATTCCAGTTATTTTTCAAATCAGCAGAGGTTTTTTTGCTGTTAGTTCCAGTGTTTATATTGCACCTCTGTATCAAAGTGGATTGCAAATAAAGGGCTCATTTATTTTGCAGTAGAGAGAAAGCCTAAAGATTTTCTGTGGTATCTTTTACTGATTGTAAAAGAAAACAGAACCTTCTATGGAAGGTAAGGTAAGGCCAGATTGATTTAAAGTATTCTCCAATATTTTGGATATTGGATATATTCCAATATTTGGAATCCTAGGCTGGATTCACATCACCCTAGCTTCAATCACCTAAACCCTACATGCTTAGTCTAAGCTTGTCATCTAGGCTGTGGTCCTATCAATAGGTCCTTTGAGGGTGTGAGATGAGAGAAATCCAGGGATTTCAGGAAGTTTGCAAGTGCTGTTGAGTAATTATGTCTACTAATTGCTAAGATGGAATAGAAAAAAAACCCCATATTCCTCTACATCCACCAGGCCACCCCACAGATACTGTCAGGTGTTTGTCTGTCTGACACAGTTTCAGAGGGTTCGTCTGTCCAAGGTAGGTATCATCTGAGAGAGGTGAACATCTGAGATCTAAAGTTGCTGTTTCAATGCTCAGTCCTCATGCAATAACCTGAGGAATTTTTGAGCTCAGTCATGTAAGGTAAATGTTGTTGCCTACTGATTTCTACCAGGGACTCTCAAACTCAAGGCCTGCTACTTGACTGCATGTCTGGATAGGTCAGTGAACTCCAAAAAAGTATTATGTGTCTCCTTATTCACAGGTTCATCATCATTGACTCTGCCATCCCCTCCACTTTTATCTCCTTGTCACTGGTTTAAAAGGAGACCACAGGTATTGGAACATAGACAGGATAATCAGAGAGTACATGAAGCCCAAGGCCTTGGCCAGAGGTACTGTAGTGTATACTTTCATATACAACCTAGCAAAATACCTGTATGAGTATCACAGTCACAGATTTGGTAGATGGAAAGAGATGAGATCTGTTATAAAACTCCTAAATCTGCATTGGTTAGAAATTTTGCAAGGAAACCTAAATATTTAGTGGGCTTTGCTCTGCATGTAGCACCTGAAGTGTAATACAGGGAGGTTAGTTAAATTTGCAGTGATACTAATGAATACTTTCATATCTTTCTAAGATTTTGAAAAATTAAGTGCTATACAGGAGGTAAATTTATGGTACACTGTGAACATCTTGAAACTATCTGCTTATGCAACACAAGTGTCATACTGGTGCATTTTTGACTGTTCAGATAAAAGAGAAAAAATATCCCCTTCTTCATTCTCTCTATGTTAAGAGTTGAAAAAACCCTAAAATCCCTGTTCCACAGGAAAAATAAAATCTTGGTTTTGGCACCAAAACTGTCTTAATTATACTTTACACTTGACAACTATTTCCTTATAATCTAAACCTCTGCTCCAAATCCCATTAGCACAAACACAAAAATGAAGCTGATTTAGTGCACCAAGTGATTTTTGTTCCCCAGCACAAGATGAATAAAATTTAGTGTTCCTGGAGGTCAAAACCCACACATTGCAGCAGACTTCTTGTAAATCTTTTAGATAAGTTTAGGATGGCTGCTGTTATTTTTGTAACCTTCCTTTGAACCATAACTTCCTCATCAGGTACTTCATACTCTACCTCAGAGACAAAAAAGTCCCAAAAACAAAGCTATTTCCTTCAGCTCTTTTGCAGTACAAAGCAGCCATCCAGCCATCCCTAGGGTCATGCAATATTGCTACCTTTTGCATCAGAACTTCAGAAGACAAAGCTCACTGCTTGCAATTTGCACACTTAAATTGACAGAATCTACCTGCAGGAGCCACAGGCTGCAGCTCATTTCAAACAAGAGCACAGGGGCACACACAGACTGTCTGCCAGCTCAGCTGTGATCCTGGAAATAAGCCCAGGCACCTATTATATGGCTAATGCAGTGTTCAGGGCAGAGAGCTGAGCTGTGAAATAAGTTGAGGACTGAAGAACAGACTCAAACAAGAAGCTGAAATCAAGAAAGCCAAAAGGGGGCCTATTAAAACCTCATTGCAATTTTGTACATGTGACTAATATTTTTATGCTCTATGTGAATGCGTATGTGTTTGAGGTATTTTAAAGGCTGTATAATAACTGGGTAAACATTTTACAACTGGGAATTGTAAATCAACCATTTTCCTGCTTTCTAAGAGTTTTGTGAACATAAGTGTGTTAAAAATCATGAAATGTTTGAATTCTTTAGTGCTGGAGGCCATGCGACTGTCTCATTATAGTTTCATATTATGGAGAAATAATCATAGTATTATTCACTCATAAACCAGTGTTACACTCTGGACAGCTCTGCTTTATTTCTGTATTTAATTTTTCTTTAAGAATTAGTATTTTTAGCTAGTATCCATTGCGTCACAAAATCAGCTACAGAGATGTTGACCACAGCAAGTTAAACAGGTCTATTACCCTGGTCCAGAATAAAATGCCTCTTCCAGCCCCTCTAAACTCAAATGGTTGTTCTCCCTCTCTCTCTCTGAAACTGAACCCAAGCCTCTTGGCTTCTTGGTGTGCTTCAACAGTCTAGAGGAAGGTGAACTCCTCTAGACTATGCATGCCATGTCTTTTATCCTAGCTTTTCTTCTTGAAGACTCTGAGATAGATTTGGACCTCCCCAGGTGAGGGAGCTGGCAGGTGAGACTTCCACTCCTGTTTCCAGATGAATAATCCAATACCAGGCTAAAAAGCAAAACATGGATGTTCTTTTCTGCCAGTGGTAATGTACTGGGGAGAAGTGGCCATTGTAGTCTACTTTTTGGTGAGCCCTAGGTTTCTGGGTGTTAATAGTTGGATCTCAGACTGGAAGACTTGGGTGTCCTTATTTGTGTACCACAAATTGCTTTAGGTGACTACTAGGTACGTAAATATTCAGCAAATATTGCCATCCCTGTTGCATTCAATAAAGGCAGCACTAGTTTTTAATGATCTAACCCTTATGGACCACCTAATCTGTCAGCAGGTATGTGGGGTTTGTTTCAGAGTTCAGCCTTTTTCTGGAAAAGCTGCACAGTAGACAAGTGATTGTTACTGAAATCTCACACCAGTTTTAAACAGATTTAGAAACTGTGCTGTGGTTGCTACCTGAACCCAGTTCTCAAGTATTCTATGAATACTTACTCCATAATGGGGTTTTGTTTTTTTTTAAAATACAAAGTAAACCCCAGATCTTCCTATGAAAAACCTATTGGTATTTTTTGGCAGAAATGACAAATGACAGTCACCTTTTTAATTTCAAAAAACAGGAATGTGACTGTGATAATTTTAACATGCTGGGGTAGTAGACTGGAGGCAGATTTGTCAAAGCTACTTATTTTACAGGGTGACATTTAGCATGAACAGGTTAGCAAATGGCTTGAATTTGTATAAAAGAGAAAATTTGAACAGTGACAATAAACATCCCAGCAGAGATGAAAGGAATATTTAAAATTGGTTTCATTAAACTGCAATTATGTCTACTTTAGGTTCTCAGTAGCTTCAGTGAGACCCTTGTAGTGCCCACACTCAAACTCCCCACTTAAAAAAAATACTTTAAACTGGTAAAATGTAAAATCCTATACAGCCCTGAATTTTCATCAGGTCTTATAAATGTTACTTTGCCCTTATAAATCAATCCACAATAAGAATCTCAGACTGCAGGAATCTGCAGAAAATTAATAGAAATAATAATGTTTTTGTGTACAAAAATGTCTTAAGTCACATGAGTAATTCATAGCCCTTTCCTGTGCTGCCTTGTACCCAAACATATCCCTTGGTGTAAGGGTTTCTACCTCCAGATTGTAATGCTTATCAAAAGTAACCAAAGCAGCTGTGTCCTATGTTTCGCCACTACACCCACTTCCTCTCCACCAAAGCCGGCAAAGCCAGTTCCAAGTCTCACATCCATCCAGCAAGCGGGAAACCTCCTATGGCTTCACCTTCAGTTTCCTGTATACTTTCTACAGTGATGCTCATCCAGAGAAATCTATACACAAAGAAAGATTAACATTAAATGTCAAACACACATGCTGTGACACACAACTGAAAACAAACCATTAGATTGCCAGAAAACTGTGTAAATGCTCAAATGTGAGACAAACAGTCCACATAGCTGTCTTCATGTCAAGCCCACTGGATCACAGGCAGCACTCAGCACCTTTGTAAACCCTCTGCACTTCAGCAAGATTTACCTCAAATGAACTCAGCTACAGTACAAAGAAAAGCTATCATAAACTCACACTGTACTGCCTGCTGAAATATGATTCAAAGAACAGCTCAATCTGTTCTTAGCTGGAACAAATTGTTCAAAGAACCAGACTGGTTCAAAATTAAATGCACCATTAATGTGGAGTGAACCATTCCCCAATAAAGTGCTTGCTTCTGTCATTCACTGCACTGATTTTATTTGTGAATAAATGATAACCTTCATATTAGAGATCTAATCACCAAAGTGATGCGTCTCAAATAATAAGTTGAAGAAACATTTTCTCAGATATTTTATACTGCAAGCTCATATCAGACACAGTGGCTGCATGTAACTGAAGAAGGGGAGATGATGGGTTTGAATGTGGCAGAGGGTGTTTCTCTGTGTTCCACATTATTTCAGCTCCATTTGCAGTTTGCACTTAGAGAAGAGGGAGTTTAAAATGGATAACAATAAATATCCAAGTCAAATAGAATTAGAAACAATTGTCAATTTATATGTAAAAGTTAACCTTAAAATTGCATTAATTGAATACAAATCTAGGTCAGTTTTGTTTACAAATGGTGGTGTATCATTTTAATTTAACTATGCAGCTGGATTAATAGAATTAATGACAATTAAGATAAAATTTTGATAACTTGTTTACCTAAGTCACTGAAATATAGGCTATAGTTTATTGTGGCTTGGAAAGGTGCCTGGGTGAACCTATTGATTTCTAGGTAAATTTGTCTGTTTGTTTTTTCTTCTCAGTTTGAGAAATTAGGAGAAAAGTCAACAGTATACAAGTGCCCAGCCCTTGTTTTCCTTCCTAGAGAAAAATTAATTAATTAATTAAGAGAAAGACATTTTCTATGTTCTTACCTTTCTTTTAGACATATGAATTCAAGTAACTGTAATAGTTTCATCTCCTAATTCTAATGAAAATTGAACCAAGAATAAGATAGGCAATTGAAATTCCATCACAAATTGTCTCTTCATAGAAACAAACAAATCCAACAAAATCACTTTTGAAAAGAAGGTGCTCATTTTGCCCTATATTTTTTCACAGAAGAACTCCTCTAAGGACAAAGTGTGCTGATGTTGAAATATTATGTTCCCACTTTCTGAAATTAATATTTTGACTTTTCATTTTGGACAATTTTTTATTAAGAGTTTTATTAGATTTTACATATGATACAGAAATATTGCACATAAAGATAAAACTGCACCTAAAGATAAAACTACACCTAAATATCCAAATGAATACTGAAAATCAAAACTAAATACAAAAATAAAAATATTTTGAAGTTTTTCTTTGTGTAAAATCTTGGATTTTAAGTCAGAGCAAAAAAATTCTTGAATTACCACATTTGCTATAAAAAAACCCTCATTTAATCTGTCTCTGACAGGCAGATGTCTGCTGAGATATCTGCTGAAAAGTCACCAGCTACCCAAGTTCTTAAGACCATGATAACAATGGTGTGTTAGTTTACAACTAGTTTAGGCAGCAATCATCAGGGACTCAATTGAATACATTAACAGAAAGCTTCTGCTTTAATACAAAGTTCTAAATTCTAAGGCAGCCAATTCTGCCTTAAAACAAATAGAGAGAAAAACTGAGCGTCACAACTGTGAAAACCAAGTCAAGGAAAGCATTTTTGTCAGATTGAAGTAAAAATATACTTATGAGATACGTGGGCAGCAACAGCCTTATGCCATCTTGTTCTGTGACTTTGGTCAAGGCCACCGCTGTCGATGTAAACACTTCCTAAAAGAAAGTGTTTCCTGTTTGCCTCTGACACATGCAAATATTTGCACGCTCTGGTACTGATGTACATAAATACATGTGTGTGTGAGCCTGTGTACTCCCTCCAAAATTGCTCATTCTACTATCTCTGCATCAGCTGTGGGCTGTGGTGAAACCCATGCTGTGACATCATGACTATTCTGCCTCCACTTGAGATGTCAAATAATCATCATACTGAAGTCAAACTCAGAGATTAAATGAATCAATTACTGAATTAATGCTATGGTCTTCTCAGAACAAGTAAAAGCCCATTCATAACTAAAGATGCAAGTAAACAAAGCTATTTGAATATTGCTATTGCCAGTAGTGTGGGAGCAATGGAGTTATTGAATGCTGGACACAAGAACTGACTCTGGGCAGGAGGAAGGCGCGTGACCTCTCTGCCTTCGCAGTGCCACGTGCGTAGGAAAACCCACGCCAAGGGCTTCTTGTGCAGACACGTGGTTCTGGCATATCCCTATGAATGTCAAAGCCATTTTGCTAACTGGCAGTGAGTGGTAACTCCAGTGTGACTGCTTCTGAAATTCCAGTGGCGTCTTCAGTAAGGAGGATTCATTTGAGGGGGGAAAATAACAGAGATTTTTTATCTTCTGTGCCCAAGGGTAAGGAAACAGGTTGTGATTCTGCCAGCATGACCATAAACATTCTCTCTAGCTTCAATAAAGGTGCCTTTTGACCTGTCAGAATGAAAAGTTCTCATTGTAATCACACTGTAACTAACAGAAATTCGTATTTCCTGCTTGGTCCTTTTCTTACAGGACACTGCAGGCTCTTTTCCAGGCTCCTTGTTGCTCAAAAATGTCAGGTTCCCAAGAAGAGCTCATGGCACTCAGTGACAGGATCACACTTACAAACCATGTGCCTCTGCACATGCCTGCACTGAGGTTGAATTCAGTGGGGATTTTACTAGTGCTTATTCCTGGAAATATGGGGCAGGATTTTATTTTCATCTTGAAAAGCAATCTTTACAAAGAGCATCAACCTCTTTGATTTGCCTTCAGTGAAAAATTGCAGTTTCCTCATGTGGGAAAATTAAGAACTCTTTTCCTAACAGTTATATATTTAGGGCAACATTTTCATAGCAGATCTGTGAAAATAACTCAGAGGTCAATGGGAATTATGTGCAATCAAGGATAGAATTAGTTTCCTAATGCAAAATGATAATGGGCTATTTTATTTTTCTTCCTTTAACTTTGAACATTATGAAGTTAAAAAAAGATATCTCCTTTACCTTTTCTCAGGACAAGCATCTCACATTTCCTTGATGAGCTCTTAGTTTTATTGGCATAACACCATTGCATGGAATAATCAGTCAGAAAAAAATCTTCAAATAAGTGGCCTGCCTTCATATGTTTTTACATGAGCCAGTGACACATTTCCCCTCCACTGTTCACTCTCAAGCTGTCTAGACTTACCCAGAACACACTTGATTGTTTGTACAACAGAAGTCCATTTTTTCAATAAGGAAACAAGGGAGGTGGAGCATAGGAGAAACCAGATGGTAAAACTAACCATGCATGCAGGTCACTAAAAGGAGATTTCTTTAAAGTTGACCAAAGTTCTTCAGACATATTCCTTATACAGGAGTCAAATAAGAAAAAAAAAAAAAAAAAAAAAAAAAAAAGGAAAGAAATGTAGCATGTTGCAAGACATCAACAGATAAAGCAAATGAAAACTTATACAACATCTGCCCAGTACAGGCACATGTTCCAATACTGAATTGCTCTGCTTTAACACTCAAAGCTGCAGCTAACACTAGAAAGCAGTAAAAAATTTAGAATTATTTAGGAAAGTCAAGAAATAAAGATCTCCATGTGAAGACTGAAAAGAAAGAGAAGACCATGTCACCAGAGTTGAGCCTTCATCCTACGAGCTTTGAAAAATGAGTTCTAATCTATAACTGGATTCGGTCCTCCAACCTGGTTTTATTTTCAGGATTATTTTCTATTTTTATGTAACATAAAATGCATAAGCAGTCCACAGTACAATACCCAGTGCTAGACTTTGCTTCTTGAATGACTGCAAGGCCATCACAATGACTGAGACTGTTCTCTGGACTGCTCTGTGGTAATCCAGGGACCTGGAGCTGTAGCCCAACAGGCAGGGTTAAATGCTGCATTGGCTGCAAGAAGGTTTATTCAGACCTATAATAATCTAGACCTCTGTCTGTCTGCTTGAAAATTCATTGCTATAAAATAGCACACATTTATGAGCATCATTGCTGGGGCCATAAATAGATTAAAAGATTATTCCTCAGCTTTTTTAAACATTTGCTCTTCAGAATTTATTAGATTAAATTATTTATATTTAGTATCCTAAGAAGCTTAAATACATTTAGTAT
Source organism: Eopsaltria australis (assembly GCA_034509425.1). NCBI lineage: Eukaryota > Metazoa > Chordata > Aves > Passeriformes > Petroicidae > Eopsaltria > Eopsaltria australis. The sequence continues at coordinate 9,958 of JAVTVJ010000206.1, forward strand.
TCTTTAGATATCATTGACTTTTTTTTTTTTAATTTTAGGAGCATTTATGTGATGGTCTTTTTCAAAAAAAGAAAGTTGTTTATTAGCTTCATTTGATGTTGACTAACTTCATTCTCAGCTTTACAGGGCTTTTTTCTGACTGAGAATATTTTGGAGAAATTCTGATGCTTTAGGCTATTATTTCCTTTGTGTGTTCTAGGCCATATAAAAGATTATTTCACTGACTGCTCTTTAGTCCATTGGGGATTCTGCTCTGGTGTGACCCACCTTTATCTGGAGGGTATAAAACCTATGCTTAGCTTCTGAGCTCTGGTGGTATGGGTCTTGGTGTGATATTCTTGGCATTTCCAGAGATAGAATGTCTCTCACAGCTTGCTCTCCTTGCTGAGCCAGCTGGTGAAGTTGTGCTCTGGTCTCCAGCAACGCTGCTTGCGTGAGCCTCAGGAAGCAGATTGCTGGTGCTGATGGGTATTGCCCTGTCATCCATATCCCAGCCCATGATAGGCTGAGAGTTAGGTCTGCTCAGCCTGCAGAAGGGAAGGCTCCAGGAAGACTTTACAATAACCTTCCAGCACTTGAAAGTTGCCAAAAGAGAGCTGAAGAGGAACTATTTACAAAGGGGTGCAGTGATAGTACAAGGGGGAATGGCTTTAAGCTGAAGGAGGGCAGTTTTAAATCAGATACGAGGAAGAAATTCTTCAAGATTTCTTGAAGAAGAAGATGGTGAGACACTGAAAGAGGTTACCCAGAGAAATTATTGATGCCTCCTCGCTACAAGTGCTGAAAGCCAGGTTGGATAGGGTTTTGTGTAATCTGGTCTATTGAAAGGTATCCCCCATGGCAGGGGGATTGGAACTAGATGATTTTTAAGGCTCCTTCCAACCCAAACCATTCTGTGATTCTGTGTGTTTGATGGTGATTGGTGTTGCCGTCGTCGCCTCCCGTCCAGTGGCCGGGCAGCCGCCCGCCAGGGTTCCGGGCATTCGCTTGGCGGCGGCAACGGACGAGTGTCCCTGGCCTATGCCAGCATGGTTGCCTCCCGCTACCTGAGTGACCCCGAATGTCCTAACCTGGTGGTGGACAGACGGGAGAGACACGCAGCCTCCTCAGGCGCCGGAGGTGTGCAGGCTCAGGCTCACTGTCCTTTGAGCTGGAGTATCTAGGGGGGGATCTTTAGCCCCGGAATAATAGAGACACTGTATCTGAGGTAGATAGTACTCTGGGCATCCGGGATCTAAAGACCCGGAGCTCCGGTAGCACCAGACTTTTATTGGGGAACACAAACCAATCACATACAGGCTAGGGGGAGGAATAAGTGAGGGACAAGGGAACAAGGACCAACCAGGAAGGGAAAGGGGAGGAGAAGGGAATACAGGCAGGGGTACAAACCAATCATCAACCGAATAACAAAGAACAATCTAGAAACCAAGGATGACGGACAGGAGATGGGCAGGTGGCAGGACAAATGGGGAGAGGGCAGCCAACCCCTAGGAGACCCAGCCCCCTTCTGGGGCATACTACAACAAACTCCACCCCAGGGGTGACCTTCCAGAGCCTCCTAGGAGAAGGGGAGGGAAAAAGGGGTTTTGGGGGTCTGAACCACCACCACATCTCCCCCGTTTTTACTATTTAAGAAGGCGAGGAGTGCAGGTGAATATAAAAGAATGCCGTCTACAAATGCAACTACAAAACTCTTAAAACAACTGCAAAAATATAAAACAATAAAAATTATAAACAGAGTTCAAAATAACAAACTACCTAAAAGACTTAATACAATAATTAACAAAATCTACAAAACATTCTTTAAAAAAGGGTGATAAATCTACTAAACTTAAAACTGACTGGTTTTCCCCTGGATTCCCTTGGGGAGTGGGACAAGGGATAAAGGAAAAAGGGTCAAGGGAAACACACAAGGGAAGAATAGGGGTAATGCACAGTTGGTTATACATATAAATGAGAATAAAAAAGGCTTTAGACTAACTTAAAAGACATAGTACAATAAAGATAACTTAAAGAACCCAATATGTAAAAATAAGGGGAAACCCATCGTCCATAACTCTCTGTCGTCGTTGGCAGGGTGCAGCGTTGGAAACTATTGCGGTCACAGTGGTGGTTGCTGGGTGGATCAGCCTTAGCTTCGTGGGAAGGACTCAACCCCTTGGGCCGCGTGCCTCAAGTTCTGCTGGAGTTTCTTGGATCAGTTGAGTTTGATTTTTCATTTTCTCATTTCTGCTGGACCTTTTCTTTTTCCTTCGTTTCCATGCCACCTATCTTTGACGCAAGCCGATGTTATGGGCCGCTATGGGGGTACCTAAAACACAAACTTTCCGCCCCCCTTCCTCGGCATATGCCGCAGCCTCTGGGCCTCCGGGTTCCTGGTGTTGGGAACCCAGGTAGGTTGGCCGGTTTCCCACCTCAGCATCAGCTGTCGTGGTTGGGCCTCCAGGTTCCAGATTACCTGGACTCCGGTAGGCCTCGGCCTCTCCGCTCCCGGGTTCTAGGTTGCTAGAACCGGAAGGCGGAGTGTGGGAAACCGGAAGAGGGGAGGGGCTGCCGGTGGAGTGGGCGGAGGCACCACACGAAGGAGTGGTAACTGCGGTCGGGGCGGGGATCCCAGTGGTAGGGGGAGGGCCCGACGCAGTTACGCCCATCGACATTAATGGGGAGGGGCCTGACGCTGAGCGACACCACAGAGAGGTGGAGTCAGGGGGAAAGAGGAAGGGGGAGGCAGGGGCACCTGCGCATTGGTTTTCAGGGGTGGTGCTCCCTGCCACGCGGCCGGCACCATTTTGGGTGCTGCCTCCATTTTCTATTTCCATAAAACTTGGGGATGGTGCAACAGGCGCAACTGGGAAAGAAGGAGTAGGAAAGAGGGTTAGGGAGAAGTCTGCAGCAGGGTGGCCAGTCTCGCCATGGCCGGGGCGCAGCAGGGATCGCGGGGGGTCAGGGTGGCGGCAGGATCTCTGCTCCTTGGGGTGACCCCCCTGCTCATCAAGGAGGGGTACCTGCCGCGATTCCCGCCGCTGTGGGGAAGAGGGGTATAAGGGACAAGGGGTTTGGGTAGGAAGGGTGGGTTTAACTGGGGACCCCGAACTTTCATCCCTTTCTGTTAGAACATCATAAATTAAAATAAGTAAAGAAAAGAATTTCGAAACACCCTGATCCCCGGAAAGCAAAACTGTAATTAACTTTTCCCAAACTGCATCCCAAAAACTTAAAGTACTAACTAACTCAACCGAAACATAAGGAATGTTAAAAAAAATCCACTTAATAAATTTCTTTAAAATCCCTTTCTTAAATTTTCCCCGTTTAGAATTAGGGTATCCTTAACTTGGAGATAAACCTCCCTGTGTGAGTGACTGAGCCTGTTGCCCATGTCAGCCCACACATTAAATCACAGGACCCAGGAAAACGACTGCAACTAAAGAGGGGATAAAGCAAAAAAGGGTGGCACCTAGGATTTCCCCCGCACTTACCCGTCCGTGCGGTCCTCTATGTGCTGCGCAGTCTTCTTTCTCACCGGCTCCCTGACGCCGGTCTCCTTCCTCAGGTGCCAACTTAAAACTCCTGGGCCCTGGTCTCCGGCTCCACCGAGGCTCCTCAAACCTTCGGGTGCCCCGCACTTACTTCTGTGGTTTCCGTGGCCCCTTCCAGGTCTCTCGAGGAGTTCGTCAGTGTCCCCTTGGAACGAGACTCGTAAAACCCAGCCGCGTTCCGAAGGGCGTTGGCTGCTCCGAAGGTGCTTCTTGCCACCCAGTGGTCAAGGCCACTCCTCAGTGACCACTAGCTGACCGCTAGTGGTCCCTGTTCGGGCGCCAATTGTTGCCGTCGTCGCCTCCCGTCCAGTGGCCGGGCAGCCGCCCGCCAGGGTTCCGGGCATTCGCTTGGCGGCGGCAACGGACGAGTGTCCCTGGCCTATGCCAGCAGGGTTGCCTCCAGCTACCTGAGTGACCCCGAATGTCCTAACCTGGTGGTGGACAGACGGGAGAGACACGCAGCCTCCTCAGGCGCCGGAGGTGTGCAGGCTCAGGCTCACCGTCCTTTGAGCTGGAGTATCTAGGGAGGGATCTTTAGCCCTGGAATAATAGAGACACTGTATCTGAGGTAGATAGTACTCTGGGCATCCGGGATCTAAAGACCCGGAGCTCCGGCAGCACCAGACTTTTATTGGGGAACACAAACCAATCACATACAGGCTAGGGGGAGGAACAAGGGAGGGACAAAGGAACAAGGACCAACCGGGAAGGGAAAGGGGAGGAGAAGGGAATACAGGCAGGGGTACAAACCAATCATCAACCGAATAACAGAGAACAATCTAGAAACCAAGGATGACGGACAGGAGATGGGCAGGTGGCAGGACAAATGAGGAGAGGGCAGCCAAGCCCTGGGAGACCCAGCCCCCTTCTGGGGCATACCACAACAAACTCCACCCCAGGGCTGGCCCTCCAGGGCCTCCCAGGAGAAGGCAAGGGAAAAAGGGGTTTTTGAGGGCTTGAACCACCACCACATTTTCCTCCTGAAAAACAATCATTTATTAAACAAACACAAATGTGACGTTGCTCCCTCTCCACCAGCTTTGCTTCTGCTTCATCTATTTATTCCTTGCCCCAGAATTACAACTCATTTACTTTGTAAATGTGCAGGTTTGACTCTATTTATTTGATGAAGAAATGTTGTTATTAGGCTCCAAGTTTACAGTAAAGACTAAGAGAGCAGTTTATGCTATTTTCTGTCCCAAGCTGCTCTCTGAGGCAATCCAGGGCAGTTCTGCATTACAGCAGATCTGAGAGGTGATTCTCCTAATGGTGTGATTAAAAGCAGATCTTCTTTGGGTGGCAAAAGTGGATTTTCAGGGGATGGTTTTATGAATTAAATGGGCAGAACTGGTTCTATGAGCCAGAATTTGTCCTGTCTGGTCTAAATCAAAAAGAAAACTGAATATATATATACATACATACACACACACACACACACACATATTTCTTTGCTGTATGGGATAATGGAGGACTTCAGGAGTGTCAGACTATTACCATGACTGATGGAAAGTGAATCCTGGCTCTCAGCACTATGAATTTTGCATAGAGGTTAAGAAAGATAATGACCTTCATAAAAGCAGCTCCCAGAATTGCTGCACGAGGCTGTGAGTTTCAGTGCCTGGAATGTGGATGAGGTATCCCCTGGCCTGGAAATTGCTTCCAGATCTGTGTTTCTAAGATTAGGAAGGGCTCTGCTTTCAGTTATCCTGCATAATGTTATCATGCCAAGGAGGGCATGTTAGTTTAATATAAATTGCACATGATAACTTTGCATTTCTGCACAAAAAAAAAAAAAAAAAAAAAATAGACCCCTTTTTCAAAAATCAAAGCACTGTGGAACTTGTTAAGCACTTAAAATTCAGTTTCCTTGTGGAGACAACTGTGAGGTTTTACAATTTTTGAGAACAAGGAATTCCAAACAGGGCACTTCAGCTTCACCAACTGTGAATCATCAATCCCTGCTGTTACTTGTGGACCCTAACGTGGAGAAATATCCCCATGTTTGGATACAATCTTGGTGAAAACAACAGACTTGATATGGACTCGAATCATTTAAATGCCTTCTAGGAGCATTGAAGGGTCACTTTTAATCCTAATAGCAACCAGTGGAAATAGTCTGAGCAATGTCAGTGATTTTTAACTATTCTCTGAAGGCAGCCAGTTTGGGATGCCCCTGAGCACAGGTGTGTCTACAGCACAGACACCTGCATTTCAACAAGTGCCTAGGACTGTCCTAACCAGAAAGAAATAGGTGTCTGTTGGGTGTCATTCATCCTGTTTTAGTGCAGATGTCTGAAATAAGCCATGTGAATCCAAATGCACAGCAGATGGCTCTGAAATGTTTGATTCTCCAACAGCTCCACCTTAAAAATCAGAGAGAGCTTTAGGCTATTTTTAGCAAAGCAATGTAACAGGACAAAATCCTTCAATAATTCAAAAGGTAACAATCATCCCACAATCTTTTTCAATCAAAACTGCAGTTGGTACAAAACACACTTATTCTTAGCTCACTTTCTAAATATATGTTATAAACTCAGTGCTACAATTGTGTGGAGACCCCACAACCTCTCCCCACACAGTCTTGTTGGATATTGCAGCAGCTTTGGTTGACGTTTGCAAGTGAGAGTCCCTTCTCCATAAACTCAGTTGTCAGCTTTGGGAATTCCTGACACCACTTCAGGATGTTTGGCACAGCAGGCTGACTTTGTTTTAATTTGCTCTTCCTTGGCTGTCACTCTGCCAAGAATTTTTTAAATCTCTGAAATGAGTAAGAAAGCTTTAAGGTGAGAGTAAAATGAGCATCACTTAATGAAATGCAAAATACTAAATCGATTATTAGTTTTAAAGTGACTTATCAAAAGATAAGTGATAATGTACCTTACAGTTTCCTCTGTGCTGACAATGGGATGTCTGAAAACTATGAGGTGAATGTACTACAAATGGAGAAGCTGCCCTGGTCAGCTGCCCTGAGCCAGGCTTGCAGTCCATCAACACAAAACCCGAGCATGTTGGGTGACAAAAAGTGTAATCACACTCCACAATGGCTGTGCTACTTTGATGCCTGAAGGATTTTTCTGCTTTTCTTCTGAATACTTCTTACACTGTTCCCTACATTCACAAGTATCAGCATGCACACTTGTGATGCTTTAGGTGATAGTTTAGCCTGGTTTCATGGTGTTTAGGAGGCTGGTAGACTAAACACCCCTGAAACCACGTAGAGTTAGACACCAAACACTCTGTTTTCGTGGGCCCTCAAGGTCTCCTAGTAGGACAGATTTTGTAAACTAGAAGTTAGCCCACCCAGGCCCCTTATTGGGCCCTCCTGGTAGATATGCTAATGTGTAGAGTCTTTAATTGTACACTCGACTGGGGGGACGAGGCTTTTGCGACGCGTTCTACCTAAATGACAGAAGCCATCGAATGGGATCCTATTAAAATACTGAGGTAAACAACCCCCAACCCTCTAACTGTGTCTGAGCCTTTATTTCCTAAAACCAGAAAAAGGCATCACTTTTAAACCCTCAGGATTTGAACGATTCTTGACCCTGTGTGCTTCCACTGCCTCCAGAAAACTTGATTTTGGTTGATATTTTATTCATAGAATCCCATTTGCCTGTGTTTGCTGGAGACACACAAAGGGGCTCCCAAGGAAAGCAGCTTTTTTGGGAAGCTGGATCTCATGTTGGCATCCACGTAGAGAGGTCAGCTGCAACTGGAACAGGATGAAGCACCCAGTTCATCTAACACAAGTGCCCACAAAACGTCTAAATTTTGCCTCACTCTCAGAGACACAGGCATGTTGTTAGTTCTCCTTTTCTTCCAAATTTTGAATGTTTTCCAGTGATTTTCTGGGGAAAGAAAAGGGAAAGTACTTGGCAGGATAAGATACATGCATTGATTAGACAGGGAAGTGTTGTACTTGGAAAGAAACGATAATTTACTCATTTGATGTTTCTGACATAGGACCTCTTTGTGGTTTGGCTTTGCGAGTTTTTCTCTTGTGTTTGTTTTGTGTTCAGCAAATTGCAGACCTGTTTTCCATTGGCCTCAGGCACCCATGGATTACCAACAGAGCAGCAGGCTGCACATGCAGCTGGGCAATGCATTGCTGTGTCTGTGCCTGTGCAGTGACATCTGCCTCTGCCCAGCTGTGTGTGACACAGCAAGGAGAGGGCTGAGTCACCTCTGTTCTCCCTGCTGCCTGCAGCATCTTTGCAACCAGGGTCATCTGGAGTGTTTGGGGGTCAGCTGCGTGTCCTCTGTTTGCCCACTTCAGCCACCAGAAATATATATGTAGGTGTTATGTTAAATATTAGCTATATATATTAATTAAATAAGAATATAAAATAAATATCAATAGCTATATCTATCTAAATATATGTCTATATTAAATTAACTGAAGTTTGGCAGAAATATGCCTGGAAATAAGAATATTCAGTCTGCAGGGTTTGTCTATGCATGTGGGAAGGTGATAGAGAGGGGAGTTGTTCATCTGCAGCAAAACCACCCAGTTGTTATGAAGGGTGGGCTGAGTACAACCCATCATCAGCCTTTTGAAAAGGCCTGTAATTTCATTACTCTGATAAATATCAAGGGTCACTAAAAGTCTTAAAACAGAGATTGCTTTGACAAAGCTTTTAACCTCAGGCTGGCGTTCTACCATACCTCCGTGGTAAAGCACATTTTTAGAGATTAATTCAAACACACTATTCATTTTGCAAAGTTAATTTCAAATTCACTCCCTCTGATCTCTTGCAGGTCTGTGGGTTTCTTATGACGTTAGTGTTTGTATTTTTTACAGCCAGAGGTACTAAAGATTCACCTTGCCTTCACCTTCTCAGTAATATCTAGGGATGAGTTAATACATAGTTTCACAAGGTGTTTAAACAAATCCCTCAACTGGAGATGATATTCGTCATCTTTTTTGTCTGGGATGGGCTGTTTTGGTCCCATCCTGAGATGTCTGATCCTCCTCATGGCCCTGGAGGCCTGGCTGACACCTCACTCTAATTAATTGTGCCAGGACCAGGCTCCTTATGGATCATCCTCTACCTCTTCTTGGGCAGGTCTAGGCCGCAAAGAGCATCCATGTGCCAAGGACAAGCAGACAAATGCTCCAGCATGAGCATCCATAGAAGCCTGGATCAAGGAGACCTGCATTCCACTTGCCAGATACTGCACCTTTTTGGCCATAATCAGCTGGCAGACAAACCCCTCCTGTCCTGCTCTAAGTCCTTTTCATCCAAACATCTCAAAGGCTGATTAAATACTAACTTACAGAGAAAGACATTGAAATAAAGGAATACAAAGTGGCTTCCCTGAGACAACAGAAGCTACAGTAAGTCTTTAACTAAGGTGTAAGTTTGGAGCTGATGTTCTACAAAAGAATAAATTTTATCTGGGGTGAGTCAGTGGCAGTGATACGAGTGGAAAACACATCCCTGGAGCTCTTGTTTTACCACCACACTCAGTTCTCTCTCAGGGACTCACTCCTGCTGTGCTGTTCTACATCTTCATAAGCTCTGGGGTTGGCACATGAGTGGAATCTCTGTTCAGAAAGCTGGGTTTAAGATGAACCAGAGTGTCACAGACTTTTAATTCCAAACATTTTCTTTCAGGGAAAGGGAAAGGGGCATTGGGAAAGATGCTGGGGAAAAGGAAATTGCTTCTTGCCTTTGGATAAGGTAGTAAATTAAACAGTGGTTTTAAAGGGGGGAGAGGGGAATTCAGACACCAACATAACCCTAGCAAGGAAAGCAAATTCATGAGGGATTAATAAAGCATAAAAACTACATTTACAAGTATTCTACTTAGCTTAGTGCCACCTGAGCACTAGCATGTTAATGCAGTGAGCTATTTATAGTGCAATAAATCACCTCACCCCTTAAATTGCAAATTTACCTTTGTGGATTCTGAAGGCTGCAGTGTGTTACCAAATTTAAAGGTGCTGACAGAGCGATCAGTATTTTTGTGGAGCAAATCAAACTGAGACTTTGTGTCAAAACAGCGTCATCCTGAGGGAGCTGGAGAAGCAAACGTGCAGAGAAAGGTACATTCCCTGTTCAAATACTGCCATATTCCTCATGAGGGAAACAGGTTATACTCCTAAAGATGCTATCATACTCTTTATAGGACTCAGAGCACCTGCTTTAAGAGACAATTCACCCTGAAACCACACAGGGAGCAACCAAGGCTGACTCTGAGGCATCTCCTGGAGGTGGGGACAGGGCTGATGTGAAATGGACTGGTCTGCTCCCTCCTCCTGCAGGACACCGTGCAAAGCCCAGCTGTCCTGCAGATCTGTGCATCCCCAGACACGTGGTCCTCCCTCTCTGCTGGGGTAAAAGCCCCCAGGATGGGGGGTGCTGCTCCTCTGAAGGGTTTGTCCCCGAACCTCCCTCTTTTTCCCTGAAGATCACTAGAGTGAGCTGGGTCTAATGAATGAGAACGTGTGGGAGTTTTAGGAGAGGGAGGCTGTAAACTCAGCAAGGAAGGCAAAGAGTCTACGCAATGTTTATTTTTTGAGCATGCAGGCACCTGAATGGCTGCAGAAATTGTTTTCAGAAATTAATCATAATCGAGCCTGATGTGCTGGGTAAATGCTCTGTGACTCATCCAGAGCTGAGCTGCAGAGAGCCTGAGCGGTGACTGTCGCCGTGCTAGGATAAAATAACTTCTCAAACAGATGATGCATGTGACAGTTGGATGTACTCATCTAATTGCAATAACCAGCACAGAGAAGAGGAGCTTATTATGAAGGTTTTGCTTTAGCACACACGTTTGAGGGTATTTATTGCTTCCAGGATTGCTGAGGATGGAGGCAAAAGGCTCCCAGGTGCCAAGAAAGCTGCTAAGAGCACTGAGCATTTTAAGCTTTCCCTGTCATAGCTGCAAAATCATCTAACAGCAGATGCCCTGCTTTGCCTTACATCAATCCTTACCCACAGGAGCAGCCTGATCCAGTGGGTGACATCTCTGCCCATGGCAGAGCAGCTGGAACTGGGTGATCTTTCTAACCCAAACCATTCTATGATTCCATGATAAGGAATCAAGTGAATATTGTGTGTTGCTCCTTCAGTCTCCTCACAGCTGAAGCCCCAGAAATGGAGATGGGACTCTGCACTGACATGCAGGTCAGCCTGTCAGGCTGCTTGGTCACAGCATCACCCTGAAGTCACCTTGAAAAGTCATTTTTCTGTCGCATGCTTGTGAAGGGCCAGCACAATTTCACACCCAGGTACCTGATATCAGAGTCAGTCTTCTCACATGATGAATTACACCTCTGGCTTCTACTAAAATGACTTTGTTACAATCTCTGACATTTAGTTGTGTGCTTTTATTTGGAAAAAACTGGGTTTTGAAAGTTTACAAAGGTTCTCATGGGAGCAGAAAATCAATACTGTTGTTAATACTGAGTTGCAGTCATTTGCTGCCATTGCATGTGTCAGTGCTATCAGCAGTGTCAGCTCAATTCATTTTTGCTACCAACCATAGCAATAATAAGGTGATAAAATATGTCCTGTCTACAAAAATTCCTGTTAATCAAACAGGTGGGACTTTCAAAGCATTTTAATGTTGGCTCAGGACGATGTCCCTGGGAGTGCCTGGTATTGTTTTCTTTGAAGCTTTTGAAGAGTGAGGAGATATTGTCATTGATTCAAGGGAAGCAGAAAGACCTTTGAGAGACCATTGAAAATGCAGAGTTTTAATGGCAAAAATTCCATCAAGATCAGGCAGGTCAATGGAAAATATGAGCCCTGTTTCCTTCCAGAGAACAGTATCATAAAGTCATAAAATGGTTTGGGTTGGAAGGGACCTTTAAAGGTCATTGGGTCGAACTGTGTGAAAGCCTTGTGACATTCTGATTTTTCTTCTCCTAGAAAAGCAAGATATTTCTGACAGGGCAGGTGGGAGAGGGAGTTCTCCTCACTACACTGTGGGATAGTGGCCCCTGACACTTTGGGGATGGTACAAGGGACAAATGGTGACTGGAGAAGTTGGGCAACATAGGGGCTCCTTGGTGAGAAATACAGCACCGTGTGGAGGCTGCTCTGCTTTCTGCTCTTTCCTAGAGCCAGGAGCGGCTCTGCAGAGCCCTTGCCAGCCTTGAGAGGACGTGATCAGCCTCAATATACCTGGCACCACTATTGAAATGAATACAGGGTTACAACAAATAACTGTTCTCTGCTGCAGAAAGCAATTTAGTCCATGTCATTCCTCCTAACTTAGCTCACACACCAAATCAGCGCAGGCAGACCATATAGATTTTAGCTTTCTAATAGTTTACACTACATTAGTTTTCAGATTGCTCACCCACACAGGGCATGTCCTCTTTGGACACAACCATGTCACCATGGGTCCCTGAGAGTCCTCTAACGAGGCTTGATTTTGCAGGCAAAGTCAAGAGAATCATCATTACTGAAAACACTCTTGTTACATGACAGCAGATAAGTAGGTCTGCTGGGAAAAGATGCCTGTGGATGCACGGCTAAGAAACCCTAACAGCAGCAGGAAAAGGCTTTGGATGCTGATCCTGCTGTCTGTCCCCAGTTGTCTTGGAAATATTTACCCTTGCTATTCTTTCTCCCTCAAAACAAACATGCTGACTGATTTTAATGCAGTGATCATCTCTTTTTATCCTGTATATGGTAGGGAGGAGAATCAGATGGTCTATACATTATAAAACTGAAAATTAATATTTTCCCCTTAGTTCAGAAAGCAAATGAAGAGCTGTCAAATCATGTGGCTATCTCAAGAGCAGAGAAATTCCTCTCTTACAGCTGAATTTCTGGTGATTCAGATTCAAACAAGGCAGATTATGTCTCTAACCTCTCTTCTCCAGGCCTGTGGATGGAAATGGTGCAGAAGTGCTTTGGGTCTTTTATGTCTAACCTTTGCACAGCTAATATTAAATTGTCTGTATTCAGGGATCTGTTCTAGTGCCAAACCAAGAGCAAGATTTATAGGAAAATTCAACTAAAGTCATAATGAGAGAAAGGATGAACAAAGAAATCACAAATGGAAGGCTCCAAGAGGTTTAAAGTGGATCCAAAAGATGAAGTTTGCTAGAAAAAGCAAAATACAGGCACTCTAAACATCTCTAGGGAGAAGAGGCAAGAATACAGCATTGAGGACAGGGGGAAGGGGATAAATGCTGCATGTTACATCTAGGAGTGGGAATTATGAAAAGGCAGCACAAGCTGATCCTGGCTTTTCTCTATCCAGAAAGCCTTGTTTCCTTGTTTTTCAGGTGTGGGTTTACATCAGGAGGCTACAGCTCTGTGACAAAGCTTCACAACTGCATCACCCAGCCCAGCAACCCCTGTGCCAGGTGCCTTTCTCTGTGCTGTGGTCTGGTTTGGATGCAGCTGGGGCTGAGTGCAAAGTACAAACCAGTCACACATGTACCACTCAGTACACCCCTAAAGCTGGAGGATGTGAACCTTGTTTAAAGAGGACACTCACCAGACAGCAGAAAATTATTTAGGGTGGGCTTAATTGCACCAAGTGTCTGTATCAGAACAACGTGTAAAGTTAATAGAAAATACATTCAACTCCTTCTAAAACAGATGATTAAAACAATGTCTGATGAAGGCTACCTTCACTTTCACCTCTGGGTTCTGTCAGGTGCCCTTTAGAAAAAGGTTTCTGATGTGTTTATAACTTATTTTTTAGGAGAGGGTGAATGGTAGTCCCAAAGCCCTACAGGCTGTGGGTGACAAAGTTAAGTGAGGTGAATCCCAGCATGGGGTTCTTCCATGGGAGAAACACTCTCAGGAGAACCTGAGAGAGATCTCACTGCAAATACCACCCATTTTTTTTACTGCTTAGCCATCACATCTGCTTTCTCAGCAGGGTTCTCCAGATTATTCTAGGATGGAGTCACAATGATCCTTGAATGACTTGAAAGTATAGGTGATATCTAAGTAGGTCAGAGCTGAACCAGAGGCCTGGGTATAATCATTCTTTTAGTATTGCTGTGTATCTTGAATCTCCAAAGAGCTTGAAAAGTTTGGAAGTCCAAAAGTAAGAACATATGTAGGAACAAGCACATATTTTAAGGCTTTCTTGAACTGCACTCAGTAAAGCACCAAGATGACACAATGTCTTGGAAGAGTGTTAATTTTTACCTCAGATAAAGTATTCCCTCATGGAAAGTACCCAGATCACCGGGTTATATGGGGAAAAACATAGTTCAGAAGAAAAAGAAGAACTCAGAGCAGGACATACTGTGGTAGAGCTCACAGGTGGACGTGTTAGCAAGATAAAAGAATGTTACCTTCTGTGGGAAAACAGTCACTCTTGTAGAGCAATCACAAAATTTAACCCCATGGATAGTCAACAATGTTAGTAAATGAGTTTCAGCGAAGAAACTCCATGAAATTGCTTTAGGTTGTATGGCTTTTCCAAGAGCTGCAGTGAAATGTGCGTGCAGGCAAGGTTTTTAAGGCGATTACACCAGAAACTGGCAGAGCAGAAAAGGGTTAATGGCTTCATTTACTGTGTGATGTATTCCCACACAAGCCACTGTCAGCCTACAGACCTGACTAATCCCAAGTGTAGTTACTAATTGCTGTCATGCAAACAGTGGCTGGCAGCCATTTAATTTTCCCTTTCACTTGGTGTCATTAACATTAGTGACATATGGCTCCTTCCCTGCCCCAGCTCAGTGGCTACCAGGGAAACCTATGGCTTGAGCTTTGCAAACATAAAAGTCCATGATTAACTTCCAGCATCTTGCTGATATCAGGAAGAACTGTTTACAGATCTGGATCCTAAATGGCTGCAAGCTGTTGGTTTTTTTCTGGGCACAACTTAGAATAGCAGTGTAAAGGTACACTTTTGCATCTTTAACATATACCAGGCTGATGCACAATAAAATTCAGGCAATAGGGGAGATCTAGCTTGGAACACATTACAGTATAAATTATTACTTACTACTTTGCTTTTTTCTATTCTTTCTTTTGTACTTTGATGTAGTTGAGCTGGGCAATTGTTTATAAGTGAGATTGCATAAATCTTCTGAATTATTTTTGTACCTTCTCACTTGACTCAAAATATTAGGTTAAGATTTCAGATACAGATCTCAAAACTCTGTTTCACACCCTGCTATCTGTTCTTACTAGATTTAAAACTTCTTTATCTCTGCTGCCTTTTATATAGGTGCTACTTTTTTATATTAAAGTTACACAATATGTCTCGAATCCCACACTGCTTTCCTCTATTTCACTTGTTCATGTCTATCTAAGCTCATTAATTTTTTAAACAGTATACCTTTTATTTTCTGCTGGCCACAGGCTTACTATGCACTGCAGAATTTTTGCCATCCTGCTTTCAGGTAAGATCTTCAGGATTTAATATCACAGGCATTTCAGATCCTGTTCAAATAGCACAGCAACCAAAGTGATGATATTGCTTTTAAAGACTGAGTAATTTCTGGACCTTTTGTCATTTGGAAACATAAAGTAAGACAAAAAAACAATCTCCTATCTTAGTGATTTTTCTTGCTAGGAAGACAGCAAGTCCCACAGAGGACAGTAAAAAAGCTCTGGTAACAGTGAGTCTTGGAGAAGAGTATGCAGCCTTTTATTTGTAAATTGACTTTGCCCCGCTCTGAGTTTATGGTTAAATAATGCAAAAGGGTGACAGAGCAGCTGACAAAGCACACTCTGGTACTCCCTTTCCTCACCCATCCCTGCACTGTATGGGAGTTCTGCTCACCTGAACTGACTCCTGCCAGCCCTGTTGCCCCCTGGGAATCAGCAGCAGTAACCCCACACTGCAGAGAGCAATTCTGCCAGCAGCCCCCCAGATCTGCTTCCCACTCTGGGTTCTTACTCGAGCACCTGCAGCAAGAAGTGCACTTTTCTGCAAGTTAACCTTGTACCCATTTTCTTTGCATGAAAGACATGCTGTATCCAACCAATATGTTTTTTCCCATATATTTTCAGAGTGAGTCTCTTGCTCCATGCCTGGGAGTGTCTGCAGTTTTGTGCATTTTATTTTACCAAAGGTGAAGAGAAACACTACTACAGCTGAAGTCAGTGCTCTTCAGACACTGAATTTTATCCTGTAGTTAAGGTGAGCAACAAACCCTTGGGACCAACCCTGTGACCTACCCAGTGCAGAAGCACAAAACATAAACCAGCAGCAGGGTTTCTGTCTGGTTTTCCACTCTTTCTAGAATGATAATTTGATTTTTTCATGCAACTGATTACACAAGATGCTTTGTTTGGCACCTTGGTGAGCGATGGGGCCTTTGATGGAAGCACCATAACCCACTTTCCTTCCTCCAGCTGGAGCTAAAATCAGAGCAAGGCTCTGCACAAGAACAAAGGGAAATTGCAAACTTGTCTCCATTAGCAGAACATCACAGAGCTCCCTTCCTGACTGCTCCAGCAAGGGTCTCAATGACATAAAATGAGCAAATTGAACCATTTTTGTGTTAGTGTATGGTCACAGCAATGACACCAGCCAGTGATAGACAGAGGGCTTGTATGATGCAAAGATATGACTCTGCCCTTATACCCCCACATCTCTTTTCATGAGGTGAATAAAAGCTGAGTCAAACCTGAATCACGGTGAGCAGGAACTGCAGTAAAATTACCAAAATAATGTCACTCCGTGAATTGAAAAAAAAGAAGAAGAAGAAAAAAAAGGGCTATGTATTGGAGTCTGAAAAAGTGAATCAACAGGGACAGGAACATCTTGTGCCAGCCATGAGAAGCCCTGTGCTGGGGTTTGCTGGTTAGATAAGAGGAGGCAGAAATGAAGACCCAGGAGGGAGCAGGAAAGTGAGCAGGGCCAACCCCAGAGATGCCAGGGAGGCAGAGGACGATCGGTGCCTGAGGCAGTCACACACTTCAGTACGAATGACTTGGATATTGCTGGGGAACAGGAGACAAAATTCGGACTGAAAGGCGACCACCGAGGGAGAAATGTGCATAACTCTGGGAATAAGAACAATTTGGGTCAGCCCACGAATAAGCTGCTCTCCCGTCTCACTGCGCAGGTCGCTGCCGTGCTCTGGCCGTGAGCTGAGCGCTCCAGCGCACATCCTTCCTGGTGGGATCCCGCCTTGAGGGGGACACGGGCATCCTTAGCGTGCGAGGAGAAGGGAGATGGGTGCAGGCACCCTGCGCCGCCTGGCGCTGCCATAGGCAGGGATGGGAGGGGGGTGCGAGCAGCCAGGCGGGACACGGCGGGGGATGCAGGCCAGCATCCCACGGCAGGGCTGGGGAAGGGGGGATTCCGCCCCACAGCGCCGCTCCCATCCCGGAGCCCATCGAAACCACGGGTTCCAGGCCGAGGGTGCTGCCGGCGGTGCCTGCAGGTTTCGCCCCCGCTACCGCCCCCGCCGCGGAGCTTTTAGGGCTGGTGAGATGCAGCCGGAGGATGCTCCGCGCTCCCTTCGCCACGCCGGGGCTGGAGCAGCCTGGGCAGCGTGCGCCTGCGCTGCCAGCCTTCCTCCCCTCCCGCTCCTCCTCCTCCTCCCCCCGCCGGCGGCCCCTCCTCCCGGCTCTGGCGGTGCCGGCTGCCGGGGCGGGCGGCCGGCGGGGCCGCTGTGTCCGACAGCCCCGGGGTTATGCCCGGCTGCAGGCGGGGCGCAGGGCCAGGGGCAGCCCGCGGCCGGGGCTCGGAGGTGTCCGGCAGGAGCAGGGGGCGCTGATCCCCACCAGCACCCCCACGCCCCCGGGAAGGGGTGCGCGGGCGCTCCGCGGCGGGGGAGGAGGAGGAGGAAGATGATGCTGCTGAGGATGCTGAGGATGCGGCGGGCCGGAGCGGAGCGGGGGTACTCGGGCAGCGCCTGGGTGTGCTGCTGGCTGCTGGGCTGGCAGGCGGCCGCCCTGCAGCTGCCGCCCTGCGAAGAGGTGAGATTTTCCTCCTCCTCTGTGGGTCTTCCCCATCCGTAAGGGCGGTGGGGGGTATGCACCGGCTCGGGAGGCGGGTGGCGTCCCAGGAAGGGGGTGTTGCTGGCTGTTGCTGGCTCCTCCACAGCTGTCCGTGGGATGGTAGGGGGTCAGCCCCACTGGGAAGGACCCTCTGTCGCGGTGCGGGCGGGGGCTCTGGGGCGGCCGGGCCCCCCCGCATCACGAGTAGAGCGGCTCCCTTGGCCGTCGGTCGCGAACCTCACTCCCCACTCCCTCTGCCCGTGGTGATCGCTGCTCCCTTCGGTGCACGGGAATAGCAGAGTTCCCCTCCAAAGGAAGGGACTCGGCCGGCCTCTCTGTTTTTCTAAATACCGTGTTAAATCAGCGCAAAGGTGGAGAGTAAGGCAGGGGTGGTGCGTGAAGCTGTCCTGCCCTCTGGGTACCAGCTCGGTGTGTCCGGGGCTGAGCCGTGAGTGTGACATGGGGAGAGAAACTTTCTGGCTCTCTACTGCTGTGAGAACCCGAACCTGGAGGCACTCGGTGTGCTCGGAGCAGGGACGCTCCGCACGGCTGTGCGGGATGCGGGGCTGAGGCGGCCGGACAGGGATGCGCAGCCCCGGGTGACATCTGAGGTTTTCTGGGGAAGAGACCTGGGCTTCATAAAGCTCTTTTCCAGGGTTTCCAGCCTCACTCTTACATGCAGGGAAATCCTCTCTGTTGCTGTTGAAGAGCAAGTGGGTCCTTCCCGTGTTTTAAACCAGCAGTAGAGGTGAGGAGGCTGGGTACCACCTTTCCACACAGGTCTAGGTGGCCGGAGCTCTGCTCAGGCAAGCAGAAACCTCTAAGTGGGTTAAGATCGGTCAGTGCCCTTCCTTCTAAGCCCCTTCTGTCCGAGGATGCTCTGGGACCAGAGCTTCCCCACTTCACCTCCTGCAGTTGCACCGTTTAACAAGAACTGATTTGTGCATTCTCAGAGTGGGCTGGGGGTGGGTGACTGCAGCCAGATGGGAGCACTCGGCTGGAGAAGGGTCCTGATCCATGCCTGGAGGCTACTGCAGTGTGGGACCTCCTCGGCTGGGGGTGCAGAAGACCAGGTCTGCTTCCTGTGGTGAAAGAGAGATTTCTGACCTGGGGAATATTCCCTCTTTGCCTGTGAAATTTACTTGTCTTCCAAGTAGCAGAGCTCAGTTCTAGTCTAGCGTGGGAAATCTTGCAGTAGAGAGAGGTGATGTCTGGCAAACCAGTGTCTGTTTTGGGCATGTTTCTCCTAAATGTTGATCATTCACAGGGCATGTTTTTCCTAAATGTTAGTCATTCTCAGAGAGAAGGATTTATGCAGCCACCTGTTTTAAATTACCTATCTCCCATTGCAGCTAGTGAATGGAAACAGGTACTTTTGCAGCTGTTCTCATCCTGAAGTCTTTGCTTCAAAAAACTGAACTTCTGCAGATGGTTAAAGGTGAGAGCTGAACCTGTGCAGTGGTACCAAAAGTGTGGAGCTGGCATTTTGAGCATCTTGCTTGGGCTTTAGGTGTGCAAATTCTCTCTGGAGCCCCACTTCTGTACTTTCTGTACCCCTTTAGATCTGGACCTGTGTGCTTTTGATTTCTTTTCAGGGAGGTTAACAACGTTGTTTCACTTGAATACTCTTTAAAACAGAGACAGCTGTCACTCACATGGTTAAAAAGCTGTGTGTTACTTGTGCTGGGGTGTGTGCAGCCATTAAAGTGTGTGTCCCAGGAAATGTAATTACAAACATGTCTGGATGGAGACAGAGAGGAAAAAAATAGGCTTACAAAGAATCAGGACAGCAGATGAACTGCTTTACAAAAGGGAAGAACAGAAGTTACTAGTTTTGTCTCAAAACTTTGCCATTTGCCCCAATTCAGCCCAATTTGAGTGACCTGGGTGTATTGCCATTAAAATCACATCAACTCCTGATGGAACTGACTGGGGGCAGACTCAGACAGGGATGAAGTTGTGCCATAAGAAAGCACAGCCTGTCAGAGGATATTGCAGTCCTTTAAAGACTTGGTAAACGTCTTTTATTTTAAACCCAGAAGGTCTGAGAAGCACAAGGCTTAATGTACTGGCAGGTAGTTAATTTTCAATCTGTAGGGGATCTTTCTTTAGCAGCATTTTCCCTATCCTTCCTTGACAGCTTGTTTTTCTGTTCCCTCACTTATGAGAAATACAGATTTCTGTATTTCTCTGGTTTGTGAGATTCCTCTGCTGGCACAGCATTTGGAGCAGTGGGATCTCTGGCTGTACTTGAGGTTCCTTGGTGCTCTGATTACATAGATAGTAAAATAATAATGTCTAGCAATGTCACTTTGCAGAAACCCTTTTGTCATTTCACCAGGGACTGTAGTAGTTCAGTGCGCTGGATTTAGGAGCAGTGTGTTTGTGCTGCAAACCAAAGGTACAAGCAGCTTGAATGAATGTTCCTGTGCGTTTTTGGAGTAAATTGATACAGCCATAAGCTTGTGTTCAGTCCAGGCTGTGATGGTCATTCACATTATGAGCCCTGCCAGAGCTCTCCAATGCCAGCAGCAAATTTAAAGGTGATTTGTGCATCTCCAAGAGATAGAGGCAGGCTCGGCTTGGATGCCTGGGGTACCTCGGGTACAGAACCTGGGGAGATTCTGTGCCTCTGGTGACCTGGCAACTCAAATTAGAGCAGTGGTAGAAGAAGCAGTGCTTGGTGATTCTTTCTGCTATGCCAATGATCATCAGGGTACTCATGGAAATGTTTCATGTGTTGCATAAATTATGACTTTGAGTGCAATTGATGACACCCATGCTTTTCACTGCCATTAAATACACATTAAGCTGTTATATTGGAAGTAATGAGATATTCATGCCAGTCCCCCTGCTGCTGCAGGGACAATGGTTGCTACATCTTACATTCCAGTGTTTGGTACATTTTCTAAACTTTTCAACTGAATGGGTCTTCTTCAGCTTCCCCGTAGAGACTCACCCAAATCTGAGCAAATTTTGCTTTTAGGACATTTGATACTCAGCTTAAATGAGTCTTTTCTTCATTTTATCTTTCCTTCTCCTGTGTTGTTTTTGCAATAATAAAAAAAATAAACTCACTGAATGACTCTTCTCTCAATTCCCATTCAGCCAAATTGCTTTCAAAGAGAGATGCAGAGTATCCTGCTGGCAAAGATGTTTTCTTTCATACTTCTGTTCAACTCTCAGTTATTATGCAGATTGAGAGCAAACACATGCCTTTGACATTGATAATAAATGTGATTCTGATACATTGCATGGTTTACCTGCTGTTTCAGTAGACAGGTAAATTAAAGGGTAATCTAAATGCTTTCTTTAAGGGAATGTATTTTTCTACTAGTCTGCTAGGATGCTTATGGAAAAGACAAAAATAATATAAGAAATGTTCTTTGACAATGAAAGTCTTTTATAAAATCACTTGCAAGGCAAAGGCAAAGAAGTCTTAAGAATAAAGAGGAAACATGAACTTAGGTCAAGTGGATTTGGTGTGTTTAAACAGTGTCAATTCTCATGATGAGAAAAGGTTAAAAACTAGAGTATGTCTAAGCTAAGTGTGAAGGATTTTAAGTATATTAGTACGTTAAAGCAGGATAGTAGGTACTGAGTTAAGCAGCGTGGGAAGCAAGGTGAAATTGTGTGTTTGCATGGAAAGGATGGAGAGGAGATGTGTCAGTGTTGGAAAGGTGTTACATAAGCCAGCATGCCTGTCACCAAGCACACATGGCAGGAGTAACAGGGATGTCTGCTGGCAGGAATCTGTGTATCTGAAACACTCTTGGGTTGTAAGTGAACTGTACCTGCTTGGGAAGAGGTCTGGAGTCATTGCAGAAGGCTCTGTAGAGGCAGCCCATGTGCTGATGCTGAAACAATTTGAGTGGGTGATTAAAAGGAAAAGAAAAGAATAAAACCTGTCAGAGTGGTTTTGTGCCCTATCATTAGTACTCAGGAGCCGTGAACGCTGTGTTTGTTCTGCAGCTGGTTAATGAGCACACAGTGATCACAGCAAAGGGTGGGGCTGCCTAGGTAAGGAGGGAGGAACTTGACAGAGGAAGAAGAAGAAGAACGTGCATTAATGCGTGGGGTAGAGAAAATTAATGAGATGCAAATCTATAGGATAAGGCAGAAATAAGAAGGATTTTCGTGCGCTTGAAAGGCTAAATGTTTTTATTGTTAAAAGGTAATAATTTTTTATTTTAATGTAACCATAAACAACCTTTGGGTTGATCAAATACAACTATTTGATCTCTGAGATTAATTTAGTCTCTGTTGGCTTTAAAATCTCTGAAGGGATTAGCCCATTTAGGAAGGACTTTTCCTTCCAAATTTTCCTTGCTGCCCCTTACTGGTACCCTTGTCCCTTTCTCTGAAGCATCTGCATTTGCTATTTTGGCAACAGAGCAGGTGCTAGCTACACCAGCTGCTGGGGTGATCCAGTGTTGTATTCCCTAATTTCTAACCACCTTGAAAGCTATTAGACACCTAATCTATGAATAATTCATAGCCAGCAGAAGAGGCTGTGGAAAGATTCCTACCATTTTATGTCTTTCACGTTTTGCCACATGGAGTTTGTGGGGGAAAGAGAAATGTACAGCTTCCATTTTCCATGGTGGTGAAGGGTCATAAAGATGAGGAAAGAGGAGCAAAAAACAGGCTACAAAACTGCTGACAATAAAGTCGATGGAGTGTAAACACATGCACAACAGGTGAGGAGACAGATGCTAAAGCACAGGTAACATAGCAGAAAGCACATGAGCAGACCAAGGTGGAGGAGTGCAGGAGAGACTGGTGAGGTGTCAGAAATTAAAACCTGGGAAGGAAGACAGATGCTGGCATAAAAACTGGATAGTGAGCCACGGTTGTAATGATTCAAGAATAAAGAGAATTAGTCATAGTGGAAACTGCTGTAGCAGACCATAAACTCAAAAGAGTAGCTGCCATTAAACCACCACAAGATTGCATTTCTCCCACCATCAAATATCACTGGATCATTCAGGGTGAGATTCATCATTCATAAAGAAGGCCATGATTTTATTTTCTCTTTTTTCTTCATAGGTTGAGGTTGAGTGAGAATGGGAGCTGTGCTGGGATTCCTGACACATCCATGCATTGTGGAGTCAGGACCACCAGCCAGCCAGGGGCCAGGATGGGTTTTGCAGGGATTTGGGCTGTTAGCTGCCTCCTCCAGGCCACATTTTCCACCAGATGTTGGTTGGAAAAGGTTTGGCAGTGCTGTGTGTGGCTTTATGCCAGGTGATGACCTGGGTCAGAAATGCTGGTATGACTTGAAGGGAGCCTTTTCCACAAGCCTGACCCTGTGCTCAGTGGAGATGTTGGCAGGGCTCCCATTGACTGCAAGGACTGTGGGGCAGAGCCAGGGGCTCTCAGACCTGCAGGGCTCAGGCTGTGGGCAGCAGGGAGATGCCATCACTGCAGGCTGCCCTGTGTCATGGGGTAGGTTGCTGTCAACATCTGCTGAAGGAAGTGGTAAGCACCAACTAAGTAGAAGAAAAAAATAGAGAAGAACAGATAAGGGTTGGTAAAAATAAAGGTAGCCATGAATATCTCATACTTGAGATAGGAAAGAAACAGTGTTTGGGAACAGGCCCCACATGTCTGCCAGATGGTGCCAAGGTTTTCCTAGGGGCTGCTGCTGGGAAGGTCCCATGTTGTTATCCAGCATGGCCACATCTTCCCTAGCCCTTACACCTACTTGGGAAAGAGTGTCCTGCTCACTACCCCTGGGTAATATCTTAGGTCTTACCCTGGACCTGAAAATATGTTTAGATTTTGATTGCTGGTACTGGGAACATTCTGGTTTTCAGTCTTTTGAAAACAAAAACCTCTGGTTTTGAAGGAGAGAAATAGATACCCCTTTTAACAACAATCTTTTAAAGCAAACAAGCAAACAAACCCCTTTCAATTACAAAACATTATCTAAATCTCATAATGACCTTGTTTCACAAGGATTGTGATATTCTCTTTGATAAATAGTGCCAGACAGTAATCACTGTGCACTTGGGACATGGGCTCAGAGCTGATTTAAGATGATCTAGGACGACATGTGCAGCTGAGCTGCTGGCTCTGCTGTGTCGGTGCTGATGATCCTGTCACTGTGCTGAGTCAGAATTAATGCTGATTCGGCTGCAAACTCACCTGCCTAAAGGAAAAAAAAAAAAAAAGCCAAAATGAAAGGGTGAGGGTTTAGTTGGGAGAATGGCAGAGATGACTCAGTCGGTGTTTAGGCTCTTGGGTGATAGAAATGGTACAGGAGGCTTTGAGACCTACTCAAGGACACAAGTCTGGTCTTCTTTTATTTCTAGAACATAAAATTTTGGCAGGATAGAGCTAGCCTGGATTTACACTGAGATAATGGCAAGGGGATTGTATTTCCTGATGAAGGAAGGAGAAAGCCAGAACTGTGTGTTGAAGGTGTGAAAGAACTGGATTGCTGCTCTCTGATGTGCTTTGACTTAAGAGATTCAAGTGCTGTCCCTGCAAGGAAAGGTGTTTGCTGGCTACAAGACATATTTTCAATGACAAAAATAATAATTCCAGATGATGGTGTATTGCCAACTAGAAAACTTCTTTGACATTGAGTTTTTACTGCTACAAAGAGAAGACAGATCACTCATCCCAGTGATATGGGATTAACCTCTCTTACCTGTTAGTGTTTTGGTCAAGATATAGAACACAGAGCAGAGGTGATTTATGGTGATACCTGAAGACTATTGGAAAGTACCTACGAAAAGTGATAGAAACTGTTACCTGGTGGTGAAAATGCTGGGTAGCTCAATTTTCATTTGGTTAGATTCTGTTCTACCTTAGAGGTACAAATATTTTCCAGGGATAATCCACAGGAAAGTGGCTCAGGGTGTTTGGGATTGGTTAAAAGGCTATGCCCATCCTGCCAAGAACAAGAGCATCAGGAGAAGATATTCCTGCAAACAAGGTGAGCCAGTCCATGAGTGTGGGCAGCTCCCTGGCCCTCTTCTAGTTAGCAGGGTGGACCCAGTCAAAAGAGCTATTTGCTGTATGAAATTACCAATGTGGGTTACTAGTGCTAATCTTATAATCCAATTTGATGAAAAACCCCTGCTTTGAGGAGAGGGTGAACTTTCCCTCTGAGGTTGGAACTGACCTGAACATTCTTAGAGGTGTTTTTGATGTAATTAATATGGTCAGAAAATTGAAATGCATTAGATAACCAAACCAGAGGGAGGAGCGATGGGGAGTGCAAAACCTGAAGATGCCATTAACATAATTGCTGCTGGCTTGATAAATTACAATACAGATTTAATAGTAGAGAAATCAGTGTCTAAATTAATTGTATTGAAGTGCACAAGGTAGGGACTTCTAGCAGCAAACTGAAAGGTAAAGGTGATTTAGACCTGAGCTGTTGACTGTTAAAGTGTTAATTTCCCACAGTGTTTCCTGTGGTGAGAAATCCTTCTGGTTTTGTACTGGCTCTCTGAAGTTTCTTAGAGGAAGAGCTTCACACAGGCCAGTTGTGTTTTATACACACAAGGGGTGGTGCTGTGTCTTTGGAGAGACGTGCAGCAGAAATGGATGACTGCTGATTTTTCCCAGGCTTTTATATCCATGGCTCCCTCCTGCTGGCAGGTCAACAGTGCTGATCAAATGCTGCTTGTTTCTGGTAAGCTGCTTTTTATCTCCAGCTCTGCGATTCCCTGAAGCAAATGAAGAAAGGAAAGATTTCCCAAGACAGTTCTTTTCTTCCCTCTTTTGTTTGTTCTTATTTAATCCAGTTTTTAAAAAATTCAGACTTCTGTTGAAAGGAAAGATCAAGGGGCCCTAACCAGACTTCTTTATGGCAGGATTCGTGCTTGCATGGAGGAGCTATGAGCTGCTGTTCATCTCAGGGATGCATGATAGAACTGGAATGGGAAATGATTCAGCTTATCATGCTGCACCTTTCTCACAAGCACCTGCCCTGCAGACCTGCTGATGAGCAGCCTGTCTTGCCTTGTGGTGAATGTCAAGTGTCCTGATTAGTAGGAGAGTGGTTCTCCCCTAGTGCTGCTCAAGTATCAGCTGAACCCAGGCCAGCTCTCTCCTCTTCCAGAAGATCTGACAGGGTGACTGTCAATTAATGCCTGGTTTTGATGCTGAATATAGGATACACCAGGGCTCTGAATTCCCCTTTTTTTTTTAGCTGGAAGCCCACTGTTCTCTGTGTTAGCCTCTGCTCAGTGAGGCACTAGATCCAGAGGCTTTGCTCTGTCCTGCACCAGAGGAACATGTCCTGTTAGAGTCCAGCCATCCTTTTAGGGCTGCACTGACCAGCTACCACAAACAGTTCAACACTGAGCCCTGAACTGCTACTGAAATAGCTGTGATCAATGATCACACTCCCATTCACCCCAGCTATGAGGAGCCATAATGTCAAAAACAATCAATTCCTGTATCTTTTTGTTTTGCAGTGTTTTAATGGCACTTAAAGCCAACCCTACTTAAATGTTTGCTGGCTCCTCTGAAAAGTCATTGCTTTGCAGTGCCAGCTTTTAAATTAAAAAAAAAACCCAAAGAGACCAGCTGGTTTGCTGCATTGCCCATTGTGATACTGACCTGCAAATCTCTTGAACTGCTTTGCTAAATAAGGGAAAAAGATTTCCTTAAAGCCTCATCATGTGGTCATGCAGGAATTACAGCTTTCATTGAAAAAGGTGGGAGAAAAAAGTTAAGTTGGCTCCTCACTATTGAAGAGAAGAGTTGAAAATGTGAACTTTGAAAATCTGTAAAGTTAAATGAAGTGTAGCTAAGTTGCATAGTGTTTTAAGGTCCTGTGGCACTTAAATAGGTTATATGAATTTGATGGGGTGGAAGCAATGATGCCTGACTCAAGGTTTTGGGATGCTTTATGTGACTGTTACCGAAAGTACAAATTGATTAACAAACTTTGACATTGTTTGAATTTAGCATTTGCACTGTAGATAGTCTGATGGGAAGGCCCAGTAGCACCTCATTGGGCACCACACATGCTAGACATAAAAATGAATTATTGGGGCAATGACCTGCTCTCATAGGCAGTCTCCAGCCTGCTAAACAGGACAGACCCAAAGAGCTCTGGTCCCTGAGCTGTCACTGGGCTCTCTGGCATGGATTTGCCCATGGCAGCTGGCACAGCTTGGGATGCTGCTGTAAAAGCTCTGGATGAACTCCACAGGGATCCTGCAGTTAGGCAGTAAAGATGAGTGGGGGCAGTTTTGTCATGGGATGATGATAACTGGGTACTTGTTGAATGTTAGGAAGGCACGTAGCACCCTCATGGTTCTTCAGGACAGCAGAAAATCAGTGTGAAGAGACCTTGCTCCAGTGATCCGTGCATAGTCCTAGCATAAGATCCTCATGGTTTGGAAGTAACACAGGGCAGAACCAGCAGAACCATAAAAAGAGCTTCCCTTGCTTTTAATTGTATAAGTTAAGTACCTAGATTGACCTAAGTATCTAGCTGCCAAGGCAGAGACAATCCCCACTCAAGATTGATATTTATCATCCTGAAAGTGATTTTTCTCCAGAATGTGCCCATTTTCTTGCACTGGCTATTAGAGGGGTGCTGGCTTTTGCCAGGTAGGTGCTTGGCTTTTAGTTACCTTAAGTAAAATCAGGGCCCATCAGTGGAGTGGGTCTCCACTGTGAGTTCCATTGGCTGTTACACAAGCCACAATGTCACTTTGCAGCACTCTAAGCTGCAGGGGTGAGGCTGTTTTGATAAGGCTGGGACATCACAGCAGTGCAGCTAGGTCTCTGCAGTGACCTAATTATACTGGAGAAGGGATCTAAATCTTTGCCTCTGAACTGCTGAATTAGGAGGGAAACGCAGCAGGAGCACAGTCTTGGTCCTTGGTTCTGGAAAGCTGTTTGTGAGCCAAGAGTTTTTATTGCTTTGCCTTGTAGCAGCTTCCTACCAAAGGTGCATTATCACACAGCACAGTCCCTTCCTATCCAGGGAATAATTAACATCAGGCTAATGCCAGGGGCAGTTTCTGTATTATACATGCAGGATATATCTGTGTCTGTCTGTCTGTCTATCTCTAGACACACACATTTAAGCTTGCCTGTAACAATCAGCTTGTAATTTGTCAAATGGGCTAGACCTTGTATCTGTATTTAATTTCCCACTGCAAAAAGGCAGCTGCACTATTTTTTATGGTTTCCCATGTGCTTGGTTACAGTCTGGCTGCACTGCCCAGGCAGGTGAACCAGCTATGAATGCATTTCTTTCTTTGTGCCCTAGACTGGGTGATATCTTACAGGCGCAATCAGTAGCAGGGGACAGCTGAGGAATTGTGCCTGAGCAAACCCTGATCTCTCCCTGCTGCCTTTTCCCCACTCAGTGGGCTGATGAGTCACTGCTGATGGATTTGACTGATGCAGCCCTTGTGATAACACATCACCCTGCCCCTGGAAAAGGGTTTAATGGGGCTGTGGACAAAGCTCTGCCTTCTGCTGTCACACCAAGCTCATCCCTCACCAAGCCTTGGCTGGGTGCAAGAGGGACTCTTGCAGCTCCAGGCACTCTAGAGCTGCTAGAAATGCTAACAAATTTGGATTTGTGGCTGCCTAAGAAGCTTCCTTAGCCCTATGGATAAATCTGGACTTCAGGAGAGTCGTGCACTGAGCAGGGCTTGGCTAGACCCTGCTGATGGAGATCATTTTAACTGGAGTCAGCAGCACAGACAGAAAAGAGTCCAGAAGCTGAATGTAGCTGATGGCCAAGTTAAATCTAAGATGTGTTTTCTCCACTATTTACTTAGCTCAGGCTGCCTTGGGCTGCTAGTTTCTCCTTGGTTTTATTTATTAGTTATTCTTGCAGTGGAAATGGACTCTGTGGGCTTGGAGACAACCCAGGAGGGCAATACTGGATGAGGCTTGCTCATAAGCAACCAGTGTTGCATATTTTTCTTGTCAGGCTGTGATTTAAGATGTTGCTTTGTTCAATGAACAGGGTGATTTCACATAAGGCAGTTGAGTGCTCACAAAGGGCTGGTCCTGTCCTGGGATGAGAGATTGCAAGTCAGGCAGAAGTTCCCAACCCAAACCTCCCAAGCATGATGTCCCTCCAGTGTTACAGGGTTCCTCATCAGTCTCTTCTTTGTCCTTTTTTTTTTGTTTCCTCAAAATGGAATATTCATAAAAACATATAGCATTTCCAAACCTAAATATTGGCAAAATTTCAGCTAAAATTTTTAAAGAAAAAAAAAAGCCTTATTTGCTATGAGGTTGTTTTTTTTTCCCCCTGTTTGAAAATACTCAGCCATCTGCTCAGCAAACAAATAAAATGCTGAATGATATTGGCAGCAAAACATCTACTGAAAAACAATGAATGGGAGAAGGAAACAGTTCACAATCTTTCTGTAGCCTGGTGGGTTTTGGTTTTGCAATATTTTTTTCCACAGAGAAGACTCCTGGGTAAAATTTGTATTTATAAAAAGCAGAACCTGGTAATAATCTTCATATAAGTTAATGCAGCTTTGGCAAAGCCTTAAGTCAATAAAGTTATTTTTATTTTTACTTCCCCACAAGCATTAATTTGGCAAAAGAAGCACACCCTTTCTTCGTTTTCAAAATGCTTACTTTGTAGTATTACATATAAATGCAGTATTATATATTAGTGTAATATAATATTGTAAGTAATATTGTATATAATTACAATGAAGTCCTGGCTATTAACATGTTTTCTGTCAATGTGACAAATTTTGTTTAAGATTATGTCAGTTCAAGTTGGAGTGCAAATCACTTGTTTTGACACAAGACTGACCAATAATTGTAGCTCTTATCCCTCTTCCTTTGGGGACTGTGGGTATTGGTAGAGGGGACATTTTATTGGGGTAACATTCCCTTTTACACTGAAGGTTTATCTCACTGATTCTCTCCCTGGCTGTACCTAAAATTCAGCCCCTGAGGATGTCAAAGTCTGAAGGGGAAAAGCTGAGCCCAAAGTCAGCCAGGCTCATCCATCCCCATGGAGAGAGTGAGGAGCACACAGATGTGGGTCACTGGTGATGAGGGAATGAGGGATGGGTTTGTCACACCCTGCCCTGTGCAGGCCTAAAGTACCTAATGGGTGTTTTTTCATATAGCAACATCTCTCCAGAGAAAGGGAAATGTGGAGCAAATGCATTTGGTAGGAAGTTGTAGAGGAGATGACAGGGCTGAAAAATGGTACAAGATCAGAGGAGTGAGCATCACCCAGGCTTCCCTCTAATAACTGTGTTGTTCCTTTTCTAATATTTTTCTCGTGCCTGTTATGAAAAATTCTTACACCTAATGGGAAGTGATAACCAACAGCAGAGGGACAGGAGTGGAAGCTTTGCAAAACGCTTGTGCATGTGCCTGCTTTTAAGCACATGAATAATTCCTCTGAAGTTTGAAAATGAATGCCTTATTTAAGATGAAGTTGATGTTAAATACCATCCTGGATTAAAGCCAGGGAATTCTGTGCATCACAGAGTCAATGCTCTGACATAACTGAGATATATTATTGAATTTAAATCTTTTGCCTCTGGTAAATTGAGGGTTTTGCTTTAGGTGCAGTGTTGAAAAAAAGAGTATTGATTGGTGTTAAGCATATTTAAATCTTAAGTCAGTTTGGTGCTCATTTCATGCTCTTTTGTGGGTTTTAATAGAAATATTTCTTCTGTATACATTTTGCAGACTTTTTAAGACTATCTAATGATGTCCTCTTATATGCTTTTTGAAATGGAATTTGTGTAGCAGATTGGACAGGATGATGCTGTGGGACTGCTGCTGGAGGGGAGCTGCAATGAAATGGGCCATGTTGATTCCTCAGATGATTAAATCTGGCCATAGTTCAGGTCCTCACAGGATTAAAGGTGGCAACTTGTAAAATATTATTACCTTTATCCTCCTCTACATGAACCCCCTGGGAGCTCTGTGAGGATGAGACAGTTTGGAGTAGTGAACTGAATCCTTGAAGCTGCGTTTCCCCTATGGACACTGTATTTGCAGAAGTTAAACCTGGTTCAGAGCAGTGGCTCAGTGAGTAAGTGGCTGTACAGGAGATGCACAAGCTCTTGGATGCACAAGCTCTTGGATGCACTTGCACATGCACCAAAATATTAACCTTGAGCTAAATTGTTCACTCAGGTTGGAGGAACCTTGTAGATAAATATGCTGTAGTATTTGCCTTAACATTTGCCCTGTCTGGCTCATTTTTCTCAAGTACATGGAATTAATTTCCCCACAGGAGTTATCAGCTCAGGTCCTCATCTGAGGTAAGTTATTTTGTGCTACTCAGCTGTTTTATATCTGATGTAGTTCTAGTTTGTGGATTCTACACGTCAGGAGCACCCAAAGTGAGGGTTTGCCCATGTCCTTTATTTTGAGATTATACAAAGGTACCCCAATTTATCATCTTGTCTTGCATCTGGTAAAGAAAGGTCATGACAAGGCATGAAAAGAGGTGAGTTCACTTGGCTGGTGCTTCAGGTAGCAGTGAAATTTGGCACTGTGCTGGTGTTGGTGTTCAGAAGAAGAACAAGGAACAGAAATAAAAAGGGAAAAAGTTGTCTTGGGAGATGGAAAATTCAGTTCCCAAGGGAAACCTGGTGAAAGCTTGTACATCTGTTGAGTGGAGCCTGCCTGGGTCTGCTTGCTCACCTTGAAGCAGTTGGCTCATCTGCTTGCTGTCCATCTCAGGCCTGGGACCTCCTGACCATTGAGTCATACAATTATTTGGGTGTGAAGGGATCTTAGAGATCATCTGGTTCCAGCTCTCTGCCATGAGCAGGGACGCCTTTCATTAGACCAGGTTGCTCAGGGCCCCCTGCCAACCTGGCCTTGATGGCCTTGAATCCTTCACAAACTAAAGCTCAGCAATTTTTTGCAGTGGCTTAATTAGAGCCCCTTGGGATACTGCAGGTACCTGAGGTAATTGCCTTCTTGGGATTTGCTTCAGAGCCATTAAATAGTTATACCCTGAACCCTTTCTGTGCAGGCTGCCTTCTGAATAGGCTACAGTCAGCAACATCCATACTCAAAAAACCAAAAGCTTCTCTTTTCATTTATGAGTCTTAAGCCCTGAATAGCTGGGAATAAAACATCAAGGTTGAAAAGGAGGAGGAATGAATAAAATCCAGCATATTAAAAGTTATAATTAGAACTGTGATCAACTTTGATACTGTCAGGCCTGTTCGACTGTAATAACAGAGTAGCTCTGAATAAAAAGCTTCACCATATTGGTAGTGAAACATGAATCTTGTTCTAGGAGAACATTTTGGCTGATTGCACAGTGCCAGGGTGTGTGGGTCTGAGATGCAGCATGTGGGTGGCTTATCTGGAGTCCATATGCACGCAGCGTTTGCACAAGGCGTGCTCTGTGCTTGATGTTTGTGAATAATAGGCACCAATATTTACCTTCCTGAAGGGAAAAGCTGGGTTTATGTGTGTGGAAGTGGCCTTGAGATAACAGTTCTCTGCCAGCCTGTCTGGATGCTGCTCTGTTTGTGTGGCAGGGAGGGACAGCCAGGCCAGCTGGGGACTGTCCATCTGTCTGGCACTCAGCCCATGCCAGAGCACTCTGGGGAGCACCACTGGTGCCTCATGGAGTCAGGGTGTCATTGTCCCCTCTGCAGGGAACTTGTTTGCTTTGTGCTCTGACTGGTGAATACCAACTGAGAAAACGTGAGGATGTAGTGAGCTTTCTCCTTTAGAGTTTTGTAGGTAGACATTTGTGACAGTGGGGGAAGGGAAAACACTATAAAATCAGAAGCTTGAGGCACTGCACCTCTTTTTGCCTTTTTTTGGATTGCTATAAAAGAGTGGATAAGGGATAGATTTCCAGTAGCTAATAAAGCAACTACTTCAGCTATGCATAAGATGCCTAAACATTGAGAGTTAAAAAGCTGTAGCCCATTAATGGTACTTTGATGGACCTTCACGAGATTGTAAATATTGGCATTAAACCTGATGTTTTTTCTTTAAGCCTAACATTTCTGATCATGCATGATCTTTCAATCTAGTTGACTTGAATAATTGCAGATTTAGGCCCTGAGAACCTACTTCAGCAAGGTGTTTAAAGGGATTGGTCTTCTGGGGTTTTGGTCAAGATGTGCCCTGTACCACTGTGATCCTGCTCTCCACCACAAACCTGCACTTGCAGTGACCTGAACCTCTTGTCACAAACAAGAACAAGTGAAAAAAAAGTTATTTTTAAATGCTTTTGTTGAGTATTGAAATAGGGATTCCTACTTTGGAAGAGAGAACCTCAGGAAAATCATTGAAAAGGCTGGATGTCCTGAAAATGCTGATTCTTGCTGTGTGAAAGCAAAGTGATGCAAGGCAGTGGAGTGAATATCTGTAGGATTGTGTAAAATCACCACAAATAGTGAAAATATCACTGAAGAAGTTTAGCCACGTAGCAAGTTGTGTGCATTTATTAAACTTAAAATATGATTACATGTGCATTTAAATGTATGTAATAAAAAGAAAATAAAACCCACGAAAAACAACCCGTGATGTATAAATTTTAAATTGCAAGATTTTCACGTCATGAATATTAAAGAAGAGTGTCATGCATAGATTGGTGGTAATAAAAGTATTCTCAGTTTGACAAACTACATTTATTTGGCTGTAAAAATCTGAGGAAAATTGCAAGAATTCATAAAAAGCTCGTTGCAGTTAATGGAAAAATATTCACTTTGTGGAACAGGGTTAAACCTGTCCAAATATTACTGC
Organism: Eopsaltria australis; assembly: GCA_034509425.1. Taxonomy (NCBI): domain Eukaryota; kingdom Metazoa; phylum Chordata; class Aves; order Passeriformes; family Petroicidae; genus Eopsaltria; species Eopsaltria australis. The sequence continues at coordinate 43,100 of JAVTVJ010000206.1, forward strand.
TGGGTGACTAAAAGACTAGATGACTCAATAATATTAGAACAACAAAGATGAACATATGTATCAACATCCTTTATCATGACATTCTTCATTTCAGTTTTCTCTTTTACCTGTTTTTTTTAGAAAATGTGAAAGCTCACTAAAAAATTATGATTTTCAAATCAGTCTTGTCTAAAATCTATTTGAGAAGCAATAGAGATTTGCAGGTTAAATTTTTAAGGTATCAAGACTGAATGGTTAAAACCCCCATAACCCAAACCCTGATGGAATAACAGGAATCATTGGAATTTTTGCTTTGGTTGTGGAGTTAACTCCATCCTGTGTAAATGACACTGAAAAACTCCCTGAGAAGAAAGGCTGATCAGTTGGGATAAACTGTCGGTATTTATGGGATAATTAAGGTGTGAAGCAAGCTTTCAAAGGAGTATTTGAAAGGGTCAGCTCCTTCCGCCTGTTCAGAAAGTCATGTTCAAGTTTTCTGTTAAATAAACCCTCAGTCTGAATTCACACGTGCAGCAGCATCCTTGATGGTTTTCATTTTAATGAGTTGGGCTTCTCTCAGTGTGTGAAATGGACTGGGATTCATCTCTCTGAGTGGTCCTTCTCCAGTGGGCAGCACTGCCCGTCTCCAACCTGCATCCCACCCTATCCTGCCTGTACCAGCCCACCCTCCACATGTGCTTGGTGACCACTAAAGAATTTGGTGTTTCCTTTCCTGGTGCCAGGGATTTTCACCAGCACAGTCTTAGGGAAGAAAATGGAGGAGTGAGAGGAACTTAGTCACAGTGAATTCATCTTCATAGAGGTTAATTTTCAAGAGGGAATGCTCTGTACCATCCCTTGGTCTCTTTTGATATTTGTAGAGCTTTGTGAGCATGAAAGGCTGTGAGTGCTCGGTGTTACAGTTCACAGAGACCACAGATGACACCCTGCAGAAAGCCAATGTGCCTCTGACAAGTCTATTACCAGTGAGGTCTGACTGTGGCTTACTGCATTCAACATCTTTTTACAAAGGGTAAAGTGTTTTAAAGAATTCTGTGTGGAAGAACTGTGAGAAAATGATTGCAGCAATTTCTTTTCTCCACACCAAAGACAATGCTGGTGTTGAAGTAGCTGACCTCCTCCAAAGCAGCTGTTATCTAAGGGCAGAAATGGTAAAATGTGGCCTTTATAATCAAGTCCAAGGTGGTATTTAAACTGAAAAACCCTTTGAGAAAGATCCTCTGGATCAGAAAGAGCAAGACCCTGGGTGGTTTAAGCATTATAACTGGATGAGTGTGTATCAGAAAAACATGGGGTTGCTGCTGAGAATCCTGAAAGGCAAATCGACATGTGGGCCAGCAAAACAGATGTATCCCAGGGACTGGAAAGAACAATTGCTAAACGTGGTGAAACACTGAGAGGTGAGAACTGGATGCTATACATGGTGTCCTGGCAGGAGCAGGGGCTGTAGAGACTGAGGAGGTGGGGATGGGTGGTGGGAATGGCTCCCTTGTTGTGGAAGTTGTCTGGGCTGGGCATTGTCTTTGCTGTTTTTTACACCACAATTATAGAAATATAAATTACAAACTAAACTAGATTCTGTATTAGATAGTCTCCTAACTAGGCAGCTTCTTATGTTTTCCTGCTCCTGAAGTTTCTCTGTGTTAATCCAATAAATGCTGCTGGATTACACTGGTTATCACAGAAAAGGTCATGATAAGCTTGAGGCTTCAAACTGCAGCTGTAGTGGCTGGAAAGGGCATCTCCTCAACACCCTGGATGCTGTGCCAGGGTTTTTGCCTGTCCAGAGATGTTCTGTGCCTCAGGCATCACCATCACCTTGGAGCCATGAAGAAGTTTTGAGCCAGCAGCCCTCAGTCCCTGAGGTTTGGGCAGCCCCATCACTGCATGACAGTGGTTGAGCAAACCACGTGAGTCTTTGTGTGTTTGGGGGCTACTGAAAAACCTCTGTTGCATGGGGAAAGCATAGAATTGTAGAATGGTTTGTGTTGGAAAGGACCTTAAAGCTTACTCTGTCCCAACTTCCATCTTTCACTAGACCAGGTTGCTCCAAGCCCCATCCAACCTGCCCTTGAACACTTCCAGTGAAGGAGCATCCACAGCTTCTCTGGGCAACCTGTTCCAGTATCTCACCACCCTCACAGTAAAGAATTTCCTCCTAATGTCTAATCTAAACCTGCTCTCTTCCAGTTAAAACCATTGCCCCCTCACCCTGTCACTATGTGCCCTTGTGAAAAGCTCCTCTCCACTTCACCTGTAGATCTCCTTTAGGGAGTGCAAGGTGCTGGAAGGTCTCCTCAAACACTTTTCTTGGAATATTTACCATAAAATACCCCTTGTATTCCCTGAGCCCTCCAGCTAACAGGATAGGCTGTAACTGTACCTCTCTCCTCCTCATTAGAGGATTAATTAGGTGTGTTTTTCTAGATATGTTGACAGTCCTGAATTCTTTGTCTCTAATTATTATGATCTGTTTTGTATCAAGTGTTTCACCCCTAGAACTGGGCAGCATTTTCCTGCCTTTGGGCAATTTGACTGTCAAAGCTGTTATTTTCTCTCAGTGTTATGGCCTGATATAATTTCTTGGTCTAATTCTACAAAAGAGAAAAATTGACATCTCAGTTTCTCAGCCTCCTACGCAGGGTAACACAGTGTTTGCCTTTTATTCCCAGAGTAACAGAGTTAGTTAGCAGTGGTAAAATCTGGTCCTGTTCTCTGTTAGTGGAGAAGTAATAAAAATAAAATGATAGAGGAAATTGGTTTTTTTGTTTGTTGCTATGTTGGCTTGAGGGTTGAGTGATGTGCTACTGAAACTGGAGGTTTAATGATGGCCCATTCTCTCTCCGTTGCTGGGATGTTGCCTTTTCAATCAATCTCTAGGTCTTTGAACTAATTATTTTGAGGACATATGAGGATGTGCAAGTTTTGCCTCCCTTCCCCCATGCTGGCATGGCCTTTGAGGAGGGAAAGGACTTACACAAAGTCGGATATAAATCCTGACCCTGTCTGAGTAAATTAAGAAGGAGGTGGAATTACTGATAGGAGCACTCAGCTCCATAATCCGAACAGGAATGAACATTCAGATGAGAAATGCTTTGGATGCTTAGATGAATCCATAGTGAAGTTTTAATTATGTCCTTTTGTGACTAAGCCTAAATTGCTGCCGTAACAACTTTCCAGTCAGTAAGGCTGGATGAAATGGTGTTAAATAATGTTACTGTTTTGCCACTAACATTTCTTAGGAGCAAGGCCACTCTGTTAATTTTCCATGAGAAATTAACTGTGCTGTTTTCTGCTCTGCTCCAGCTCCCTCTGATGCTGTCAGGAAGGTGTTTGCCCACAGGAGGGGGAGCTGATTATGCCATGGGCAGCTGTGGTGGGCACAGGCTGCTGTCATCATTCCAAGAAAAACAGGGCCAGTTCAGACCGTCAGATGTCCAGGGCAACCCAAGGTCCCAGTGCAGTCAGGAAAACTGGGATCTGCAGCTGAATTTTTTTATTATTGGTGCACGGTTTAGGTTTTGCAGCTGTTTGTCTTCTCTGACTGTATAGGGTCAGGGATGGGGATGAGACCTGCTTTGCTGCCTGGAAGTTAAACAGCCCATAATAGTGCCTTGATCCTGAGTTTTCTGTGTTCCCAGCAGTGAGGCACCACCCAATATGCTGCAGCCCTTGGCCACGGGCACAGTGGGGCATTAACAAGCCTGTGAGTGCACGTATGCTCATATCTGGTAATACCCTTGTCTTGGGGAGAAAGGCTTTATCAGAGTATGCTTTTGAGGTATTAGAGATGCAGAGATTTGAGTGGGTGGCCCAGGGGTACTCTCGAAGCCACAGAACAGCTCAAGCTGGTGGCAGAAGGAGGATCAGGAGCTGTAAGCCTTATTCCCAGTGTTTGCTGTAAAGACTAATGAACACTTTTCTTAATGCAAAGCCAAAGCCTAAAGTCTGTGTTGTGAAATATCCAGGAGAGTGAAACTCAGGATGCTTATAAGCCAGTTATCTTCAACCCTCCCAGGCATTTAATGTAGAGTCACAGTCCTGACTCACTCTTCTATACCATTATGAGTAATCAAGGTGGTAAAATTATGTTAATCTCTGATTACAGTTATTTATAACAGTTTCTCATGTTCAGGAAAAAACAAGCAACTAGTGTCCAGCTTAGGGTAACTATCAAAACTACCCACAGCCCAAAGAGTGACAGCATTCATTCTCACATGTACATTTTCATTGTACTTAGTCATCACAGGGCTCCTCAGGAAGAAAGAGAAAACCATGTAATTAATTACATAGGACTGGAAAAAAGTGGGTGGAAAATGAGTCAGTGACTGTAGCTGTTGTGGTACCTAGATGTGCATGTTATGGACAGGTCTGGTAGTTTCATTTGGATACATACTCATGAGTAATTCCCTATTCCCTTCTGTCATGCAGATAAGAGCATCTGCACTCTCATTTATTATTTATCTGTGAGCAATGTTTTTCTTTTAATTAGAAATGTCAAAGTAAAATGATCTTTTCTGGGACTAGAAATGGCTCTAGCACGTAAAGGGTAATGTGTGCTTGGAAAATGTTAATACATTTCAATTAGTGAATATAATGTAAAAGCTACTGTACTGCACTGAGCTTCGTAGGAATAGTGTTTTGGAGGAAATGATGTAATTTGATAAAGAGCTCCACTATTTTTGGTCAACCATTCTTTCTATATAGTTAATATCATCCCCATACGTTACAAAGCCTTTTGCTAGTGGATGTACATGAAGTGTAACATGCAGGATGAGAGGCACTGCTATACCACACCTCTGCTCTGCACTCACCCCCATTTCACATTTGGACACTTCTCAGTCTGCTGCGTTGATTGCTCTCTAATTAAATTCTCAGCAGCAAATTCAATTTCTGGGCAGCTGTGGCAGTGAATGTGTTCCTCCTGTGTCTTCTTGGATGGCGTAGCTGAGAAAAGCAAGGCAGCACCTGCAAAAGCTGTCAACCATCTCTGGCAGGAGGAGTTGAGGAGGGAAGTACAGAGAGGGTAAGGATCAGTCCTTCCAGTCCAACATGCCTTAATAAAAAACACTCTTGAATTCATGGAAAAGGCATCTGTATTTTTGGGATATGGTTTCCATTCCCTTTCTCCAGGCAGTGTGGCTCTGGGAGGGTGGGTGCTGTGGATGTTGTGCATTCAGTTCCGTGACACAAGCACTGGAGCAGGGTGCTAACAAAGGAATAGCAAGGGATGCTATTTTTAGTGTCCAGTGCCACCTGGGGACCAGATCACTCAGGGAAAGATCTGCTCATTCAGATTAACCTGGGCATGCTCAGTCCCACCATGTTACACACAGATCTTTCCACATGGCTTCCCATTTTTTAACGTGGCCTTTGGGCTGCCAGACTTTTCTAAATCACCCAGCTTCAAGCAGTAAATCTTCCAACCATTTTTAAAAAGGAGCAGCCGTGGGAAGATTAATGTGTTTGAAAGCATCAGTCTATGACAAATGGTGTTTTTTGGTAACTCTGGCTCACGTGGGCAATTTCTCTGGAGTCAGTGGGATGGCTTGCTTGAGCAGAGGCCATTAGTCACAGCTCCTGCACAGCCCTAATGAAGTGTGTGGCACTAAAGGAAGGGATGCTGCCTCTCAGAGAAAGGCACAGATTCAGCCTTACTGAGTAGATGATGTTGTAGGCAATCCTCCCCACTCTGTAATTCCATCATTTTAGGAAGCATGACTGAAGAAATTGTTTCCTTCAAGAATTCCCATTTTCTTTTTACTCAGATTAGTTTAGATGCCATTGAGTCAGCAGAGTCTCCACTAGCCTAGAACCTGTGTACATTCCTGCCACAAATAACAGTCTCTGCTGTAATCATTTGTAAGGCAGTGATGAAGGCTTTGATGGATTTGATAGCCTGACCTGGATGAATTCAGTAGTCATAATTTCTCCATCAGGTTAAAAGAATGCAGATAGACTGGGATATTGAGAAACTGTTTCCTACAGGTGTTTAAAAGGAAAACCCTGACTAAGAAAGCCACTCAATTCAACTAACATTAATGTTTACAGACAGCTGCATATGAAGCTTCTTCAAGTTGCAATGCATTTTCCATGGTGTGGTGTAGGGTGGGAATAGCAGGAAAAGTTTGCAGCCTGAGTTGGGCTGCTTTTATCATTTAGTGTTTCTTTTCTCTCTGGTGATCTGATTCAATGAACTTTTGATGTGGGGTGTTGCAACATGCAGCTCATGGCACCAGAAGGCTGCTTCCCAATGAGCTAGATATGCAGCAAGACTTGAAAATAATAATAATAATAATAATAATAATAATAATAATAATAATAATAATAATAATAATAACAACAACAACAACAACAATAACAATAATAACAATCGTTATTATTATAATTATTACTATTATTAATATTAAAAAAAGAAGCTTGAACAGATCTAAACTAGATTGCAGAACGTGATCCACTAATGATCCTGGTCATGATGAAAGTGATGATATTATAAAAATAGTGGGGATAAAGATGCCTGCTCTGAGAAAGGTAAATAACCAGGTGAAGACAAAAAGAGACATCTTTGTCTAATACAGGAAAAATAGCACATAAAAATGAGGAATTATTATATAAAATAGGTGATATTGGGCCAAAATATATCAAAGAAATGGAGAGAGATTTTAGACTCCTAGAGAAGAGAGAATAATGTTTACTTTACACAAGCTCCATAACTGATAATGTCTTAAGTGTTTTCTGATGAAAGGATACTGGCTCATGAAATACCTTTATGGAAAATAATTAGTAGTAAAGAGCTTGCACAATAACTGGCAGGATGATTTGAACCTAGAGAACAAATATTCAATTAATGTATATGGAGAGGTTGGTATGATAATGAGTAATGGAAAATTCTGAGAAATATAAAAAAAATAATGGTTACTGTTTCTCTAAAAAAAAAGACAGCCTCGGCTATCACTGGCCCATAAACCTGACTGAAACAGTGTAACAAATAACAGGGGAGAGAAAATAATTATCTTGCAAATAGAAAAATCATGGATTTCACTGGAACAAATCATGTCAGACAAATTTCATTGCTTTTTTGCACTTGCTATGGTATTGCATTGAAATCTCCTCATAAAAGAAACTCAGCCTGTGCTTTGAATCCCATCACACGGATTGATAAGTGACCGAAGAACTAAAAACAAAGCAATGACATGTCCAGACAGAGATTCACAGCAGGTAATTTATCCACAGAGCAAAAAGTATTTTTATTTAGCATTTCCTTTGATAAGGGCATGTTCTAACTACCCTCAGCAGCTGTGTAGATGGTACTGAACTGGCAGGCACAGGAAACACTGAGGAAAAAGGAGTAATTCAAGTCATGGAGATATTTGGTTGCTACATGTGTAACTTAGTGACAAAGCATCCAACAAATTCTTTTTACATCCTCAGTGTTAGCTTTATTTTTTCTTTAGTATTTTAAGTGTGCACAAAAAAAGATGACATGAAGCTCTCCCTTGTTTGTGTGCAAGAGGAAGGGTTGCCCATATGCAGTGAATCGAGTGGATGTGCCTTAAGAACAGACTTGCAGTGCTTTGCTCAGAAGGAGCCAAATTTGCCCAGATTTGCAATGGAAATTCAGTTCTGTCTTACATCTCCTTTAAGGGCTGTTCCTGGACATGTAGGCAGCTTTTTGTCTGCATGCATGTTTTTAAATTTTAATTTAAAGACTTCCACCTCTCCTGTAAATGATTGAATACAGCACAAAGCAGGGCATGCAACTCAGAATACAGGCCCTGACCCCTGGTCTATCAGCCCTCTATAGATAAATGCTTAGTTCTGAGGTTGGGCTGGATATGAAAATACTCAGTATTTTGGGTTTAAATGATGGATCTGCATGCTGGAATGTGCTGCTGTATAACTGCAGGTTGAAATGCTCTCCTAGATGATTCAGTGTCTGCATGATAGCTAATATCTAGCAATAATCAAAAAAATTACTTTCTAATGACTCTTTAGAGGAGAATTATATTAAACAGTAAAAATTACTTCCAGTGAATAATTAAAATAGTAGTAAAAATAATCTAAAAGACATGTTCAGTGGAAAGTAGAAACCTGTAAACAGGAAATTCTAAATAGACACGGGGATAAAGGATGTCAGCGTAACAGATGAAATTCAGCATAGTGAGAAAGATCAGTGTGGTGACAAAAAGTGCTAGCCTGTCTTGTGGCTTTCCCTGAAGAAATAATAGAGGATGCCAGTGATAAAGGGTGTAAATAAACAGCTTATGGAAAAATCCAATTAAAATTCAAATTTGATTCAAACTCAATTCAAATTAAATTCAAATGTTCAATTCAAATTCAAATAGATTGTAAGTGGTTGTAATGGGGAAGGAAAACGTGGCATCAGTTTGATTCTCCTGTTTATGGCCTCTCAGCACTGAGTTGAAGCTGAGCTGTCTGGAATATCAACAGGATGAGATGAGAACTTCTCACTGCTGACAGGGTGAACAATTGGGGATGTCTGGAGGGACTGGGGCTGGCTCCTGGACTCCTGGGTCCATCTCTGCATCCTGTGCTGGCAGCAGTGGAGGCTTTCCAAGCTGCTTCGTTTTCACTGGGGAGCAAAGATGTGGTATAAAAATATTTTCCTGGGAAACTGGGGTGGATTTAGCCTTTTAAAATCAAATCCAGGTATCTTGGGGGACAGCATTGATGGAACTGCTGGTTTTAAAAACGGTTGCAAATGCAGGTAAGATGATCACCAAAACAATCTTGACGCAGCTTCTGCCCCTTTCCCTGTTTCCTTCTCAGAGCACCCTTGTGGTGGATCCCAGGAGCCAGCAGCCTGTCCTGGCTGGCATGAGGTGTGCAAACATTTAGAACAGCTCTGATGGCACTTCATGTTGCTAAGGCTGCTTGAGGGCTCAAAGCTTTGTCCCCTCCTGGCTTTGTCCCCTCCTGACTTCCAGCTCCCGGCAGTGCATGAAGCCAGAGGGACTTTAATGAGCCTGCCTCTCAGAACAGCAGAGACCGAGGGCCAATTACAGGTGGTGTTTGGGTTTCAGGATTGTTAAATTAATTAGGGAAATGCAGCCTAGTTCCTGTGAGGATGTTGTGTTTTGCAGCTGATGAGACTGTGTTCTACCTGCTGCCTTTGTCCACTGCCCAGGAACAGCGAGCAGAGCTGAAAAAAAGGAAAAAAAATATCCATTTAGAAAAAGAACCAGCTTAATGTTTAGTATTGTAAGATGAAAATAGCCCTGAATGTGGGATGTTCTGTTAGCTTCATGTAACCATGCTGCAACATTATCAGCATGTACCTGGTTTACTCTGTGAATGTATAACATGATGACTGATATATTTCTTTCTAATGTATTCCTTACAGTTCAAAAAACCCCCTACTTCCTATTTGGCAGCAATGACCTTGCCTACTGCCTCCATCTTACTTTTATTTCTTCCTTCTCCTTATAATCCTTTAATTTATCTTCTTTCCCTACTAGGCTTGTGCTTCCTCCCCTACTACAGCACAGGCAGATTTAGAAATGGTTTTATGAACTGAATTTACAGAGATAAAGAGCCAGCTCGTGCAAGTCATCTGCACATAAAAGACCAATTAACCTTGAGAATCAATCCTGAAGGAAGCTGGGGAAGATTTCTGCTATTCATAAGGCCATGGTGCTTTTTCTTTTCCCTCTTCTCTTTGAAATGTGCTATTGGATCAAGCTGTAAAGAAACTCCACTGACTTCAATGGAGCAAATGAAATTACATTTTGATACTGAGTTTGACTCAGTAGTTTCCTTTGAAGAATGCATGTTCTAGGAAAAAAGCACTGGGACAAGTTGTAACTTCAGTAAAGATATAACAGGGTGACTTTGGACCAAAGAAATTTCTTTTAATCAAGAGAGTTGTAGAAATCTTTGCAATTTACATTTTTCACAGCTTGCTCTCTGGAGCAGAAATTCAGTTCTGTGAAGCTGGATGTAAATGCACGAGGGGTCATTTTACAGAGCATTAGTGTAGATAGGAGTTATCAAAATAGAGCAAGTTGTTTGTTTAAAGAAAGAGAACATAGGCAGCAAAGATAAAGACAAATATTGGCAACCAATTCTGTTGTGCTGGAGAATAACTTGGTGATAATACCAAAGATTTAAATGAAAAGTGGCTTCTAGATATGGGGTGAAATTTTTGTATTTATATTGAAGGTGTGAAATACATTGGAATCTCTCATTGCTTTCTTGGAGCATTACATTCACAGAGCATTGACTTTTTTTTTTTTTTTAATGTACAAATGTGCTATATATAGATACCCTTGATTTCAATAAACAAATTACTCTTGGTTTAGAGGACACTTCTCACCAGTCTAAATAAGATCTCATGTCTGACATGCTACAAGTTGGGAATTGTATTGAATTTACAATTTGCTCCCTAACTTTTACAACACTTTAATAAAGTCAAGCTAAAGGAAAAGAATTATCATTTGGTTATTGAATCATACTTTAGATTTAAAAAGAGATCACATTAGGGAAATTAATGGAAGGAAACTCTTACCACTAACAGGAAACTGATAAGAAACCTCCAGTGAGGCCAAGTTGGCGTAGGAGTCTGGAAATTCATAGATATTTGCAAATTGCAATGTGGCAATCCTGAAAAGCATTGAAGTTGTCCTTGAAGTCGACAAGAGATGAGAGTTTCTCTCCTCAGCTGAACTCCTGGACAATTTGTAGCTCTGAAGCAAGTATTGTTGGGTTTATTTTTTTAAAAAGTCTGAAATGCAAATCTCCCTCAGCTTCTCCTGAGGGAGGATGGATTCAAAGTGTGCTGAATGAAGGCAGGGGAAGGTTTTCCTCTGAATTCAGGGGTTTCTTTAACTGCTCTGTGTCCTTCCCTCCCATCCATTTCTTGCTTACAGCCTGTGCTCTTGCTTCTGTGTTTTGGCGTCTTCACAATGAAAACACAGAGCTGCTCTTTTTATAGTTGACTTGGCAACAGTGTCATAGGATACTGTAAGACTAAAATACATTAAAAATATGAGGATGTATAAGCAGCTCCACTCTGTATTAAACCTCATCCTCACTCTGTCCTTGATGCCTAGTCATGCTATGTATAAATACAACATGTATAAAAATATAAATGTATAACAGAGAAGTGAGGTTGGATGATAGACCTGAAGACTTTTATAATTTGGATTGCATAAAAATACAGTGACATCAGTGAAGACTATGTTGTAATTAAACCTTTTCACCAGGGCATTTTGGAAATGGTGAATGGTAGTGGAGCTTTCTCTCCTTCTCTTGCCTCAGTGGTGTGATTCCCCTTGGAGCTCGTTCCAGCCCCAGAGGGATTTCTTCTGGGATGAGGTGGGGACAGGTGTGTCTCACTGGTCCCTTTTAAAATAGTTTTTTTCTGTGTGGATAACCTTCCTTTTAAAAGAGATTTTTCCTTCTCTCATTTAATTTCTTTATCCACACTAGATTTATTGGTTCACAGAGTCAGGGTCCTGCTGTCAGCTTTGCTCTGCTCAGTTTGGCTTACTGGGGACTCCAGAAATGTGGCAAATGCAGTCAGACAGAAAATAGAAAAGCGTGAGCTGCTTCTCCAGCAAAGCAGAGGATTCTTCCAGCCACTTCAGAAACAAGTAACACATGTTTTATCACACAATTTTTCTGCTGACAGATCATATTACATTTTTTTTCTTACCAATTGATGGGAGTACAAAATCCCCAGTGGCAGGAGGACTTTGTGGATCAAATCCCGGGTGCCTTTTCAGAGCTTCATTCTTTAAAGGTTGCAGCTTTATTGCGCTGTGGAAGTGAAGACAGTTTGGTGTATTGCATGGTTTGGTCCTGAGTAAGACTTTTTTTTGTTTTCCTGCTTGAAAGTGGTTGAAAGGTAGTTACTGATTTGGTGGATTTGGATGGTGGCCCTTTTGTGTGTCAGTAAAAAGCAGAACTTCTCTGTAACCAGCTGTTTCTCTGCTCAGCAAAACTCAGAACAAGCACACTCCAGTTCAATACAGAAGTCAAGCTTCGTTTTTAAAACAAAAAGTGAAAAAGAAATCTGAAAAAGACAAGGCTAGATGTTAAGAGTTTGTCTACTTGTAGGTTAAAGTATTCTGTACCACTTGAGTCAAAAAGTAGATCATCTATATATAAAATGACTAGCAAGAATATGTGGGCCATAAAGATTTTCTAAAATGGTTCAGTTTGAAAAGTTTACAATAATGTGGTCACTTCCCACAAAGTTTCTCAGGAAACTGATGCTTTTCCAAAGAGCAATTTTTCAACCAGAAACTCCCAGCCAGTTCCTGTCCATAAGTACTGACCTGACTGAGCCAGAGCTTCTGCCATGGTGTGAGGCCAGATTGGGTCCTCCTGGATGAGAAATTTGCCCTGCTGTGGTCTGGAGCATTTTGCCAGCAGCAGGAGCTCTGGGGATCCTGGGGCCCTGGGAGGGCGTCTTTCAGAGAGCTGCCATCATTGTATTCCCTGCTTCAGGAGGACAGGAGGGGATCTGTATATGCTGGATATATTTATGGGGTGAGGAGATGTTCTTTAGGGCGTGATCATTTCTCTGGTAAACACAAAGAACCTCCTTTCCTAAGTTTAAAACCAGGGTTTTTTACCTCTTGATTTCCTCCTGCTCCTATTCCCAGAACAATTTATTTTCTGTCTTTTCATGTGTAGCCTCTTAGCTTTAATCTTACAAATGTCCTGTGTTTGTGCTGAATATAATCTGTTTAATAGAGAATGATTGCCTGAGGCTACAGATCTTAACCAAGCATTAGGCAGATCTAATTCAGCTGTGGTGCTTATTGGCCTGCAAAAGCTAGTTTGGTTTTTTTTTTTTTTTAAACTTCCCCTTTCCTGGCTACATAAATCTTCAGAGAATCCTTAGTCATGTGTTAAAGCTTGCTTGGCCTGAGGAGTTAATCCTTTCTAAGACAAGCCTTTTCTCTCTCACATGTGTGGGTATTCATGAAAGCTTGCTGCAAATCCAGGAGAGTTTCCTTCAGAAACTCATGGCCTTTGCTAAGGAAAGCACATTATTCACCTAAGGAAGAGGCCACCAAAGCTGCTCTCTTTAACATTTTGCTCAAATATCATACCCTTAATTTGGACTAATTTCTGCCTTAACTTTGGACAAGTAAATTATTTAATTGCTGGAAATTTGTTTCTCTAAGAAAGGAATCACAAACTCCCCTGCCCATTCTTCCTGCAGCAACACCCCAACCTGAGCTCCAAGGGTTAAGAAATATTGTGCATTCCGTGATTTTTAGTAGGGTTTGAGATGCCAATAAATCTGTGCCTCCCTTTCTTCCTTTCCTAAATTCTGCTTATGAAAAATAGTTTTTTAGCTGTTTGGGCTCACATTCATTTCCATGAACTCACTCTGGTTCATCAGGACTTTAGGGGGAGCCTGTGACTGAATGTGATCATAAAAGAGCACTTTTTTCCCCCCCTTAGGATGAAAGTGAAATGGTTATGTGAACTGCAGTACTGAATAATGAGATAATTTTTAAAAAAAGAATGATGTATGAGATCCTCTAGGTAAAAAGACAAACTTTACTTGCATGTGAGTCCTAGAAAACCTTTGTGCTTTTATGACTACTGAATTGTATTAGAAATTTTCCTCTCCAAGGCACCCAGCTAGGGTTATACTAAATCCATGAGCTCCAGACACAAATAATTAAACTCCAATTGTCCTGGAGAGCTTGTATAGTCCTCTGACCCCAAATACAGCCCTGTGGGCACATCTTCCCTTTCAGCTCTGCATGCAGCCTCACAGGTCACCTTCCCCAGGTGGGGAAGATCAGTTAAGGTTGGCTTTCTTAAGCAAGTTATTCTCTGCTTGTTTCTAATTAGCAGCAGAGATTTGTGTGTTTAGCTGCTAGTTCATGTTCTGCACTGCATGGGGTGTCTTCAAATGATTTACCACTGTGGGAGCTCTGTTCCTGCCCAGGACCCAGGTGGGTGAAGTATCTATGAGGGGAAATATCTTAAATCCACTGGGTGGTCAGCTGTGCCTTGCAGGCTGCAGGTTTTTCACCACTAACCCAGAGGTGGGACCTTGTTTAGCAAAGAGTTTCCCATGGGCAAAAGAAGACCCTAAAAAGCTGCTTTCCTGCTTCTGTCTACCATCATCTAACGTGGTGCAGCTTATGATTTGGGTAACATGTGGTTGTAGAAGGAACAGGTAATTAGAATGTGATTATTTATGTGCCTGGTAGCATCATCTGTGCCTTTTCCCCTTTAAAAGCCTTGCTGTGTGAGTGCAGTGGCCCTGTGCAAACAGCTGGTGGTCAGCTACATCATTACTATTCCAAAATACTGAGACTTACTCTCTGTGCAGGATGTGAGAATGGTGTTTAATGGTCCAGTTACACTCACTTCTGTCTACAGAATTTAGGTCCTGGCTCTTCAGAGTATTTCTCTGTTCGGGATTGCTTGTGGTGAGAGCTGGTGTGCAGCTCCTGGCAGCTGCAGGGCTGCAGGCAGGACCAGCCACTGGTGCTTATAAATTGCTTCTGGGCAGCAGATGATGAGGATGGGAATTGTCTGTGTGTCTGCAGTGGGCTGGGTTTCACAGCTGCACAGCTGTAGTGAATGGCAGAAAGGAAAAGGTGTCAGGATTTGCACCATTGTCCTCCAGTGTGCATTTATCACTGATTTCAGGCAATGAACAACATTTTCTCTGTCCTGTCTGTGAGTGGGATGAGGACATCTCTGTTGCACTGGTTTGGTGAGGCACTTCCCAAACCCACAAGAGGGTTGTCTTTGCTTGCACCTCCATGATTTGCCCTGTCAGGTTGTGCCTCTTCACCAGGTACCTTAAAGTGCTTCCCAGCTTTAAACCCAAAGATAATCCTGGGATTTCACCTTCTTCCTCCACTCTGCAGGGCACCCATCACCCACCACTGCTGCAGATGGCCCTTAGGTCTCCATGAGGAGGACGTGACCCTTGCATCCCTCAGGGGCTCTGCTTCCTGACCAAGGCTTTCACAGCCAGCAGACAGTTGTGGTGCTCTGCCAGCATGGGGAAAACATCTCAGAGCTCCTCCTCTGCTCTCCTCTGGCCTGGCTGCTGCTTCTTGCTGACAGCCCTGCCCTTCCTCATGTGCGTTTTTATCCATAAGGGCCAATTAAATTGCTAATGCTCTCATTTGTCTGCCCACATGACTGCCAAGCACCTTACATTTTGCTGTGTAATAATGCAGAAGCACTTGTTTCTTTGAGGCTGTCTCTGTGAATCACTGTAATGTATTTGCACAGTGAAAGGGATTTGGAATTAATGCAGCCTGAATTGTGGCTATTGATTTAGCCCCCCTTTCAGTTTGGCTCTGTGTTTTTAACAAAGAAATGCTGGCCAATCAGTTCATATCGTGCTGAATCACTGTTCAGAGGTGTTTTTTATTTTAATATCTTTGGATGATAGAATGGGGATAGTGGTGCTCCAGGGGCAACTCAGCCCCAAAGGGATCAGCCACTCCTGGGTTTAATTTTGTCCTGATTTACTGCAGCATCATACAGTAAAAAAAAAACCCAGAAAGCAGAGCAAGCCCCCAAGCTCAGGCAGATGGCCTGTGCTGGTAATCCTTCATCCTAATGGCTCCTGACAGAGCAGCTGTGGCTCACTGCTTCTCAGGGTTTTCCATCAGAGAGAACAGTTTTCCTGGGATACGAAACTTGGCTGTAGCAGTTTGCTTCACTCGGGCATCTCTCACAGAAAATGACAACACAGAAGAGGAAATGGCTTTTTTGGAAAGGGAAGCAACCTTATTCCTGTTGAGATAATCTGCCAACATGTGACTTTTTGCTTACTACTTGTGTTTATGTATTTTTGAAAATATGTTTCAGCCTTTACATTGGAAAGCTTTTGTAGAGGCTGGAGCTAAAAGCTCGCAGAATCAGAACAGTCACTGATCTTCACAAGAGACTGACAGGGAGGCAGTGGTGAATTAGGGAGTCTGGCATTGCTCACTGAGGATTTGATTGAGCAGTTTATTCCTTCTCTCTATGGGTTCCATGGATGTAAAGGTAATACATCTGCAGGAAATCCCCAGGATTCTTCACTGGGGGTTTCCTGCAGAACCCCCCAGGTTATTTTCTGCAGGAAACCCCCAGAATGCCTTGCTGACTTTGCCATCTCTTGTGTTGGATTTTCCAGTGCTGCTGGAGGTGTCAGGTGGGTAGAAAGGCAGTAACTGAGATTTGCTGCCTTTAGTTCTGTGCCTGTCTGTTTGTGTGTGAAATACTCAGCCAGTGGTGGAAGACTCATAATTATTTCTCTGTCTCTGTGCCTGGTGGTGCAGAGTTGTATATTGATTTGCTGTAGTTGAGATGAGCAGGCTGATTAGGATGTTTCATTATGTACACTGAATTATGGCATTAGGCAGCCAGTTGTTTGGTGTGTGACAGGGTGTGAATAAATATGATGGGACATTGCAGGGAGGCAGGCACATGGAAAGTATGTTGGGAAGGCATGGAGTTGCTTTGTCAGGGCTGCTCCATCCCTGGAGTCTCCCTGGGTGCTGCAGGAGACCTTTAATTCACATTGACTGGGGTTATCTCTGCATTGGGTGTTACAATTAATTCGTGTTGAGGGGGTGTCTCCAGCTGATCTGATCAAGCTTTGGCTGGGTTCTGTGGGTTGTTCTGTGGTTATATTCTGAGTCCTGACAAAATCTGAAGTCTGCAGTATTTCAAATGAGGGAAAATGTCCACTAGGTTAGTTTCGTGCCTTTTTATTTCCTTTTTTTTTTTTTTTTTCACCTTAGAAGCAAATGTTATTCTGGGTGGGATTTGCATCTTCCACATTAAAGGGAATGTTTTCTGATGCATTTTGGCAAGCACACTTTTAGCTGGAAAGCAGACCATCTCCTGTTGCATGGGCATTTCAGAATGAAATATCCTTTGCTTTTCAACTGAGCAAACCCCACAACTCAAACACTCCTCCCCTCCTTCCTTCCAGCCCTCAGAGTGAATGATTTTGGCATCCTGAGTGGTTTCAGCTTAAAGACCCTCAGGTGGCAGGGACTCCTCTGAGATGACATGTGCCATCCTCTGGAGGCCCTACCTCTCTCCTTGGACAGTCAAAAAAGACATTTATACTCTTTTCAATGAGGATAGCAAGCTTCCAGATACCCAACTGAGGACAGATTTGATACTATTGAAACAGGTACAGTTTATGGAGAAAAATGGAACTGTTATCATGCTATAGCTGTGCTTAATTCTGATTTTCAAAGCAAATTAAAAATATGTTTGGTTGCCCACTTCAAGATACCAGCATGTCATGCCCATGTGACAACTCTTAATTGCCACTGGTTTTCCTTCAATGTTGAGCCTTGCTTAAAACTTCAGAGCTTACAAAGTACACAGTGATCAGCGGTGGGAGGAGGCTGTGGGATCCTGTGCCAGTGCTAGCCTGAGAAGTGCAGAGTTGACAGTATTTGGAAATCAGCTGCTTTATACGTGCATTGCCTTTCAGTATATATATACATATATATATATATATTTTATATATATATATAGATTTTTTTTTTTCCCACCATGACTACATTGACCTTGTGCTGGCTCCGTGGGGCTGTCTGACACACGATGGCACAGCAGCCCACACACCAGCCTGCAGAGGGGAAGCCTGTGTGCTCAGTAAAGCCACGTGGAGCAGCACTACCTGCCTAATTGGCTGCAGAACCCTGCGCCCCTCACTTTATGTGATGAGCTTTCCTTGGCAAGAAAACAGATGGATTATCAAGAAAGCTTTGCAGAGTGATACAAGTGAGGCTAAATGTTCCTATTTTGCTGCTTTTTGAAGCTCTGCAGAAGTGCTCTTTGGAATTGCTGTGGCGAAGGCTGCTGCAAGATTTCCTCCCACGACAAAGGCAACTCCCTTCCAGCAGTCCCTTAGGCAGGATCAACACTACAGCTTTAGAAAACTCTTAAGAAAGTTTTTTGACCCCTGATCCAGTCTTTTGACCCTCAGGAGACCTGCATTTGATTTTCTTGTTTGCCACTTGCCACAGCACTTGGGGCAAGATTCCAAGCTGGTGAAGAGCCCAGCTGCTGTTGTAACAGATGCCTGGATAGAAGCAAAGCTTTTACAAATAAGGACCTAAATGTCCTGGCTCTTAGCTCCTGGGCAGAATTACATTTGTGATAAGAACACTTCTCTTCACTGAAAGTGTCCAAGGCCAGGTGGGATGGGGCTTTGAGCAGCCTGGCCTAGTGTGTGGTATCCCTGCCTGTGGCAGGGAAGTTGGAACTAGATGATTTTTAAGGTTGCTTCCAATCCAAACAATTTTGTGATTCTGTGTTGGAAAGATGCTCTGAGGTTAAAATCACCAGAGTGCCCAAGCTGTGCTTCAGTGTTCTGTGTCATAAGGAAGCAGATGTAAGCCAAACACTGAGTTAGAGGATTTTTTTATAGACACTGATTTCAGGTTTTAGATCTAGAGCTGAGAAGAGCACTACAGAGCACATATAGACATCAGGGCTGTTCTCACCCATTTCACTGGGTGTCACCACTACCTCAGAATTTCAAATGTTTCAGTTTGGGCAGGAATATGAACCCCTGCAGACAGACCCTGCTTTGGACATGAATTTGCAGCAAGCTTAGTGAGTGTCAGCTGGTCCAGAGCTCGTGTGCTGAACTTGCAGCATGCTGAGAAAACTTTTGCTTAATGGAGACTGACTAGAGCAGGGAGTAGTCTTCCCTCACACACTGGCCTCAGGTGATGCTCCAGCTTTGGGGAGAGGCATATGTTTGTTCTATTCTTGTAATTTCAGACATGCTTTGAATTTTGCCTTTGGTGATTGTGGTTGGTTCTTGTGCATTTTGGTGTTAAGGCATGCAGCTCCCTCCCCATCTGCGTGGCAAGGATGTGGAGCCTGGCTGGGGATCTGTCTTGGAGCAGTGCAGCGAGCCTGAGCCTTCTGTTCTCTAAATCCCTGATTATTTACTTCCTTACGCAATGAAAATGCTGATAAACTCAGAGGGAGTTGTATGCAAATCCTGCAGCCCCAGGAACAAACACAACACCTCTTTCAGCTGTGTGTGCACTCAAGCCTGGGCAGCCCTGTCTGTGCTCTGTCGTGGCGGTCAGCACGGTCTTGTTTCTATTTCGAGCCTCAATTGATTGAACTTCTGTTTGCTGGGTTTTGGCTCCGGTTCTCCACGCTACCTGGAACGGAACTGAGGGAGCAAAGAGCTTTCCTGAGCTATTGTTACAGCCTGGAGCAGCTCCAGCCCCAGCAGCCATCCCGAGGGCTGGCCAAGGGGACTGGGACAAGAAGGGAGTCTGGCATCTGCTCCCTGCTGGAAGGATCAGCCTGAGCTGGCTTGGCAGGGACACAAGGAAAATTCTCATTGGAATCTCTGATGTCACGAGAGAGGGAAGAGGGTTGTCATTGCCTCAGGAAAAGGGTTGTAAATTGTGTTTCCTGCTCTGCTTGCTGAAGAGTATTTCCATCCAGATCTTTTGTGACCTTTCCCCATGGGAGTTTTACATGGAAATAGAAAATAGAAGTAATGAAAGGGAGGAAAGCAATTATGTGGAGCTTGTGGGGAAATATTACTGCAGCTGTTTTAGCTGGAGCTTTAGGTCACAGTCCTTAAAGGAAAGGGAAGAGCCTTTGGATGTTCCTGGTTTATCATGTGGGTCTGAATGCCTTTATGCTTTGTCCCAAGTTATATGTTATTCCTCCTGTATTTCTGGGGCATCTCTATCCCATCCACTCTGCAAAGACCTGCTCTTGTCTGAGGCCAGGTTAGGGTGGTCTGCTGGCAACTGCTGTGATTCAGAGCAGGATGTACTTTTCCTGAAGTGTGATTTTTATCCTACCAGAGCCACAGGTTCATCTCCAGCAGCTGAGGTGAAGCACTGAAGCACTCATGGTGCTGTGAATGGGCAGCTGCATTGCCCCCATGATGTGTTTCCCTCTCAGTGTCCACCAGGATATTTTCTACCCAGCTCTAGATGCTTGTTTCCTTGCTCCTGACAATCCCTTGTGGCTGATCTGAACCTGTGTAGAGGTTAATTGGAGTGGAGTTTGTGTATTTGTGTGTTTGTTGGGGTGCCACACAGGCAGAGGCTGCAGGGTGGGATCACGAGGCTGGAGTGGCACTGGGTGAGGAGAATAGATTTGTAATCAACAGAAAGGAACAGATGGCTTTAGTTGTAATGCCTATATTTATATTTGATGTTAATATTCCTCCCAGAGCACCAGCACTTCAGTGATATGTAACACAACTTAAAAGCATCTGGGGAGGGAGGGGATAAAAGAAATGGGTTTTTCAAATCCCGTGAGGAAATCCAGCCGTGGATTTAGCCACGAGGTTTCAGTGGGCGTTAGCAAGCAGAGAAGGCAGAGGTTGGCTACAGTCTTCCTTCAGAGCACTGTGGGCATTGCCTTGATGTGCCCATGCCACGGACCCTGAGGAGCCATGGTAGGACCCTGGAAGGGAGCAGTGTTTGTGCCCAGTGCTCCACCTGCATCATGAAAGGAGCTCTTTCTCAGTGCAATTTTTTGTTCAAACACAGCAAACCTCTGCTCTGTCATCCTTGCCATGCGTGTCCTGGCGAGGTCAATCCCATTCTTACAGCATCTCCTCATCCTGATCCATGCTAGGATTTAGTGGTTTGCTTGGAATTGAGAACTGATTCATTCTGTGAATGCAGTTAGTAACCACTAGCACCCAGGTGGAAGATGGAAGTGAATTCTGCAGCACCTAATTAGCTGTCATTGCTGGAAGGGTTTGAGAGCAGAGATAACATCTTTTGGTTTTGGCTGCACCATCAGGGGGTCTCATGGAGCAATGGTCAAATACCCTAAACCTCACCCAAGACCTGTGTGTTAGTATAACAACCTTTTGTCATTCTGTTGAAAGATAAACAAGAAGCTGGAGTCTCCGTGGGTGTAAATCAGTGTGGCTCTGCAGGCAGCAGAGCTGTACCAAGTTTTATCAGCTAGGGGAGATGGAGCCTGTGGCTTAAATGATGACAGAATTATCCTTGTGTGAGTGGCTGTGTGTGCATACAAAAATGCACAGGCAGGTGTGAACGTGCCCACACACTCGTTAAAGGTGACTGGGTTTTTTTGTTTGTATTTAGTGCACCTTGGAGGCTTTACCTGGACGAGAGTCATAAATGAAATGTCATCAGATCGTTAACACATCCCCAACTTGTTATCAAATAATTCCATGATTTGTAGTTAAAAAAGCCGGTTGAAAGACTCACTGAGTAATATTCCTTCAGGTCCCCTGGTATGTGCATATATTAGAAATCCATGTGGTACAAAGCACAGGACAAAAATGATTGATAGCAGGTTACAGTGCTCTTCATTACAATGAATTAATTGATCACATCTAGCAGATTCTCCTCCCAGCGGAATCACTGGGATATCGGACATGTCTCTCTCATTTCTCTTCTATCTTTGCTGTTGGAAACACGCCAGGCAGTTTTATACCATCATTCAAATTTATTTGTGACCTGAGAAAGTTGTATTGCCCTTGAGACAGTTGACTTTTTAACTTTCAGCTGAAAGGTTTGGTGGTATTTTAGGAGATACAGGGATGGATATTATAAAAAGTCTTCTGATGAGGTGGAACTCCTCAATCCAGTCTTGGCAGCAGCTCCCACCTGAGAGGTGATTTGAAATGTTTTTCCTGATGCTTGAAGTGCTCTTACTTGACTGGCATCCTATTCTAAACCCAGCCTACTCCAAAGATATTTACCAGCACTGCTTTTCACAGTTCTAAGCAGAGGAACCCAAAAGCAAATGCTTGCAGGGAGTATCCCTTCAGCCCAGGGATGAGACTTCTTGTGATAGATGATGATAGGGATGTGTTGGTAGGGAACTAGAGTGGGAAACTTCTTCTGTTTTCTGTGCCATACTATTTCACATCTTATGCCCTCTTTCTGGTAGGTGCTTTTGGTGGCTCTTACCTCTGCCAGAGATACAGAACAGGATATTAAGCTGCTGTTTTTACAAGCTCTCTTCTGGTAGAAGTGTCCTCTTTTTGGCATTTGTAACTGGCCTATTACAGAGTCTTAAATGTAAAGAAAATAAATGTTCAAAGCTTTTCATTTCCCTGAAGCCATGCAGGCAGTGGGCAAAATGCTGTGGAATTGCATTAGTAAATTCAGATCTGTTTTGTGGTTTTGTTCTTTGCCCGTAGATAAGGCAGTATTACCTGTTTAAGGACTCAGCTTCTGGATTCCACTCCTGACCTGTTTCAGTATTTGGCACTAGGTAAGACAATAACAAGTGGTCTGGTTCCCAGAATAATTTGCAGAGGAATGCATCACCTCCAGGTGTGCCAAATGAGATTATACTTGTAAGGCAGGTGAGTGAAGACTTCTCTGAGATTCCACAAGGAAGCCAGCAGTTGATGAAGGAGTGGGATTTATGCCTCTGGCCCATGGTAACCTGCCTGTGCACTGTAAAAGAGACCCAACCCTGTTTGCCAAAGGATTTGATGTCTCCTGACATTTGTATAAGGTGCCATGTGCTTCATCCAGCTCGTGCTTTATCTAAGATGTGTTACAGCCCTCACTCCCTCATCTCCAAATTACCCAAGTCAAGCCATGGGGGGACAGTGGAGCAGGGTGGGATGTTTAACTCCTGCTTTCTCCTTTACGAAAATAATATATTAGGTTTTAAGATACAGTGCAAATGTGTATCATCATGTCTGAATTTCTTCCTGATGGGTTTCCTGCAAGCTGCTTTTTGTAAACCAGGGGTAGGAGGTTTTAAAACAGAAATCAGCATTTCACCAAAGATGCAGTTAAAGCACAAAGTTTATTCTCTTAACTCTCCATTTTCTATGGTCTGACTGGCATTAAAAAGTCTCTCTTTGATGAAGATTTCTAAGGCTTTGTTGCTAAGAACCAGAATATGCATTTGGAAATTCTGTGGAGTGGCTTTGGAGATGTGTATCTCTAGAGACTGTGTCAATTTCCATACTCATTAAAATGTTCCGTGATGCCTGAGAGACCCGAACCCTTGAATAATACAGCTGTGGAAGCTGGGAAAGGAGACATCAGGATCAAGGAGTGCTTCTGCCATCAATTTAATCCATTCTAAGTCTGTGTGACCAATAGGTCAGTCCTGGCCCTGACTAAATATGTTTTTCTTCCTCTGTCCATCTTTCTGCCTTGGCCACCCATTGCCACTCTTTCCTTTGTCCTCAGCAGTGCTGACACGGTGTGCAGGGAGCTGTTCTGCTAAAAGCAAGGAGAAAAAATGGCTTTATGATGGATCAGATTCTTTTTAGGTGTAGTGCTGACACAAGGGAAGAGAAAAACGTGGTTTGGGGCTGGCAAAGTGCTCAATATTTATTAGCTTATTCAGCCATTGCCGGAGATGCCTCCACAAATGCAGTTTGTCTGGCTGAAAATAATCTTTTTGAGGGCCATTTTGTACCATCCTGTAAAATTCTGTATTTGGTATCTCCTTCCATGAAATTCAACGGAATTATTTTAAAAGGTAGAAAAAGGTCTGTGCTTTCTCTGGAGCTTCACTTGCAAGGATGACAATGACCATCACCTGTTATTTAAACAGCATCAGGGTGATGAGTACATGAGCTGGCTGAATGGGGCTCATCCTGTTACCCTTTGAAGTGAATGGATATCTTTTATTGACTTAACTGGGCAACAGATAAGGCCCTGGATGAAAGAGACAGTGCTTTACTAGAGGCTACTTGTTTCTGCAGGTTGCAAAAATAAATAATCCCAGACACTTTCAAAGATGGCTGGGGTTGGGCTGCACATAGCTTTTCTGTGAAGTTTTATTTAAAAGAAAAATAAATTTCTCATTGTCAAATGGCTGCTGGCTGACCTGACCTTTTCAGACTGAAAGTGGTCCTTGAAAGGAAAAATAAGATAATGATAATAAAACTCTCCTAGCCATTACTAGACTGCTGCTGAAAGGGATTTGGCAAAGGCTGAAGCAGTGCCAGAGTGAGAAATCACCATCTCTGCTGGAAGATGACAGTCTCTGACCTGACTGGTGCCCTGTGAGGCTGGAGAAATCTCCACTGATTCCTGCCAGAGTGAAGGTGCCTGACAGCCAAGAGAACTGTTCAGAACACAGCCCTGTAGTTTCTTCAGTTGATGTTGTGTTACATGGGAATGCACTGTGCTTAAGAAACTATCTTCAACAAATCATGTAATAAATACATATAACTGTACAGAGTAGTAAATGCAATTTATTGGAAGGACGCAGCCAGCCTTTGGGGCCAGCCGTGCTCTCTGACTCTCTTTATATGCTGAAATGGAATCTTTTGGGCTGTGCTTTTCAACAAATAAACCCTTCACCCCAATGTATTTCTCCCAGCTCTTCTGCTCAGCTCCCTTGCTGATGATATCTGCTTCATTAGCTGCCTGATGAATGGTCTGAGTGCATTAGCATCATTTTATCGAGCCAGTTAACTGTGAGCTTCACCCTGCAGAGCTGGGCAATATCCGTCACTGGGAGGGTTCTAAAATGTTAGGCAAACTTCTGTCAGGAATGGTTTAGGTGTGGGGGACAAGAACATGGGCTAAATGGCTTCTGAAATGCCCTTCTAACCCTGCAGTCTTTTAATTTAAAACCCAGATAAAGTTAATAGCACATGATTTCTATGACGAGCATCGCTGGGAGGCTTAGTTCAGAGGTGGGCTGGAAGCTGTTCAGAGGCTGCACCAACACATTCAAAATGTCAGTGGCAGCCCAGCAGGTCACAGCTGGGTGCAGAAGGAAGGAGCAGCAAGGATTTGTCCCACCTAACCTCAGATATTTGTGTGGAAATGTGTCTGTACAAACTCTGGAGCTGTGGAGGGAGAAACAGATGCAGTTCATGTGTCCTACTCTGAACATCTGGGATGTGCTGGAACCACCTCCTGGTTATCTCTGTGATGATCCTCACCCCATGCTGCAGCAGGTTCACCAAGAGCAAAGGAAGTCCTTTCACCTGGTTAGTATGAGGGCTCAATGCCTTTTTCATTTCCAGTGGGACACAGTATTCATCCAAACACTTTTTTATCAGTCTTTGTTTGTAAACATTGCTGAGGGTTGTCTCTGTCTTCCTCCTGCTGACAGAGCTGCTCATGGCTCTCTGAACTTCACCCATCATTCTGCAGGTGTCTGTCCACTGCGGGTCACTCTGCTCGCTGGCCTAGGACTGGACATTTATTTTAACACATTTGGGTTAGAATTCTGGTTTACGTTTAAATAGGTTGCACAAAAACTTAGTAAAATGTCATTTATTCTGATTTCTTGCAAATATTGATGATACATTTTTGCTGAATTCTGGCTTTCATTCAGTAAACCACTTCAGTTCATCTTTAATTTGCAGATGGCTTTGGCAGTGTTCCAACCTCAGCTTCTGGTGGTTGAATCCTGGTGCTTGAATTAGATTCAAGATGCAAATAGCCTGATTTTGAGAAAGTCTGAATATATGCAGCTGCCTTGTGAAGTTCTAAGTAATGCAATTAGGGCTGGGATTCTCACTGCCAAAAAAGCCTCAAATGAATTAGGGGTCCAGAAAAGATAAATGTGGCAGAATACACATAAATGTCTTTTAAGAATTTGGGGATTTAGGAATTATTGAAAGCCTGGCTCAAGTTTTCAGCTGGAAATCACTGATATAAGTAATTTCAAAGGAGATTAAGTGGAATGTGCTCATGCTGGGGAGAAGTGTAGAGCTGGGCGTTAGGTCTGGAGGAGTGATGTGACAGCCCTGCTGACACAAGGGTCTGCTGCTTCCTCGTGGGCTGGAGTGACAGGAGCACAGAGGGGCAGCAGGGGTATTTGGGATATATTCACAAATAATGAGCGTGGTAAAAGAGGAGGAAGGGCTGGAAGCTCAAAACGAACAAGAAATGGGACCTTGCTTCTCCTTTTCAAAGCCTGAATTAGAAGTGACTGATAAGCAGCCCTTGAAAGCTCTGGATTAGTCTCAAAGTGTTGAAAGCATAGTCCCTGAGAGTGTGAATGCTGTGGATGCCAGACATGGGGAACAGCCACGCAGGGAGAATGCTGTGTCTCTGCATCTGCTGTCTTTTGGGGTGACATTTCTTGGTGTAGCAGGGAAGTGAAAATGTTGACTCATTTTCATTGAGATTTGTCTGGGAGGAATCACAGCAGTGCTCAGTGAGGCTGGGTTCCCTTCTTATCTCTGCCTGTAGTCATCCTTTCCTTAAAAGAGGCTTTTATTTGTGAGGAGGGTTGAGGTTTTTTTTTAATAAATGCGCAGCTAATCCCTATTGTACATGTAAATATAGACAGCACAGAGGTCTGTAAAGATTATGGATGCCCCTTTTGGCAAGCAGTATCTTTTAATAGCATTGTGTGCAGTTAATCAGGTTAAGCAAAAGTATCAGTGGAACAAGAAGTTCATGTTCAGGGGAGGAGTGAGTGTCAGACCTCTTGAGAGTTGTTGGTTAGTAATATTGGCCAGGTAGCATAGAAGAGTTTTTTTCCTTTTTTTTTTTCTTTTTCTTTCTTTCTTTCTTTTTTTTTATTTTTTATTTTTTTTTTTTTTTTAATTTTTTATTTTTATTTGGCTCAGTGATGTCTGTGGTTGGAAAACAACAGGAGTAGAGCAAGCTGTTAAATTGCAGTAGCCTTTTGCTATTGTGTTTCATACCAGATACAGTAAATGCTCATTGCTCCTGGGCTTCATCCAGAGTTTTCTGCCCAGACTGAGTGTTCAGTGCACTGGGAACTGGTTGCAAGGGCTTGTGTCCTCTCTGTTCTTTGGTTCTAATTAAGTGAAGGAGTGCAAGGCATCTCCCATCTTTTCGAAAGGCAGGAGTGAAGAAATTGGTACAGAGAAATAGGAAAGGCATTGAAGAGGGTGTTGCTCTTAGTCATGGAGAAAACTCATTGCTATGGGGTTGTCTGGAAGAAAGCTCTGCAGTCAGTGGAGAGAAAAACAATTCTTATAGAGTTTCAGAAATGCCCTGAAACAGGCATTTACATTAAGGCAGAGGATCTGTGCCCTTGAAATGGCTGTGTCAGTCGGCTGTTGTGGAGGGCTGTGAGATGTCCAGCTCAGATGTACAGGTCTGGAAACATCTAACAATGCATGCACTGGGTCTGGGGAGCTGGGGCAAGGGGGGCCACTTGGTGCCACTTAGAGTGAAGACAAGAATTGCATGAGAAGGGGGCAGTGGAGCTGCAGGGGACACTGGGGAGGACACGCCTTGCTGAAGTGTTGCTCAGCCAGCTCCTGGTGGGCTGGGAGCTGGGGAAGGGCTGCAGGGCAGGAGGTGTGGGTGCCCCAGGGAGCCAGGAGATCTCTGCTGGAGCTTTGCACAGGATGTGTGTGAGGGTGCCAGGCCCACACCATCGATCCCATATTGATGGGTTTTGAACACAGGACGCTGGAAAAATTCTGTCGTGTTTTCCTCCCCCTGGCAAAGCTGTGACCAGTGCACCACCTCTTTGACATCATGTGTATGCACAAGGGCTCCTGTTTTGTGCACAGTGTCCTTCAAACAGAGCACGTGTATGTCAGAGAGTTTCTCATTACAGCTTTGCATGGTACTGCTGATGTGATTTCACTGATTCTCCAAGAATAATAAAGCAAAATTCAGCACAGGGTAAAGAAAATGCAGATGCCTATTTTTGGTAGCATTTTTCAGGTTACCATTAACCTTTCATTTGAAATTTAATGCTGAGGACTACACATTGATCCTGAGCAGTTTCTTGGAACGGCATCAATTTTCCATTTAGAAAATTGCATTTTTTCCAAGTTTAACCTTATGTGGGATGTTGTTAACTTTTTCCTGAGAGACATTTTCCGATGGAAACTTCCTCTTTGGGTCTGAAATGCAAACCAGTTTTGCCAAACCCTGGGAATTATGATCAGTAAAATGGGAAATGCTTTAGGAAATTACAGCTGAACTGGGGGAGGGACATATTTAGAAGGTGAAAGCCAAGTGCAGAAAAGCAATAGAACAGAGTCAGAATTACAGTTAAAATTAAAACAGGTCTGTGGCCAAATGTAAAGATACTGTATGAGTGGATGATTGTGGGGAAAAACATTGAAAGCAAAGCCAGAGTAGTAGCTGGCAACACATAACATCTGGCAATGGATTTGCCAAGGAATTCATTTCAGAGAACTGGTGGGTGAAGAAATTTTTCTGTCATGGGATTGGAAGTAGGCAGTCTTTAATGTTCCTTTCAATATAAGCCATTCTGTGGTCTGTGAAGAAATCCCAACATGGTGGCATTTTTCCATGAGAAACAAAGGTGCTGTAAGTGTCCCACGGTGCTGAGGTGGCTCCATGGTCAGCCTTCTTTATTTGGAACTTCAAATTCCTGAGGCAGATTAGAAGTGCTGAGCCCAGTAATCAGCATTAATGGGCAATTCCCAGTGCCTGCAAACATTGTGTGTGATGGAAGGTGTGGGTGCTGCAGCCAAGGGGTGCCTCCAGCTCATGGGGATGGACCTGAGCTGCACTGGGGGCTGAGGACATCACCATGGCTGCTAAACCAGCTTGAGGTGCTGGATTGTGCAGCTGACCCACAGCTCTCTGCAGTGACATCCACCCATCATAAGCAGCCATGCTGGTTAATTCAAAGCTGAAGTTGTGAGCTGCTGCTGTGCCTGTGATGCAGCACAAATGTATCCTGGTTATACAAGATGGGCCCTTAGTGTTTGTTTCACAGACTCATAGAATCACAGAATGGTTTGAGTTGGGAAGGGACCTTAAAGATCTCGTGCCAAACCCTCTGCCATGGGCAGGGGCATCTTCCACCATCCCAGGTTGCTCAGAGCCCCATCCAACCTGGCCTCAAACACTTCCATGGGTTGGGCATCTACAGTTTCTCTGGGAAATTTTTTTTGCAGATTCTTTGCAGGAGGGTTGGAACTACATGATCTTTAACATTTCAACCTAGACCATTCTGTGGTTCTCTGATTCTAAGACAGTAGCACTGGTAGCTGGCAGAGATTTTTGGAGCTATGCATGTGTGTGTGACCAAAGGCAAAAGTTAATTTGAAGAGTCTTCAGTGTAGTCACTTATCAGACAAACAGCCATGTCCATAGAGATGTTTTCAGATGTAAAGCTGAGTTGAAGGTCAGATGGAAAGCAAATGAACAAAAAACCCCACCCCAACCACACTTCCACAAGGGAACTGAGCACAGTACAGGGAAAAGTAATGGAAAGAGACCACACAGAACTCTTGTTCTGCTGTACAAACTTTGTAAGCCTTGTGACTCCTCTGTGGACACAGCTGCACACAGGGATGGGGTGGTCAGAGGGAAGGACATGTTGGGCCCATCTCTCCAGAAACCTCACCTGACTGGTTAAAGCTGGAGAGGTTTCTGTGGAGGGATGGAAACTTTACTTATCTGCCTGAACATGGAAGGAGAGCAGAAGCCTTTTATTGTTTATAATTTTTGTTAGTGTCCTGAATTTTGAATCCCTGTTGATAGCTGACACTTATCCAGCCATTAGAGGGGATGTTTCTGCACTGCATGATGTGTCCCTCACATCTGCCCCACTTTTGGGACCAGCTCTGGCTGCAGAGGGATTGCACTGCTGGCTCAACATCACTGAAGTGTGCTGTCAGAGGGCGGCTATGAGAGCAACCTGGATTGCTGACACCAAACTGCTCTCTGTGATTTTTTTTTTTGACCTGATATTAAATAGAAAATAGATCTGATAGTGAGTCAGAATCAGAGCACTCCAATATCCTTCTCTTATCTTCACTCCAGTCTTGCATATTTATTTCAATAGAGACTTTTTTTTCTTATGTCATATGAACTAATAGATGGATCTATTACATTTATGTGTTCTGGTTGCCTTATAGGCAGATTTCATACCAAGATGATTCAGGTCTTTTTTTTTATTTTTTAATGTATTCCTGAAAGACTGCATAATGAGATGAAAGGGAGAAAATATGTATTATAATTGAGTATATTTGTAGAGTTGGGAATGGGTTATATCATTGTTCATTTGTTGATCTGGGCTTGGATTTTTTGAGACAAATAGTTTCCCTTTCCACTGTGCTGTGTGTTAGGTTTCTGCACAACAGACTGAACTACAAAGATAATTATTCAGCTATGAAAATATTAATTTCAGAGAAATCAGATTATTATCTGCACCTGGATGCAAAATAGGAAAGGCTTTAATGATGTTTATGTAGAACTTTATTAACCTCTGAATATCTCTGGAGAGCTATGGTAACAGTAGGAGAAGTATTAAACTCAGTATTGTTTGTTTTTCTACAAGTAAATGAGAATTGCAAGTCTTCTCCATGTGAGTCAGCTGAATATTTGCAGGAATTAACTAATTTGTATCAGAGCCAGCATGGATCAACTCTTATCCACCTGATCCTCCTTCCTCTGCTCCATCATGTACAATGCCAGTTGCAAGGAAAGGAGCAGGAGAAGACTGCCCCCAAAATAATCCCTGTGTGCACAGAGTAGCTCCTCCTTGGGCAGCAGAATTAGGGCCTGATGTCTGCAGTCGTGGCAGGAAGGCAGATTTCTGCTGCCTTTTGGGTGAGGTTTGCTGTACTGGGAATGAGCTGCACCATCAAAGGAGGTCTTGGGCTCATGCCTTGGGCTGCAGACACGGCCACCGCCTTCCTTCTGTGGTCCATGGCCAGTTCTGCCAGCAGAAGACAGACAAACTGAAAGGAGCCAACCAGATTTTATGGATCACCACACCAGGCTGCCCCAAAGCTTGATAAACATTGAGTCTTTGGCTAATTTTCCTGAGGACCATGCCTTTTGGTGGTATTTTTATGGGCCAGGAAGGGATGTGCAGGATTGGGGGTAGGGTTCCCCTGAGGAAATGGAGAAGACTCCATCCAAATTAAGAGGCTGATTTCCCTCTGTAGCCAGCGGGGAGAAAGAAGTGTTTCTAGGATGTGTTATCTCCTTGTCCCCTCTGCAACAGGTGTCTAAAATAGGCACATGGCCAATGTTTTACCTTTTCTGAATGCAGAGGGCACTGGAGGTGGCCTCTCATGGCCATCTCCATATGGAGCCATCTCATGAAGCTTCCCAGGGCATGACATTTGAACATAGGTCTGTTCAGTCTAAAGAAAGTTATTCACTATTTCTGCCAGCTCCACCCAAACTGGTTGAAGAATGAGATGTTGCTGAGGTTTATTTTAATCACAAATGTCTGGCCTATGAATTTGAAAACAGAGCTATAAACACAAAACTAAAAATGCAATTAAATGTGAGTCTAGATTTTATGTGGGATCCGAATCAATACTGTTAGTAAGACAAATAGCTAATACTCTTTCCTAGTTAGTGCTAGGAAGTTTCTTACTGTTTTTCACTGAGTCTGCCCAGGGTTTATCTCAATCACAGAGACCATGGGACTGATCTCCCCTCACACCATCACTCTGCTTTGAGGTACTCCTCAGAGCTGACCCTGGGTGACATTTTCAGAGGTATCCCAGTACTGGGTTTATCTGCCCTAATTTGCCTGGGATTCCTCTGAAAGTGACAAAGAGGGAAAGGCACTTGCAGAAGGAATCATTCCATCCATCTTAGACATCCAGCCTGTCATGGGATGACTGGTATTTTGAGTACGGCTTGCTCTGTTGATCAAAGAGGAAGCTTTGTTGGCTGCTGTAGATCAAATGCTGTGATGGACAGAAATTTTCAATCAATCCTGCTCTAAGAGACTGGGAAAAAAAATTCTAGTGGAATCTGCATCCTGTCTATCAAGTGCTTTTGCAAATGCCACGTTCTGCCCCAGCATTTGTGCCTCACGGCATCTGATGAGAGCTGTGCTTGCTCTGTGATGATACACGGCAATCATCAAAGCTGCACAGTATGTTCCACGCCAGCTACTTCCTCTCTGGTTTAATTACAACTGAGTTTGCTAATCCCAGTCTTGATTAATGAGCTTAATATGCAAATGTTATGATGAAACTGAAACTCTTTGTAATTGCTTGCAGACAGATTACCACTTCGAGTACACGGAGTGCGACAGCAGTGGCTCCAGATGGAGAGTGGCTGTCCCGAATCCGTCAGTGGAGTGCTCTGGACTACCCGACCCCGTGAGAGGGAAGGAATGCAGTATGTTGTGACTTTTCATTTTACAGACTCTTACTGGCTTTTTGTGCTATTTACCTTTGTAGGGCTACCTAGGTCTGCCACTGACGTGCTGAGTTTCCCTGAGTTGTCCTTCCCCTCCAATCCAACTTTCTGTCTCCAGGACACGTAGAGCAGGGGTTGTCTTTGCAGTGTGTCTGTGCAAGCCTCTGTCTGCTACAGGTACCCATTTATGCTGATTCACAGACTAGGCACATCTGTGACAGCATCCCCTGAAGAGATGTGGTTGCTTGTCTTGAACTGCCCTGCTCTCCAGTTCTGCAGGTCTCCAGGTTCATTTATAGCTGTATTGGCCAAAATGGTGACCAGGAGTGGTCAAACTATATTTGCATAGTGTCCACGTTCTCATTACTTTCATTATTTAGCTAATTCATAAGCTGAATGCATAAGGAATGGTAAATGTCTTATTTGCTGGAGTTGTTTTTATGATGAAGCTCCTGAATTTTATTTATTTGTGCATTTATTTTTTAGCAACTTGGAGTGTTTTCATATCACTTGGTTGGTTCAGCATTTTTTTAATGTTGAAACACTTTGCATCTGGGGATATAAACAAACTGCTGCTCGGAAAACACATCCCTCACTGTTTTGTATCTCCCCAGTCTGAATGCTCTTTCCCATCACACTTCCTTGCTCTAGCAATTCTCCCCACAAAAGAACCTAGCAGTAGTTTATACCAGGGGGTATAAATTATTGTATCTGACAAACAGGATGAACAATGCCAACGTATTTTCAGTTCTGTTGTAGCAGAGGTCAGATTTACTCATTTCTGACTCTCCTCTAAAGGTTTATTTTCATTTCTTTATGTTCCAGTGTGAGGTACATAAATGTTTTCTGGAGCAGTGCTGATCAGTGGAAGGTTTCTGACTGCTTACAAGCATCATTTGAGAATGTGTTTTTCCTGGTATTTGGGTTTAGTTTCCAAGGTTTTAAATGTGGAATCTTTGTATATCCCTAGGATGTGCTTTTTCAATTACAGAAACATAGACCTGCGGAGCACCTCAGGTGATCCCAAAATTCATCCTCCAGAAATGACTGTCATTTATGGCTGATGTTTGGCTGGACTGTTTTCAGGCACCTCTTGTGATGAAGAGCCCAGAAGCTCTCCAGATATTTGCTCATATATTTTGTTCTTTTCATTTTCCCTCTTGTTAAAGACTTTTCTGCTGTTGAATCTCCCTTGTTATACTTCAAGCCTATCACTTTTGCTGCCTGCACTATAAAGGAGCAGATAGTTTTATTTCTTCTGCTGCACAACCACTTTGGTGTACCCTGGAGGACATAGGTGTAACTCGTTTTTTTTCCTGACATACATTATTTCTTCTTAAATCTTGTGATAAATGGTTTGAGGTCCAACAACATTACACTATCCTCAACTTTCTGCTACAGGTTTTGACAAATAGTTCACTTCCCTCTTCATCTTCTATTGTTTGTGCCTGTTTCTGGTCTTAAATCAATTCCAGTGAGAATTCAGCTGGTTTATAACAATAGATGAATCTCTGGTATCTCAATATCTGGCCCCTGCTAGACAAGGTGAAAACTTTTCCCAGTAGATGGGCTCTGATATTATACACCAAAAATACAGGATTCTATTAAATACACTGCAAAACTCATCTCCTTCTTGTAGTGTTACTATTAAATCCCATGATAATTCAGCTGGTTTGAGAAGCAATCAGATATTTGATTTCTTTACTGAACCCCTCAGATCTCATCTCCCTGGGCTCTTGGAGTTCTGTCTTTTTTTTTTCCTGTCTGTAGTAAATTAACTGGCTTCAGGAGCTGTCTGGCTATGTTCTGATGGCAAAAGTAATTTTAGGCTTTCTCATCTCTTAGTCTTTCACTTTTTGCTTAAAGAACAACCAATCTCTCAGCCTGAAAACACTAATCTGTCAACAGCAGTCAGTCACTGTAGGAATGTGTAGGGAACACCCTTCCCATTCAGCTTGGTTTACGTGGTGGTTTTCACTGTAAAATACTTTAACCAGTGTAGAGTTTGGCTGACAGTTCTTTCTCCAGAGGGTGGGATAAACTGGGAGAGGCAGCTTTTGAAAATGGACTGCCCTACAAATCTCTAGAGTTTGCACATGGGGGCCAGTTGTTGGTGATGAGTTGTGTTGAAAATGCTGACAGATATCTCCTTACTTGTCATGGTCTCTAAGCTGATGGCTTCTGTCTCATCTGACAGCACAGCAGCTGGACCAAGGACATCTAACACTAAAAGCATGAATTTCTGCAGCCTAACAAAAACAAAAGGTTCTGTATCTGAGGCTTCTACAACTCATGTTCTTAGTGGATTCTGTGCAGAGTGAGATTTGTGCTTCAGGCTTGGTCAGGAGTTGCCCCCAACTCTCATTAATGACTCCTTGAGATGCCTTCAGTCTCTCTAAGGCCTGGTGCTATTTCATCCCAAGGTCTATCAAGAAATGCCAGAACTGTGCCATATCCTCTGAGCTGAATCTTTCCAGACATTCTACAAATTTATTCAGATTCTCCTAGATCTTATAGGTCCTACCCTATGCCAGGATATATGAACTGGGGCTCATTTTGGCATTTGGTATCATCCTGGAGTCCTCTTGGGTCTCTCCTCAGTCCTTCAACCTGCAGAATCAGGGCTTACAGTAAAATCACTCTGGACAATTTCCAGCTTCCAATTTCCTCATTCCAGAGGTCTGCTATCTTCAGAAGTTTTGTTCAGCATCTATTTGCCCTGAGGTACCCTGTGGCCAACTATGTGTCTGCTTTTAGGGTTGTACTTTATAGCAGCTGCAGTTGTAAAGCAGCATGGGCTCTTAGGGCTTTTTTTTTTATTGTCTCCTTGAGGTTGTAGAGCCCTCAGTGGACACAGTGGATATGGGGGAATCTGTGTGAGAAAGTGGAGTTTTTGGAACACATCTGCCTTCACTGCTGACTTCACAATGTTTGCAGTTGTTTTCATCTACTCAGAAATGCTGCCGCTTGAGAATATCTGCCACTGATCTTCACTGCTCCCTGAAAAGAGAAGTGACATGCAGGCTGTCATTAATTTTGAATCCTGAGAATACTGTGCCAACCTCTCCTTCTTCCAACTGCTCAGCAGTCGTTCTCTTTAAATTGTGCCTGAACTAGAAATTTGAGAGGCAGTATAACAATATGTTAAATGTCTCCTGCTCTGTAAATATGTCTAGACTGTGGTCTCCAGTGGAGTGGAAAGGCACTTGAGATTGCTAAAAATGTGTTAGCTCAGGTGCTTCCCAAATCTGGAGCAATTGAACAGAGCTCAGTCAGTGTCTTGAGATGTGCTCGTTTTCAGGATGTTGTGTTTTACTGCTTTTCATTTGAATGAAACCATTTCAAATTAGGTTGGATATCTCTCTGCCCTGCTGCATTTTGAAGCACACAGTGACCTGCAAATCACAGCTCACTCTGTCCTGCTGAGCACAGCCCCAACACTCCCTGAAACTGCTGTAGGCTCTGAAACCTGTCAGGATTCTACCCTGTTTTTGAGTCTTCAGAAACTTAATCAGCAAAGTTTGCCTGCAGAGAAGACAGAGTCCTCTGAGAAACAGTCATGGGGCTCATAGTAGAAAGGGCTGTCATATTTTGACTGCTTTATGTCCTAGTTACCAGAAGGTTTTTCATGCCTTTTTCTTGCCATGAGCACAGAGCAGCACAGTGATCCATCTTCCCCTCCTGCTACCCTCCTACCCTCCACATCTCTCCTGTGTTGTTTGTGGGTGAGAGGGAAAAAGGAGGCTCACATGAGAGGTGTTTGTGGTGCTGTAGGAGGTCCTGCTACGCAGTGACCCAGATATGTGAGAGAAGCTGCAGTAGCAGCTCTGCAGTTGCAATGCACTGGGACAAGGAGCCCTGTTCTGTATTTCTCTTCCCTCTGTTTTTTTCTGTTCTTCTTACTCTATGGGGCTGCAGTCATCCCCACTTTCAGACCCTGCAGCTTGTGTTTTTCCCATTCAGTGTGATGTGGTACCTCAGTGGTCACTCTGTGGGGCAGGGCTAGGTCTGGACAGGCCATGGCATGGCCACACCTGTCTGCTTGGACACCTCTCTCCTCAGAAAGCTTTCTGTTTGTTCAGAACTGAGTCACATTTTTGATGCTGCCACATCACAGTTGCAAGGGTTCCTGTGAAGAGGTGCATTAAAAGTCCAGAAAGATTTTGGCTAGGGAAGAGGTATTGTTTATTACTC
This sequence comes from Eopsaltria australis, assembly GCA_034509425.1. Classification (NCBI taxonomy): domain Eukaryota; kingdom Metazoa; phylum Chordata; class Aves; order Passeriformes; family Petroicidae; genus Eopsaltria; species Eopsaltria australis. Next base: position 79,330 of record JAVTVJ010000206.1, read on the forward strand.
AGAGCTACTCTGGCTTTCCTCTGCCTCCCATTTAAGATGTCCCCTCCAGGCATCTTCCTAATACTGTTCTGGAGGTTGGATACATACATGGAGGTGGGGGTGGCAGACAGAGAGCCTCCCTCAGCAGAATCCAGACCTCTGAATCACTCCTGACAGTTGGGAATGTGCTTTACTAATTTGATCTCCTTCATTTTTAATTACCACAGATCTCCCTCTGATCCCTTCATGAGTCTGGTAGCAGGAAGGGAATTTAGCTCATAAGGATCACTGCCATTAGGGCAGTTGCTTGGCTTTTAAAATGGAAAATACTGATGGCAGTCCAAGAGAGCAGTTTGCTTTAGGGCTAAGCCCTTGCCTGCACCCCCTTATGGCTGGGATCTCTGGGAGCCCTTTGTTTTGGTGTGGGGCTGTAGGCAGTGGCTAATGGGGACTTTCTGGGATTTGGCAGTGGGAGCAGCACTTGGCATGGTGCTCCTGCTGACACTGCACTGCAGTCTGTTCCTGTGGCCACCATCAGGCTCTTCTGCCAGCCTGACCATATGCTGCATGTTCTACACTCCAGAGTCTGCATTTGGAGCCTTCCTTCCTTCCTTCCTTCCTTCCTTCCTTCCTTCCTTCCTTCCTTCCTTCCTTCCTTCCTTCCTTCCTTCCTTCCTTCCTTCCTTCCTTCCTTCCTTCCTTCCTCCTTTCCTTCCTTTCCTTCCTTTCCTTCCTTTCCTTCCTTTCCTTCCTTTCCTTCCTTTCCTTCCTTTCCTTCCTTTCCTTCCTTTCCTTCCTTCCCTTCCTTTCTTCTTTTACCCATTCCTTCGTTATCTTTTTTCCTTCCTTCCTCTTTCCCTTCCTTCTATCCTTCCTTTCTCCCTTCCTTCCTTCCTTCCTTCCTTCCTTCCTTCCTTCCTTCCTTCCTTCCTTCCTTCCTTCCTTCCTTCCCTCCCTCCCTCCCTCCCTCCCTTCCCCAAACACAGCCCATACTCTGGTTCAGACTGTGCCCAGGTGCACTGATATGCTCCTCTCAGCAGAATTTTTACCCAAAAAGAGCTTAAAGAGTTCACATTTTGACCTCATATTATTCTAAAATATTAACTCTCCTATTCCACAGAATATTAGTTATTTTTTACTGTCCTAGACAAGAATACGTTGTACCTTATCTCTGCTCAATTTAGTAGTGCTATGTGCATAATAAAGAAATTACAGTGAGAATAATTGAGCATTTTTACAGGAGTTAGATTTGCTGTGTTCAAGAGGAAAAGTGCTGGTACGGTCATTATTATAGTCAGCATCCAAATCCCAGTTATAATTATAATCAGGGAGATTTCTTAAGAAAAGAGATTTAAAAAAATGTTGATAATATGGAAGAACTTGATCAAATTATTGGAACAGGCTGCCCAGGGAGGTGGTGAAATCACCATCCCTGCAAGTGTTCAAAAACCCTATAGATGTGGCACCTGGGGACATGGTTTAGTGGTGGAGTTGGGTTAATGGTTGGACTTGATGCTTTTAGAGGTCTTTTCCAACCTTAATGATTCTGTGATTCCGTGGCTCTGCTTAGCAAAGTGCACCTTTACCTGGTGCTCCTAAGGTGGGAGCAACTTCTTTGAAATCAGAAATGTGCTTCAGTTTGGAAGTGAGTTATGTGAAAAGCTCCGCCAACTTCAGAAAATAGACTGTCCTCAATTACAAAGGGCTTTACTGGAGTCTGAGAGCAAAATTTGACCTGATTTATTGCTGCTGAGCTGTGTTTGTTGAATGTATTCTAACTTGTGTAATCTGCTCCCAGGATACCACAGGAGGAGATACAGCTCTTCCTGCTAATTGCAGACTCAGTAAGGAAAATGACCTTTTTAAGGCTGTACATTTTATAACACTTTAGGGCAATTTAAATGATCAGCAGGAGTTTTAACATTTTTCTTTCACAACAGAAAATGGAAATGAAGGTTTTGAGTTTGATGTTCTCTCAGTCTTTGGTAAAGTTGGATATCCCAAGCAGGTAAGAACTGGGCCTGCTCCTAAATTCCCTGAAGTCAGTGGGCATCTGCAGATTTTGTGTGCACACACAGATTAATGCAGAGCTGCCATGGAGCAAAGCTATTCAGCCAGCAGTGGCGTGCACAGCACAGTTTGAGAGTTGCTACTAAAAGGCTGTGATTTAGCAAAGCTCTCAAGCAGATGTTTATTCCTGTTCCTCTTAGAGTGCCTCTGCTAATTTGTGTTCCTAATTCGAGTCAGGTATGTGAGCCTTACTGATGGTATTACATTTCTCACCTGGGCTGAGGCTTGAGGCTACACTTTGCCATGGTATTTCCACATGATTGATACCCTGAGAGATACCCCAGTTTTGCAAGTATTTTTCCCAGAATTTTTACTCTGTGCATCAGCAAGACACTGTCTTTGCAGAACAAGTCACATTGTTGGCTTTTTGAAGCACAGATTCAGAACAAAATAGGTAAATAGTTAAAAAGCTTAAGAGTTTGCACTGAACCCTCAGAATTTAATTCCTGGAGAAAAGTTACTGGGAACTGCATGTTGATGTGTGTACTGAAACGATGAAGGGAAAGGTTGGCCTTAGTGTCTTGATGAATTCTTCACCCTCTTTGTGTACACAATGTACACAATTTCTCTTTCCATAGGGAAGCAGCTGGCAAGACCTTGGGATTTGTTATGGCTTGGTAGAGGGGATGAGAGGCAAGGACTCTGTGTATGTGTGCAGAGAACATCAAATGGCATGAGAACCACTTTGGTTGATGAGCAATCAAAATATTCCTGATGGAGTCAGTGGGGGCTGGAGAGCTGCTCACTCACCTCTGGCTCTGTTTCCTGCCATGTCCTCTGGGATGGCTGTTGAAGCCCTGGTAGCAAATGTGCTTCCTAAGCTCTTGGAGATCACCGCCTTCCTGCTCTCTACACCCCACTGCTGTGAATTGATCATTTCCATTCCAAACCCACACCTCTCAGTGTCCAAATGGTGCAATAAAGTGATAATGAAAGTGTCCTATGTGCCAGGCCAGCTGGGGAAAAGAGGTAAACTGAAAGAAAGCTTTGCTCTATTTCATTATTTTTTGGATAAAAGGAAAAAATATTTATTCCTAAACAATGCAAAGGTCTTCCACAGAAGGTACTCTTCCCCCAGATATATCAGGTCTCAGTATGATCACATTTCAAGCCTAAACAGACCAGACAGACTTTTTTTTTTTTCTTTAATTAAGATTCAGTCTGGTTCCTGGTAACACATTGGGAAATAATGGCTGAAGAAAACGAACATCAATTATTCACAGTCTATTGGAGAAGCCATGTATAAATTATTCACAGAAGACATTCTGAAGCTGGCGAGATTATAGGAAACATTAATAATAAAGCAATGATTTCCCCTCATCCTTTGTCTTCCTCTTTTTTTCTCCTCCTCACTCTGTGTTTTGGTTGGTCCTTGGTTCCATGTTGTGTGGACCCTGATGCCCCAGGGTATCTCTGAAAAGCCTCCATGTGCTTGTCCTTGGCCACATCTTCCCCTCCAGGCTTGTGGCATGTGTCTGCTGGAAACAGCAGCTGTTCAGAGACACAGCTGCCTGATGCTGCCAACCTCATATTTCCTTCCTGAGCTACAGTTTTTACCTCTGCCCATGGGAGGCTGAGACAATTCAGCCCTGACTCTGCCTGCAGGAGATGGCAGAATCTCACCTGAATCCCATATGGTGAGGGCTTTGGATGAACAACACAGGAATGGAGAGGGGAGAGATGGAAAACCAGTGTTGGAGATTATTTGTGCTTTATATTTTCATTGGTTTGTGTAGAGTTGGTCAATTGCTATGCCCTTCTAATGTTGTTACAACCTGGTAAAATCCAGTCCTGTGCCTTTCTTTTTATTTTAAATTCTAATTATTGAGAGCCAGAGAGGCAGAGTAGGATACACATGAACGTGCACATGTTCAGTGGCAACAGAATAAACAGAAGACCTGAGATAGTTTCAGGTACTGTTAAGTAAGAAATGTCTGGAGGAAAAGGTCTGCTGAGAAGAGTGGTGGAGGTAGAAGTAATGGGTCCAAGAGGTGTGGGATGGGAAACTGGATGAGGAAAGAGGTGAGACTGAGTGGCCAGGGCTGCATAAGGGAGGAAAGCAATTGAATACGTTATAGTTTGGTGTTGGAGGATGCAGGGTTTTGAGACAGCTTTGGTTAGTCTTCTAGTGAAATCTCAAATATTCTGATCCCTCTCATAGTATCTGGAAGATATTTGTAATGAGAAGACACTCCAGATGAAAGTTTCAGACCTCGGGAGAAGCTGAGTAGTCGAATACATGTGAGGATCTATTCTGTTTCTTAGTTCATGGTAATCCTGTCCTGCTCCCCAGCATCAGAGAGTTGAGCAATGTGAGAATGTTATGGTCAGTCACTGGAAGAGAAATGTGCCAACTAATACTGATCCTAGTCCACCAAAATCACCAGGAGGGCCACAGCTGTACTAAAGACAGAATGTGACCCTGGAGATGTGTAGTCAAAGGGCAAATGAGACAAGCTTGTTTATGGTCTGTTTTGGCCTCTGGGGAGCTGTTTCCATCTCTGCAAAGGCATTGTAAAGTGCAATCACATCTGCCAAGCGATGGATTGTGAGCCCTCCTTGGGAGTGGTTACAGCATGGGCAGGGCTCCTGCTTCAGGGTGGCCCAGCCCTCATGGTGTGTGCTAGGAGGCAGGTAGAACGTCTGTGATCTTGGCTCACAGAGTTTAAGAGTAGAGGGTTTAATTAGATTTTGTAGTCTGACCTCGCAGACCATTTAAATACACCCAGCTAGGCTGGTGGTGGGGCTGATAATGGGTATTTGGCATGAGCTTTTCTTCCATATGGTATCCAGTTATGGCACAAAGCACTTGAAAGACAAAGGGTCCATCACATGCCGTGACAGATTGTTCCAGCCATCCTTGTTCCTCCTATTAAAAATCTGTGCCTTCTCTCCAATTTGAGTTTGTTTGGGTTCAGCTTCCAGAAGGGAGCTCTTCTTATGCACTTCTCTGCTTGATTAAAGAGTGCAGCAGGATCTTGTGTTTTCTCCCCCTGGAGACGCTTATATATTAATCAAGTTGACTCTCAATCTTCTTGTGATAAACTAAATAGATTAAGCACTTCAGATCTCTTACTGCAAGATATTACCTCTAATGTTAAAACCATTTGAAGTCCTTCTGTTTTGTACTGACCTCATAAAAATGCCAGATCACAGCTACGTGCGGTATTACAACAATCTTCTTCCCTGTAATACACTTTTCATCCTACATACCTCTACCTCCACCTCTAAATTTATCCAGATCTCAGTAGTGCCTTTTTCTGATGCCTTGACAGGGGAAGCTCTTGATGAATGGTGGATCTGCTCCCACCCTGAGGCTTGCTGCTCTCTGGGATGCATTTCAGCCCTCTGCAGGCAGGGCTGGCACTCCTTGCCCTCAGCAGCTTGTCTTTACCTCTGGCTCTGCTAAAGCACCCTGACTTTGAGTGGGCTCAGACTTGCTAACAGTCTCTCCCCTGCTGATCTTGATATCATTCCTATTCTATTTGTCTGCAGATTGTTGAGAAAAATGTGGGCAGCCATCAGACTCAGTCGTGGGCAGGCAGAGTGCCCCCTTCCTCCCTGCTCAAGGATGGTTTCCTATCGACAGCCCCATCTGAGATGTGCTACTCAGGCAGTTCTTAATCCCTTTAAGATGTGCCCTGCTGGCGTTGTGCAGCACCACCTTTCTTCATCAGAGTGACATGCAAAACTAAGCTAACTGTATTAGAAACCCTAAGTCTATTACATCCACTCTGTCACCTTTATCAAGTGACTCTTAATCCTTTTAAAGAATGAAATGAGGTCTGTTTGACAAGACTTACACCGTGGTGGCTGTTAGTTCTGTACCTCATGTCAACTTTTTATTAAGTGCATATGGTGTCAGCTTTACTGCATGTGTGTATGAATGTGTGACTGCCTGTGGCAGTGTCTTGTTAAACAATACTTTACAGTATCTTTTTGTGAGAAAGACTAGTGACCTGTACAAACCACAGCATCTTTTTTCCCCTTCTGTAGTTATTTAGGAAAGCTACAGCTGCAAATCACCACTAATTGTATCAGCTGCAGAGGCAGAAGTGTATCCTGCCCCACAGTGTATCATGCTTTTCCTAATTGCCTCTGGAAATGTTCTTCCAAAATTGTTCTTCCAAAATGTTTTTTAAAATTGCCCATGGTGGGGTAAGTAATGAAATCTTTTCATGCATTTCAGAGTTTTCTTCACAGAAGGAAAGATCACGTGCAATCTTCACAATGTATGTTGCTCTGTGTAATTTGGTGTGCAACACCCAAACCGGTATTTGAAAGGTGTAATAGTAAAGTTTTCAGTGAGAGAGGGACAGGAAATAGTGATGTCCAGTTATTCAGTAGAGATGGTTTTTCTGAAAATTAAGTATGAAATGCCTAAACAAATGGACTCAGGGGTATTCACAAAATCTCTCTCATGTGGGAGATTATTTTTTCCTCTGGATTCTGAAGCAAGAGAGAGCACTTAAGTGGAGAACAAATCAGAGCACACTCCTAAAATACAGGATTTATGTTCCTAAAACTTTGCATCATTCCTTAACTTCCCATGTTGTGATGCAGCTCTTCTTGTTGGCAGCATCTTGTGTGTGTCACCCTCACAAACACAGCAATGCTGCAATAATGTCAGCTGTGCTGCACCTGTGCTCAGCTATGTCTTAAGTGACATGGAGCAGCCACGAGGAAGAAGAAGCTCCTGGGATGCCCTGGGGTGGATCATCTGTCCCTCCACAAGTGACTCTGACCTCCCTGTCTCCAGCTGGGACAAGCTCCTTAACTGATGCTGCTTAGATTAAAGAAGGTTTTCCCTGGTTTTTATTCTCCCCCTTGGTGGAAGACCAAGTTGTGGGACTCCAGAAGATGAGACCATGTTCACACTCACCACACACTGTATTTCCTCCCCAGCCCCCTCCAGCTGGAATGAGACCAAATGTTGCATCTGTTCCAATGTTGAAAGTGGTTCATGTTGCCATTAGCCACGTTCAGCCCCAAATTGAGCCTGGTAAGCAGCTGGCATGCTCAGAGACAGTTTGCTTGCAGGGAGATGTGTCTTGATGGGGAATGCTGCTGCCTTTGAAATACAGTTCTTAGAAGGAAAAATGGTAATTCCCTACCCAAATAAGATAAAGGCTCATCTGTTTCCTGGAAGGTGAGAGATGGATGATGTGTCCTGCATGGCAGCTGGCCTGATCTCTTATAGCCTTTTATTTCTCTCAAATGATCAGTTTGCAAGGGGTTAAAATATGTTCGTTCAGTTAAAGTAATAATCTCTGCTCAGCCTCACTGCGATGGAAGACGAGGCTGTGCTGCCCTCAGAATCTTCATTATAGCAGTGATTTGCTCATGGTTCTTGACTCCTTAGTTGAAATTCATGACTCTGGAATGGTTATGCAGCACTCTCAATTTCTTGCTATTTGGTTTTCTTTAAAAAAAAAGTTGAAACTGTTAAGGAATTCAAAGATGTCGTGAGAGAGCTCACTTTCCTACTTCCCTTCCTGGTAACTTCTCTCTGCACCCTTCAAAAGGAAAAAATAAAGCAAGATTTATTAATAATGCTTAAGCAGTGGATCAGGACATCTTTATATATTTAAGGTGAAAAGCTGTACAAGGTGTGGTCACAGTTCATATGCACAGGGACGTGTTCACTGCTTTTGTCCAAGTCTCTGAAGAAAGCTGTTTCCCACCCCAGGTGCAGGGGGATCCTATGGCTTGAGCTGAGGTCACAGACTCAGTCAGGTGGGGTGTCAGCTGTACCTCGTGTGCCACTGCCTGTCGTGAACAACTTGCCCTCACTGAGGGTGGATGATTTGTCTGTCTGTCAGTCTTTCACAGAAATCCTTTGTGGCAGGATTTCCTTGTTTATTCCCACCCCAACACCCATCTCTGTGTGGATCCTACCCACTTCCCTTCTTGGTCCATCACCAGTGAGCAAAAGGGTTAGAAGTCTGTTGTCTTGAAGGCTACTGGTTTAAATTCAGATTATGCTGTTTGACCAAAAAGGAAAAATGACCCTTTGGCAGATCATTCCATCAAAATGGACCTTTTATTTGCTTTCCAGTGGCACGCATCAAGGACAATTGCATGGAGAAATCCTGCTAGTACTGGCACAGAAATGGGAGCCTGAACTGTTAGTTGGATTCAGATGGAGATTGGTGTTACCCAGCCATGAGTTAATCAAAGTGCTTACAATAAAACAAGTTTTTCTGCAGTTAAGATAAACATTGGCACATCTGTGGAACCACATTTTCTGGGACCTCAGCCGGCGTCATTGTTCTGGGCCAGTTTCACCACTCTGGCTGCCAGTCTGGTCTCATCCTGCAGCTTCTCAGGCTAATGAGTTTATGCCTGTCAAAGAGAGTGTGTGAAATATCTGTCACTGTGCAAAGTGGCATGTGTGAAACAGAAGAAAATCCCATAATTTCTTGAGGTGTGAGTTATGTGAGTTGCTCTGGATCCTGCTTTGGCTTGACTGGCGTAGTGAAGTTAAAAAATCTGCAGACATGGTAGGAAGTGCTGTGTGCTGCAGAAAGTGCTCATTTGTTTTTCATTCAGGATGTTCAGTCTCAAAGAGGACATGATGCAGCATGGGACTGAGGGAAAGTGGGATGGCCTGCCATTGACACAAGTGTCCAGGCAGGAGTTGTGATTCCTGAAACAGCCGTGGGGCTCTCTGGGCATACAGGACCTCAGCTGCTGTCCAGGCTTCTCTATATAATAATATTATAATGGGAATAATCTTCCCTTAGCTGGCAGAGATGTGGTCGGGGGGACAAGGAGCATACAGCTATTTGCAGGAAATAATTTTTGAGACATCAGAAAAAAAAAAATTACTTTGTGAATATACCTCCTAATTGTACTTCCCTTAATTGCACAGATTTTGAATACTGTCTGTGCTGTGCTGTGCTGTAACCAGTGGTTATTTTCTCAGCATGTTAATGTCACCCTAATCAAAGATCCTCATCTTCTAGTCACAGACCTGTGGGTGACCTTTTCCAAGATCACATGGTCTATCAGGCAAGGTTTTTGAGGCTTTGTAGGTAGCTCATGTGAGGAGAAACACAGAGACCTTTGGATTAGGTCTAGTACTCTCAGCCAAGGTTTGTAGTGTTATATTACAGTCAGCCTGCTGCTGTACACCCTTCTTAGCTCAGGTGGGTGAGAAAAGTCTGTTCTGGCTCTCAAGTACTGGTGGTTTAATTGAGTTCAAAGTGTAACAGTTGGGTGAGCAAGGGTGAGGAGAACTCTATTATAAATCCTCATTTTCACAAATTGCTTTTGGACACAATCTGTCAATAGAGACTTTGTTTCTAAAATTCTTTTGCCAGTGGAGACGAGCTACAAATCAGGAGCTGTCACTGGGATTTGGTTTCAGTGCTGCCACATCAGTGAAAACCCAGGTGAACGTCTCAATTTTGTACCTGATGTTGGTAGTTCAGCTGTTGTGTTCCTGGGGCTGGGACATTCTGTTTGGTTCCCTTTAGTGGCAGTTCAGTCTTAATTAATTAAGTGGCAAAAAAAGTTAATGGAAATTAAAAAGGACTGATGAATCCATTCCTATGTTGTAAACGATTGTCTCCCCAGCTTTCTCCTGTGCCTCTGGTGAGTACCTGGAGATGAAGAACCAGGTGTGCAGCAAATGTGCAGAGGGGACCTACTCTCTGGGCAGTGGGATCAAGTTTGATGAGTGGGATGAGCTGCCAGCAGGATTCTCCAACGTGGCGACGTTCATGGACACGGCGGTCGGCTCCTCTGAGAGTAAAGCTGACAGCTGCAGCAAGTAAGAAGCTCTGTTTGCACCTGGGTTAGGCTGCTGTGGGTAAACCTGAGACAGCTCAGCAGCACAAAGCTGCCTAATGACTCATCCAAGCTCCGCAGAGGGTAACCAGCCCTGCTAATGGCAAACAAGAGTGGCTGGGAGGTGAAATCTGTGGCCGTCTCTTTGCTGTCAGCAGGGTCTCCTTGGGCTCATCAGCAGCCAGTGAGTTTAAGACCAGCCTGGAGCTGCTCTTACTTGTAGCTGGAAAGCTCCAGGGTCATGGTATAGTAAATGTGGCTAAAAGGTCCTTTTACAGCCTATTTAGAGACCTGTGGTGCTTGCAGAAGGCTGTTTCTGAGTGTAATTGAAGGGGTATTGAACCTGTGGATAATAAACCTTTCTTATGTGGGCTGAGTCCTAAATTTTTCGTACCACATCCTTTCCCATGCACAGTTTTAATTAAAAGTATTATATTTCATATTATTCACATAACATATAAAAATAGATATAAAATAAAATTATTGTATTTCCTATATCTGAAAAACAAATAGAAATCCTGTAATAAATTTTAAAATTCACTGCAGGTGGCTGTTGTGGGATTCTGGGCTCTTTATTATGTAACATGTTTTTGTATAGTAGTGTACAAAAAGTCTCCTCAGTATCTGTGATCTCAGCTGAGGGTTGTTCTGTTTGTGTTCATCAGCTCTTCGTGGACCCCTCGAGGGAATTACATAGAGTCCAACAGGGATGATTGTACAGTTTCTCTCATCTACGCTGTGCACCTGAAGAAATCCGGCTCTGTCTTCTTCGAGTACCAGTACATTGACAACAACATCTTCTTTGAATTTTTTGTAAGGCCTTTTATATGGTGAATCCAACCTGATACTGTGAGAATTCAACCCAGATAAAGATCATTAGCAGCAGCTTTCTCCCCTCTTTTAAGTTCCCTGTATGCCCATAGCTTGTTATTGCTGAACAAGATTAAAAAGTCTGCTTCTCTTTCTGTCACTTGCACTGTCTTGTGGCATTTATTTAATCTTCAAAACTCAGTCTGAACTGCTCCTGTCTGCCATGCACTGGAATTTTTCCATTAGGGATCGTGACTGCCCCAGTTATTCCAGCCTTTTGCAAGACAGGTATTGGTGGTAAATGCTCCCACTTAGGGGTGTCTGACTGGAGATGTCTTTGAAGGGACTTGACATTTAAAAAGACTTCTTCCAAGGCAGTGGTACATGGAAACCTTTAGTTTTAGGTCAATTTGTGTCCTAGTAATTTAGTAATTAGGATAGGAAGAAAAGCAGGAGAAATTCAGGTGACTTTCAGTAGGAATTAGGCTCTGAGGATGTGTCTGCACTGTGAAATGGAGGGGCTGGGGATCATTAGCTCTGATGTGGGAAAAGCCTGGCTGGGCTTGCACCATGGTGAGCTCAAATTGCTGAAACAGTCTGGTCAGCAGTGACCAGAATGGGGAAGGCAGCCCTGCTCTGCCCACCTGCATGGACTGGTTGGTGTCCAGTGAACCTGAGGGCTCCCAGCACCAGGATTTGCAGTGGGGTGTAGATGCCCCACATTACTGAGGTGCTCTGGAAGGTTCCACTGTCCTTATCATGTTGTACCTGCCATTTGGGACAGAAAAAAATGGGATGGGAGGGTGACTCAGAGAGGCAGATAAGTGGAGATGTTCAGTTTTCTCTGTTGCTGCCCCTGTATGTGTCTGACAAGCTCTGTTTTTCATCAGAAAAATGCAGCCCATGGCACTTCACAGGGGTGGGAAGTCTCAGCTGGTGTTGGTTAATATTTCTTGAAGTTTGGGAAAAAGTGCAAAGTCTCCTTATCCTTAGTAGAGCTGGGAAAGGAAGACAAAAATTACCTGTTGGAGGCACCTTCATGCTGCTGCATCAGTGTGATGGATTGCTATTGCACTTTGGTAACAGCCCGTGCAGGCAATGTTGTTTAACCAGTTCTGTTTTGTATTAGGCTGTCCTGCCTTCTTCATGGGAAGAAAGCAGCAAATATTCTTTCTGCTGTCAGGTGAATGTATCAGGATTATGAATCCCAGCTTCAGTTGCGTGGCTGACTGGCAGATCTGCTCCTGCAATGGAGCAAATATATTGTTTTTCTGAGCACTGGCTTTGAAAATGGCTTCTTGATTATTGCTTTTATCCATATCCCACTCATTTGCCTTCTCTGAATTTATCATTTCCTGTTCAAGAAGTGAGTGGTGCAGTCCTTTATAGAAATGCCCATAAATTCCTAGTCAGCCTCAGTATTTCAGGGAAACTATATTTAATGTTCCCATAAAAGTAATTTTTTTTTTCTCCAGTATGCCTTAGTGCTTTAATATATTTAACAATGACACTTCAGCTCTGGACAGTGGCATTTCAGTGGCAGTGGCAGGTTACTGGAAGATGGTGAAGTGTTTGATCTGCTCTTCCTTGGCTCTATTTACATATTGAAGCCCTTTACACCTCATGAGAAGAGACTATAAATTCTTACCTCCTTTTTGCAGGTGGGAACCAAGACACAAGGATGCTGTAGCTCAGGTTGCACAAGATAATTAGGGATCTACCTTCTACACAGGTGCTTCTTCTCACCTCTTTTCCTCAGTGCAGTTGGTCTAGGTGGGAATTGAGTGTACAGATGCATGGGAGGATGTGGAGTTGCACAACTTATTTCAGACTTGACGTGGAGCAGCTTTAAGGAGGATCCTTGACTCCAGGTCAAGTGTCTCAAAGTGCTGAAGTGGCCTTTCTCCCTGGTGCAATAAAAGCTGAATGTGTGATCTCATGCCTCAAAGGGACTTCATACTTTTTCATCTCAGAGGACAGTTATAAGAAAGGAGTGCACCAAACCCTGCTGTAAGGAAACACTTCTGAGCTGTGCTGGACCTGGGCAAGGGACAGCCAAGCTCACATTTCTGCCAGGATAGACTCTCAATGGCATCTTGCCTCTCCCTTGGTGGCATTACTCTCATCCCTAGGTCAGGTGGCAGCAGGCCAAAGACAAAGCACATATTGCCTGTAGAGAAAACAATTTGTCTTCCAGCTTTGGCCCATCCACTCCTGCTTCCCCTGTGACTTAGAAGCCTCTGGATTTTAGACAATTAAGTCTTGATAGGCTTAGGAGAAGGAGGAAAGATGCTCAGCATCCTTGTCTGACCATACAGTGTGAGGACAAGTCTGAGATCTTATCATCCTGCTCTTTCTTTGCCATCTGTGTCAGAGGGGACCATTGGAGGCACTGTTAAGCTGTAGCAGATGTTGAAAAGTTAGGGGTCTATTTTGCCACAAGTAAGGCAGCTGTCTAAATATGTAGACAAGAGGAACAGAGCTGAATCTTATCATTCCCAGAAGTCATTGTGCTGACAGAGGGATGCACCTGATTGTAGTCACTGATCTTGTGTTTTTATTAACAGATACAAAATGACCAGTGCAAAGAAATGGAGTCCACGGCAGACAAATGGGTGAAGCTCACAGACAATGGGGAATGGGGCTCTCATTCTGTAAGTGTATGAAGAATTCCTTCATGAAGTTTTTTTCCATTTATAAATGTCTGTAATTTCCTCTGTCCAGACACCAAACATGGGCCAGCTCCTGTGAATGCATTTGAAGAAGCAGAGCTTTCCTAGTACTGAGGGGAAGAGTCATGGAGACCCCTAAAGGGCTGATCCCAAAGGAAATTATATAGATGCAAGACTGTATTGATTTCCCTGGGCTTTGAATCAAGTGTTTCATGAGGTTAAATAGATTTATGCAAATCTACGCGCCACAATCACTTTGCATGATTGTAATTGGAATCTTGTACAGCAGTTGTTTGCTCATGAGAACACAAGATTACTCCCTGTGTCTTGGCAGAGCAGTGGCAGTGGGGGTGTGTATGTGAAGATAAGCAGGATGGGCATACAATATACAGTGGGAGATACAATGTGCTGTATTTCCACTTTGCTAAATTTTTCAGCCCTTTATCCTGGGTGAACAAAAACCTGCCAGGCCTGCACAATATGCTGTTATTGCATTATCCTGGACCCTTATGCTGGTAGAGTTTATCCCTCTTCTTGTGTGAAAATACAGCACTTTCAGGCTAGCATCCTGCTGTTGACAGTAAACATCTTGTACTGGGCTAGGAGATGTGGTACAGCTTTGCAGGCTAGGCAGGTGCTTGTGAACCTGCTGCTTTTAGTGATGAGTGACACTGTTGTTACTCAAGTGAGTTGAAGGAAGAAGACACCAAAACTGCTGCTGGAGGAGTTGTCCTGCCTTCCTACTGCCCCTTACCTCAGCCATGATGCCACCAACCCACCCCCTTCCATAGGGGCTTCCACAGCCACTTGCTGAACCATGCCATGAAAAAAAGTGGGTCAGGGCAGTCAGGAACCAGGTTGTTTTCTGCATCTTATTTGCTGTTTGTGGTCAGAGGTGAGCAGGAGGGATGAAACTGCTGCTGGGGACAGCCATGGTTTGTGCCTGGCTTACTGGTCATGATACTGTAGTGTTACAAGCAGGCAGAGCTTGATTTTTAAAATCTATAAACAAAACTCGCTTGTAAATTGGATTTTCGAACTCTGGGTTGTGTTGAGTTTCATTATGAAAGTGTATCTCAAGGCTTTGAAAACAAACTGATTGACTATATCTGAACATAAGGCTGGAGATAAAAGCTCTTGAGTGCCAGGGGTAATTGGATAAAGACAGGAACAGCTTTTTCCAAATTCTGCTTACAACAAGGTCAGGAACAGCTCTTGGTGGTTTTCCAGCTGGGGTGTTGAGAAACATTTTTATAAAGCACACTTTGGCACTCCTCAGATATGTCTGTACAGCATCTGTCTGCTGTTTCCCTATAACCTCTTGACCCACTAAGCAGCATAGGAAAAGCTGCTAGGATGCAAGAAATTTGAATAATGGAAGTGGGAAATAAAGCAATGTCTTGGTGAGGGGAAGTCTGCTAACTCACACGTGTTGTTGCAGGTAACTCTGAAATCAGGTAGCAATATATTATACTGGAGAACAACAGGGATTCTCATGGGCTCCAAAGTAGTAAAACCAGTTTTAGTGAAGAACATCACGATTGAAGGTAAGTAGTATTTGTCTTTGAGGTTTTATCTCGCTCTTTTATGACTGTGTTCTCCAGGTGCTATTTCTACTGCTGTGCCTGCAGCACTGGAGTGGCTTTTTTTGGTTGCTTGCCCCCTGTCTCCTCCTCTGAAGTGTAGAAACACAACAGCAAAACTTCCAAGTGAAGAAAAGGCTGAAAAATTAGTTTATCTGGTAAATGTTGCCATCTACTGGAGAAGACTGGCTTAGCAAATAGTGAGAAAAAGGAATAAACAGGTTTTCTTTAATGTAGTATAGAAAGACTGTGGTTATTGGTAAGCCTCTCAACAGTGATAAATGGATATATATCGTAACAGTGACAGTTGAATTAATATTCAAATGATCTGTTTTATCTGGGATTGCTCTTTTGGTTCTGGCCTAATAAAACTTATACATATAAATAAAATTTACCTATATATAATAAAACTTGGAGTGTCATATAAGGTTCTTAGACAGGTCAGACTTGCATTGAGGTGTAAAGATTAAGGACCTCAGTTATGAGCTAGCAAAGCCAAAGTGTCTAAAGTGAGTGGTGAAACTGGGTGTGATTTTTATGCAGTTTTGTACAGCTGGTTTGCTCTCAGCCATAAGCTCAGGTAGGCAGCAGTTTCAGATGTGTCTCTTTCAGAGCTTTACCCAGACTTTTTCTTACAGGAGTTGCATACACATCTGAATGCTTCGCCTGCAAGCCTGGTACCTTCAGTGACAAACCAGGTGCATCTGGCTGCCAGGTGTGCCCACGAGACACTTATTCTGAGAAAGGAGCTAAGGAGTGCACCAAGTGCAAAGAAGAAATATATTATGCAGGTACATAAACCAAATGGGTTAAGCAAAACCAGGAAGGTCTGGGTATGTGCAGTCATCGGCTGTTTCAGGTGTGAGAGTGGTTGTATTCAGCAATGACAGTCTCTAGTTGAAATGTAAAAGGGAAATCATCGCTTCCCAAAATATGCAGAGGGCACATAGATGCATATTGGGCCACAGTCAAACCTTGTTGGGGTCATCAGTGTTAATATGAAGGGATGGAAACCTTTATGACCTGGAAGGGGATTGTTCTCCTGAAGGATTGAATAGTTGTGCTGTGCCCTCTCGTGGTATTTTGTGTTATAGGTTGGCCATGATATGAATGTGCTTCATCACTGCCTTCAGCCTTAACATGTTTTGAAGAATGTCCTTTTCAAACACTCTCTCCTGCCTTGCCCCAGCCTCCTGTGTTGTTGGAAAATGTGGTGATCTACTTGCAAACACTAGTGCCAAAGTCCTTTGCACTTCCAGCTGTGGTTAGGTGGTGATCTTCAGATAACATGGTCTTAATCTATTCTTCATAGTCAGAAAGTCTTCAGATTTCTTCCTTGTAGTAGTTTTAAGAAGGTTCTTGAAGAATCAGTTACTGGCCATAGCACCTGCTATCACCAATTGTGGCAAATGCTTGGGGATCTGTGCCTGTGCTCACAGTGGGAATGGAAATTTTGTAAAATTATGTGGCAAGAGAAAAAATCGGGCCAGTGTTGTAAGGAAGTTTCTACAGGGTTAGAGTGCTTTTGTTCCTTATCAAGTGATTCCCATGCTTGGTAAACTGTATAAATTTCTGTTTGAAGGGGTGAGGGTTTGAGGGAGTCATAGAATGGTTTGTGTTGGAAAGGACCTTAGAGATCATTTAGTTCCAATCTCTGTGCCATGGACAGGGAATCTTACACTAGACCAGTTTGCTCAAAGCCCCATCCAAACTGGCCTTGATTGTTTCCAGGGATGGGATATTCACAATTTTTCTGGGCGACCTGAGTGCCTCACCATCCTCAGAGTAGAAAACTTCTTCCTGATAATTGTCCCTGGGCGCACTGAATCAGTGAATTTCAGTGTGATGGGATAAGCATAGCTACTATTTTCCCTATTCCCCCTGCTTCAGTTCAGGGGAAGGTTCATTCAGACTCCATTAAGAACTTGGTTTTTCATTTTCTTTTTATAATTTTCTGCTGACTCATTTCAATGTCCAGATTTCAGGCTTGTTATGTTTTTTTCCGGGGACCATTTGATAGTTCAATATCCTTTTTCTCACCTTTTCTTTTAGAGGAGGGATCCAGTGCATGTATAGAGCGACCTCCATGCACAGGCAAAGACTTTTTCCAGATCCATACCCCATGTGATAAGGAGGGAAAAGTAAGTAGAAAGCATGATACTATTTTTAAGCTCATTGACCTTACTGCTATCTCTGCATTTGAAAACAAGGTAGATTTTTTGAGGAATCCCTTTCCCAATTACTTTCCCGATTTTGCTTCCAGCATTGAATTTCTCTGAGGCTTTGGGCTTGTCCTTTGCCTGCCCTCTCTGCAGCCTTTATCCCTCTGTAAGAATCTGCCAGATATGGATCTGCTTAAGGGATGTGTTGTGGTGAGATGATAAGCTCCTTGCACTTGTGATGGGTCTGATGGGGTCACTGGGGCTACTGGAGCACAGGGTGAAGTACTGTCCCAGCATAAACCCATCTCTTCAGTTCTTAATACTCTTTCTGGCATGCTTTAAGCTTGTGATGACTGTTCCAGCAGCACCCAGCTGTAATTCAGGTGATACCATGGCCCAGGAGCATTGCTTGTGACCATCTCTATTTCAGGTGGAAGAGTGTTCTGCTGCATAGGTATGATGTGTGTCATATCCCTTGGTTTTAGCATCAAAGCAGAGCCTGTGGTCTGGTAAAATAATGGTATATACATAGCCTGGAGTGTTCATGTGCAGCATGAAGCTGCTGGTAATGTGCTTGTCCCATGGGAGGCCTCAGATCACCTGGACTTTCAGGACATTTTTTCACCCAGAGGCCTTAGATCCACTTGGTCTCTCATAGAGGGATCTGCTGGTGGAGCAGCCTAGCTTTGTCCTAGCAGTCAAGTGGGATTTTTGGAGGGATTTGGACAAAAAACTCCTGTTTACTGCTATAGGAAGCCCATAGAGGTGTGGACACATGGTCAGGCCTGTTTAGTCTTTTTCCCATCTCTCTCAGATCCCATCTCTCAGATGGAATTTCAAATACTCTAATTCCCTAACAGCTGTGTGTTGCTGGCCTAATATTCGCTGGCAGGATGGAGCATTTTGGAGTCTCCAGATCAGCGAGTTCCAAAATGCAGCTGGGAGCTCATATGCTTTGACAACAAAGCTTCAGTGAGTTTAGCCCTGGTCTTGACTCACTGATTTCTGCTCTGTTAACTGTCTCTAATGACTCAAGAAATTAGCAGCACTGTTCATGGCTACACCCCCAGGTACAGCTTTAATTGCCGCCTCCTGCAGATGGTTCTCCCACTGCTCTGTGTGATCCAAGTCTCCCTGGCACTGAACAGGTTCCTATTATTGACCCTTTTCCTGCCTTCTCACTGGCCTTCCCTTTCACTGATGGATGTCACTGGAATACACAGTGGGTTTTTCTGCAGACACCCTTCAGTGTCCAGTTGCAATGACAGCAGCAGGTGTCCCAGGCACACAGACACTGGCTGAGTTTTCAGGATTGGTTTCACTGCTCTGCACCTCTGGAAGTGAGTGCAGGTTTGCTGTACTCCCCAGCCATCTCTCCACGTGATGCAGCTCAGTGAGAGGGCTTGACTCTGCAGGTCATCTTCAGGAGAACAGTGGCTGTAAAGGACCAGCCTATTGATCCATGGTTGCTAAAATAAGCCAGGTTTTCACTGAACAATAGATTGTTGTCTCCCTTCTGCTGCCCTACTCCATGTGTAGAAGGGGCCTCAGGAGATTCAGGCATTTGACTCTTGACTTTTCACCAGCCTGCTACTTTAAAAATCCCAGGTTGAATGCTGACCACATGGCCACAGGCACCCTCTGTCCCTCTTCTGCCTGCTCAGATGCAGTAGGATTCTTGTGGTGTGCAGTGTGTCTGGGCTCTGGGCAGCCACAAAGGTGCTTTGCCAGCTCCTGAGCCTTTTTATTTTAAATGCTGTGCACCCTGAAGCATTTCTGGGGCAGTTCTCCAGAAAATCCTCCAAGTGTTCAGGAGCAGCAAGGACAGGCTGATCCATAGCAAGAGGTACCATTCTGGCAGCAGGAGCAGTCTCTCAGTGCTAGAGCAAAGCAGACCCTGTGCCAGTGACCAGATTCGACCAAGGTGGCCAGACAGGTCCATAGAGATGGGGCACAGCCAGTGTCAAGCTGGAACATTGTGTCCATGGGTCAGTCAGGGTGTGGGTCAACCAGGGAACATGACCTGGCACAGGCATGGCTGCAGCAAAGCACAGGCAGGGATGGAGAGTGAGAGTCTCAGTTTAACTGGAGCTCCCAGGAGCCAGGGCCTGAGCCTAAGCTGAGGTTTCTTCCAGCTGATTTTTTGATACAGTCTCAAGAAGGATCAATACTTCAAGTGCTCTGTGTTGCTAGAGGGCTAAACCTGAGTGCCAGCAGCTCACCACCCAGGATGACAGGGGGTCTAGATCAAATTCCCTTACCTGAACATCCAGCCTCAAAGATCCCTGACTGCTGAGACCATAGGGTGGAAGTACCCAGAGTGGGAGCTGTGGACAGGTGTCATAGGATAATTGCTGTTAAAAATTCCCGGTGGAGAAAGAAGAGGTAGAGTCGGAAATGAGGTAGCCAGCATAAACTCTGCCTACCTAAAAAACCCATAAAACCAGGAAAGCACCTGAAGAAGCTCTTTTTGAGGCTTCTGGTTCGCAGAGGAAAGACGCTGCTCTCCTCCCCTCTGCACCAACTGGGTAAGGTCTCTCCCAGACCACATGGTCTGGGGGCTGCTGACCCGCATGGTGTGGGGGGGAGGGGGAGGAGAGAGAGAGAGAGAAAACTCAAGCTGCTTCATCTTGCTGTCCTTGGCTAAAGAACTTCGCCAGCTCTGTTTCCCTAGCCTGGGCCAGGCTGGTTTCTTCCCTCTCCGCGGCATGGCCCCGCGGGAAGAGGGTTTGGGGTCGGGCCCTGTGGACCTCGGGAGCGCCCCGCCCGATTAGCCCCGCAGCAAACTCAGCACGGGAGAGAGACAGAGGGAGCTCAGACTGAGCCCCTCCCGCAGCTCGGCTGCGGCTTCGTTTACTCCTTGCAACTCTGCGCGGGAGGGAGAAAGGACTTAAATTAAGCCTCTCCTGCAGCCCGAGTACAGCTCCTGCCGGGCAGCCCTTACGCACACTCTGACACGGAAGGGGGCTTGAACCAGCCCCTGCAGCACGGACGCGGCCCCGCCGGGCCCCTGCGATTCAAACGCGGCTTGGATGGGAGCCGGCATGGACGGGCTCCTTTCCTTCAGTTCAGGCACTGACTTAACAACACTCAAACCACGCGGGCGAAAGCCATGTGACCATTGCCCAGCCAAAAGATAAATTAACTGTTTCTTTCTAATATCAGAATGAGACTTTGAAAACATTCATTTCCCCTTCTCACACAGAGCATAAAAAGAAAGGCACCTACAAAAGGTACAACATAAAGACTTTAAGTTAATGACTATAACTGAGTTTATTTTTCAAAGAAGGAAGAGGTGAGGGGTGCTTTAAATGCTGAAAGTTCTTTTGTAAAAGCATGTTGATAAAGTTAGCTGTAATACACCCTGTAATATATGAATAATGGTCTAAAAGAGGTGAGAAAAAGGGAATGTAATGTTCTAAGTTATAAGCAGTAGACTGAGATTTTTGTGTATTAAGATTTTTCTTTCCTCGCCCCAGGAAAACAGTAGAAGAAGACTTGTGTTGCTGATGATAAAGTAAGGGGATGTTGTTGTTGCTGTAATAGAAACATTCGCTCTCAAAAAGAACACCTCAATGACCATCATATGTCCATTGGTGTGGCCCTGGGAAAGCTACTGAAATGGGAGGGGGTCTAGAAAAGCAAATACCTCCCTTCAAAGAGAGAATCGCTTACTAGAAAGCTAATAACCGTAGAAACTGTGTTTCCTATGGGAGTCAACAGGATAAAACAAAAGAAAGCTTCTCTCTCTACATAAATTGAGAAAACTGTTCCAGAGGTGGTGGATTAACTATAAGTTGAAGTGTCACCTTTTGTATGGCCAACAAGAAAGAAAATAAGAAAGGTGGGGAGGGGAAAAGAGTGTTCTAAAGAGTTTGGTGTTGATGCCTAATTATTATTCCTATTTTAAGTCTGTTAATAAAATTCCTGTTTGTATTCCTTAAAGTATAAGCCTGCTTTTGCCTATTATTAACCCTTATCTCACAACAAAATCAAATAATCTAGACTACAAAAAGTTAATCTTCATATCTAATTTTGATCCCCAAACCTCTAAATGGCAACAACAGGTTAAACTCTTGCCTTGAGTTGGCTTTCTTAGCTGTGGAACTCAGCTGTGTTTGATCTTCAGATCTAAAACCCTCTCAGAGAGAGACCCAAAGTGAGATGAAATTTGAAACACAACTTCATGGGTGATGCATCTCACCTAATCCTTCTCCTGAAGACAGAAACCTATGTCCTCAAAGGGGGGTGATGATGAAGAGGTGATGCTGTTGTATATGGTAACACCATGGACTGACTCTTGTCAATGTTCATAAACTTCTTTTTATGTCATGATGAGGGATTGGAGCAGTTTTGGGAGAGCTCCTCCATGGTTCTGGCGTTTTCTCAATAGGTGAAAAATGGCAGGAGAGAAATTGGGCACTTTTCAAAGAACAGCCAGTATGAATTAAAAATGCAGAACTTGTGGTGCTCTCTGCTAACCGATGCCTTCCCAATAAAGGGCTTTCATGTGGCAGAAGTTATATTTTGTGTTACTATGGTTAAAATGCAGAGATTGCATATCCAGTTAGAATTATTTCTCTGATGTTTCTCAGAACCATTTGCATGGGGAAATTTACTAATTAAATAGGAATGAACAGTAGTAATTGTTTTAAGCTTCACATTCTTGTTTTAGTCTTAAAGTCTGATATCTTGGAATCTCCTGTGGACCCAGTCACTTCTGTTGCCCTTATCCATGTATCCCTTTATTGTCCTGGATGTGCAAGGTCTGTTTTTGACCTCAAATGATGGGAATACCCTAATTTAGTTTACAAAGGAGACCTTCGTTGGTGCATCTAGTCCTAAAACTTCATAGTCCTCTGTGTGAGCTCAGTGTCTCCTCCTTCCAGACTCAGATCATGTACAAGTGGATTGAACCCAAGATCTGCAGAGAGGATCTCCCCGATGCATTGACCCTTCCTCCCTCTGGAGAGAGGCAGGACTGTCCACCCTGCAATCCTGGCTTTTACAACAACGCCTCATCTTCCTGTACTCCCTGCCCACCAGGCACATTTTCGGATGGGACACAGGGTAGGAGTCTGCAAAGAAATCTCATGCGTCTCCAAAAGCAGTCATCTGCTTGCATGTGACTTAGTTTAGTGACACATCATCATAAGCCAGTGTTCACTTTGTGTTAAATACTTGTTAAATAACGTTGGAGAGCAGGATGTGGATGTCTGTTTTCTCTCCTAAGTCCTTTCTTATCAGGGATTGCTGCTCTAAGTTGACCTGCTGTGTTCTGGATGCATTTCTTGGCTGATATAAACATCCTGAGAGTTATTTTAAGGGCTTCTGGGAGGGGAATCAGAACTTTTACAGTCAGCAATTCCTTCTCAACCATTCTCCTGTCCATGCCAATTTCTTTCCTGCGAAAACCTCATTTTAAGCCCAGTTAGATAAATACCCTGCCAACATTGTCTAGCCTAAGCTCTGGCTTGTTGATTCTGAGATGCATTGGCCCAATGGTCCTCTACAGCATTTTCTGGGAACTCTTGTTTTTCAAACCTTCAGCTGAATCTATTAAAGAGTAAGTGTGACTTGGGGGACCAGTTGCAGAATACTTACCATGAAGTTATGATCTACAATTTATAAAATGATGGTCTTACTTCCACTCCCCTGGTCCTGATAAGTCTTTGACTGTTTAACTACAAAGAAATAAATTATTTTCTTAGCTTATTACTTGCACCAGAGAGTAAAAAAAATCAGTATCTATGTTCTTTGAAATACTCTTTGAGATGTGCCTTGGCTGTGTGATATCCTTTTCTGCCCTCTCACCATTAGAGTGCAAAGCCTGCCCTGCTGGGACAGAACCTGCTCTTGGGTTTGAGTACAAGTGGTGGAACATCCTGCCAGGAAACATGAAGACGTCTTGCTTTAATGTTGGCAACTCCAAGTGTGATGGGATGAATGGTGAGCCAAACTCCCTGTGTTGTGTGCCCGTCTCCTGCATGATCCCTGTTGTAATGGATCATCCATCAAAGTGAGTGTGCTCTTGGCTGCACACAGCACAGTTTCCTCCCTTTCCTTTAGCTGCACCAGGCTTGAAATTGATTGTGGGAGGCAATGTCACAGTATCAAAAAGAAATAAAAAGATCTCTTTGGAGGTTTTTATTTCTTGTCCACATCGGAAGAGGACAGGAGGTACAGCTTGTGTGAAGTCCCCTCAGCAAAGACCTATCCCACCACTGGCTTCAATGCATCTTCAGATTCATTCATATCCCCATTGAAAAAAGCACTGTTTTGCCTTCTCCCTAGTTTATCTCATTTTCTGTTTTGTGATAACTATGCCCATTGAGGTCACACATAATTCTTTTGAAAAACTTAATTATAGTCTGTGTTTTTATTAATTTAGCACTCAGAGCTTTCTCTCTGCACATGTGCTAAAATTGCAGCAGAGAGCAGTCACAGCTCACTGGTGAAAATGATCCTGTTTGGGGCTTCTCCAGCCTTCTCTGACAGATTTTTCTCAGTCTGATCCACCCTGTCAGACTGTTGTAACTCAAGCTTTGAATCATGCGTATTGAGCAGAGGGGAACTGAAGTATGTGCTTAACATTTAACACACAGATTCACTGATTCATCTGTTTTAAGGCTGAAAGATATCAGATGGATCATCCCCCTTGAGCTCAGGTCAGGGAATTTCAATTGCTTTGCTGATTTGAAAGGTGACAATTGCCTCTAAAATCAGCAGTTCATACAATTGCTAAAATTTTTCATTCAATAGCATCATTATATTGTTCTGTAGTTTATATCAGGCATCTTTAAAATACACTGAAATACTGAATTTATTAAAAATTATGGTAACATAGATTTCCTTTGCCACCCATTTATGAAAATTTTTTTCTTTTTCTGTTCTGTGAAGGTTGGGAGGTGGCTGGTGATCACATCCAGAGTGGAGCAGGAGGCTCTGACAATGACTATCTTATTTTGAACCTGCACATCCCAGGATTTAAGTAAGGAATGGGATATTTTTTCATCTATTTCTCAGTTATTTCTGTCGTATACCTCTTGCACATTATCCCAGGGATGATCTGAGTCTTCCTTTCTGAAATGAAATAATGTAGTGCATAAAAGACAAGAGGAAACTTGAATTTTATTCCCGTGTCCCCAGTTTGTCCATTGAGGCAGTCAAGCGTGTGAGCTTTTGGTTTTTAGCAGTGTTTGTTTCAATCCAAGATGCAGCCAGTTGGCTGTCTGGAAACTGAGAAAAGATGTTGCTATCCCTCTGTTTCTAAATTATTCCACAGTAACTAGCTAAACCTGCCATGGGATGGATACTGGAGCCTGCCCTAAAAGTGTTTTAGTGAAACCCAAGTTACTTTGCCCTGTGGCTCCAGGCTGCCTGCACAGTCTGTGCTTCCCTTGGAGCCGCTGGGGAGATTCAAGCACTGCAAGAGAGTGGGAATTCCACCACTCCTGAACCTTCAGGCAGGCAGAAATACCTCGAGGTGCTTGTGTCTCTGTCAAAAGAGTAAGCTTAGACTCCTAGCTCAGACCAGGGGCTGAATTTTGAGACTGGTAAGGTGTGGAAGATGAGCCTCACTCTCCCTTTGCTGTATTTCAGCTGAGGTAGATGCAATTACATTGGTTTAAACAACTTGAGCTATGTAGTGCATTTTATTAATGAGGTTCTCTACCAATATGGTCAAATTTGGGTGTTCATTATAAGGAGGGAACTGTACCATAAAGATCTTAGACACTTAAAAATTACCCTCTGCACCCAATACTCAGTGCAGAGACTCTTGTCATTCTGCAAGGCCATGTTTTCTGTGACAGGACTTTGATGGCTTCACTGTACAAAAAGGAATTTGAGGGATTGACTGCCGCCTGTCTGGAGAGCACTGTGTAAATGTTTTGTTCCTTCTCTGTTAAACAGACCTCCAACATCAGTGACGGGAGCAACTGGGTCAGAACTCGGCCGGATTACTTTTATTTTTGAGACCATCTGTTCAGCAGATTGTGTGCTGTACTTCATGGCAGTAAGTGAGACCTCTTTCTCCGTGGCTGAGGACTGAGCCTGGTATTGCACAAGTCACTTTAATACCTCTGCATAGGTGTGGTTAGTTGCACTTGGTTTGTTATGATTAAGCATGGCATTAGTTTAGTATCTGCAGTGCCCTTGCAGGAAGGACTTAATGAATGACTTAGTGAAATTCCTTCATCATGTCAGTTGTGAACCATTCCTGGTCATCTGTTTATTCTAAAGGTAATCATTGGACACTAAGGAGCCAATTTTCCCCCTGTTAAACTGACTGATGAAGTTAGCAGTGTCTCTTGTGCTGTTAGCATCTAGTAGCAGAGTGACAAATCAAGATATGGGACAGAGGGATGGGAAGAGGACAGTTTGGAAATTTAGACTTGATCCTGTCAATGACCTGGAGGATCAGTAGGGCAGCAGACAGATGTTCGTTTGAATGTCCATTAGCTGAGGAAAGCAAATGGATCTGCAAGGGCTCCCTTGTCCCTCCCATTGAAAGGGGAAGCCAATTCTTTTTTGTATTTAGTGGCTCTATAAAGGAACCTGCTCTTAATTTAAAGAAAATTGAGTAAAAATTAGGTGGCAATTTAGAAGAGTCTGAAAATTTGTCAGTTGTGCTAAACAAAATAAGAATGTTTGCTTAATTAAATGTTAAATGCAATTGTGGAGTCCTTTTGATATACTAATCTGTATATCATAAAACATTGGTGCTTAGCGTAGTATGACCACACATTTTTGTTCTTTTTTTTTTTAATTGTGCCCATTTTGTAGGATGTTAATCGAAAAAATACCAATGTGGTGGAATCATGGGAAAGAAGTAAAGAAAGGCAATCCTACACTCACATCATCTCCAAAAATGCTTCCTTCACATTCACCTGGGCCTTTCAGAGAATAAATGAGGGCCAAGATGTAAGTACTTCTTTACGTGTGGGGCTTTACAACACAGCATTCCTTGGACACTCAGTGCCAGAACTCTTGCCCTCTGTTGAAGCTCACGGGTTTCTCGTAAGGGGTGAGTGGCTCTCACCACAAAGCAGCCCCTGGGAGGCAGCTGTGGATGAACAGCCCATGAAGAGGGACAGAGCCATGGATGAGCTGATCCAGAGGTGTGGGGGGTGTCCCAGTGCCATGGTGAGATGACCCCGGGGTGGTTTCCTTGGCTCTCGTTCCAGAGCAGACAGTTCATCAATGACATGGCCAAGATCTACTCCATCACGGTGACCAACGCAGTGGACGGAGTGGCCTCCTCCTGCCGGGCCTGTGCCCTGGGCTCCGAGCACTCGGGCTCGTCCTGCGTGCCCTGCCCGCCAGGACACTACATCGAGAAAGAGAGCAGCCAGTGCAAGGAGTGCCCTCCCAACACCTTCCTGTCCATCCACCAGGTGTACGGCAGGGAGGCCTGCATCCCGTGTGGGCCTGGCAGCAGGAGCACCAAGGTACCAAACCTGAGTGTTTCTGGGTGATGGGCAGACAGCGTTTGTTGGGCTGGGAGCTCTCAGAGGGCTGCTTCTAGTGCTTTCCTGCAGGCATTGGACTTGTGACCACTGGAGTGTACTTATAACCAGTGAGCCCACTCTTACAAAGGTGTCACTAGTCTAATTTCTGTTTGTAAAGAGTAAGATAAAAGTGACAGCATCAGCTCAAAAGAAGGTTAATTTCAAGAAGCTGTACTATAGATGGTGTACAAACAGAGAAGTATATACGTTCCTTCCACCAAAACTGTCCCAGATGCCTGCTCTTTTAAACTCAAGGACTTCCTCAGCTGGATGATGTTTCTGGGCCTTTAGAAACCTGTAACAAGTTCTTCTTAAATGAAACTGTAAGCATAAGTAAATATTTATCATGTTCAAGGAGGTACCCAGGAAGAACAGCTCTGGTTTGTTCATATTCTGCCCGTCTTCAGCTGAGTTCATATCCTGCCCTTGTTTCTTGAGCTGTTTCTTGTGTTTCCTTTACAAAATGCAGGTGTAACCAAGGCCATGTTTTGGTCTGTTTACAGGGCTTTAAGCTACAACACTGGGATCCTAAAAGCACCCAGAACAAAACAAAGCAAGAAATTGCATTCTTTTGGCTAAAGCAGCAGACAACAGAAAAACCAGGCTTAGGGAATATTGCAGTCCTGATATGCAATTGCAAGGGACTGAAATGGGAATGGGATTTATCCCAAGGGAAAGATCAGTTACAGGAATAGGACAGAGTTGCCCTTCATCCCTAACCAGGAAAGCAGTCCTGTCTGCACCCTTGCTTTAACTCCCAGGTGAATGGCTTGCTGCTGTTCCATAACTGTTCTTTAATGGAAGCCTCTGCTTTGTAGGACCACTCTGCCTGCTTCAGTGACTGCCTGGTGTCCTACATCAAGGATAACCAGAGCCTGAATTACAATTTTAGTAACCTCAGCCAGGTGGGCTCGTTGATGAGTGGACCCAGCTTCACGTCCCGAGGGACCAAGTTCTTCCACTTCTTTAACATCAGCCTGTGTGGGAATGAGGTGAGCTCAGCTGGTGTTGAGGGTTGGGAGGATGAGCCAATTTGTTGCTTGTGTTGATGCTCTAGGGTAACACTGAGACAGGACAAAGACTCCCTTTCACCTGAGTTGTCACCAATACTGTGCAAACAATTCCCTTTGGATCTTGCTTCGCAGTGCAAGAGGACTTTTGAGCAGCCTGGAAAGTGATTTTCCAGAGCAGAGATAATTGTGTTATAGGCCATAAATAACAATCAGAAGGAAATTCCTACCTTTCCTTAGTCCTTGTGCCTTTAAGTTGCTTGCATCACAACCCTGACCTTTGTGCGCTGCCACCAAGGAGCTCAAGTGAAGAGTTTGAGTCTTTCAGTTGCCAACTACTTTCTATATGTGTCTCTCATTGCTTCATTGGAGATGTTGTATGCAGAGCTCCTGGTCACCCTGCTGACTGCCAGTGGCCAAGATGCCCAGTGCTGACTTTGCAGCCTTGGACAGTGGTAGAAAAATATGTTTAGTCTTTGAGTTAAACAGGCTTTGCCACAGAGTCAAGATTTCTCTGTCTGGGGCTTGGTCTGAACCAGAGCATGTTGTCACACACATAAATGGACCTTTCAGAGTTGTGCATTGTCCCATGAAAGCCAGTGTGTGTTAGTTAACAACAATGCTCAGCCCTGTAAAGTTCTGAAGCCTGTTTCCCATGTACCAAAGGATGTGCATGAGTTAAGACAAATGAGTAGTCACATTTCTTTACAGCACTTTGCATACTTTTAGGCTTCAGTGTGTATTTAGCTACCACCTGGGTTAGAGCTGCTGACAGCTAGATCCACAAACATACAGATATGCTCTCTCCTCTGTGGATCTGGTCTTCACTTTCCCAAAATACTACGATGGTACTACAGTACAACCAACCATATGATTAGGTGATGAGTCCTTGACATTTTGTTAGGAAAATTGAGTATGGTAATTTGTCTTTCATTGCTGTTGCTCTGATTCTAGCACTGATCTTGACACGCACCATTAAAGCAGTCTTGAAGGCTATATATCTCTTTAGGGATTTCATGTATTTGTACTTTAAAAATATTTTATCTGGATTAAATCCCAAATAAAGAGATATTTAACAGTATATTATTTAAAGGCAAGGGAAACAGGGTTTTCCTTTGCAAGCCATTTTACTATGCTCTGCAAGTAAACACTGTGCTGTCAAGATAAACAAAGAGGAGTGCTCCACAGCACAGATCTCTGATAAGGCACCTGCCAGAGGTGACATTGTATTTCTGAGTCTGTACAAGGCTTTAATCAGAACTTTGACAGTGCTACAGTTTGGTGTTGTGGTTTGTTCCTCTTGTGACAGACACATGGGGACATCAAATTGTTATAAGGTAAAGTAATGGGTCTCATCCAGTTTCCAATCAGGAAATTTGCAATCTCTCCCTTCCAAAACTTCTTCACATCTTACCAGCAACAAACAGCTCCCTTTTTTTCTGATTGTCCACAGGGGAAGAAGATGGCAATTTGCACTGACAATATCACAGATGTTACTCTGAAGGACATGGTTGCAGAATCAGAAGATTTTTCCAATTTTGTGGGAGCTTTTGTCTGTCAGTCCACCATCATCCCGTCAGACAGCAAGGGCTTCCGAACAGCCCTGGCTCTGCAGTCCAACAGCCTTGCTGACAGGTTCTTAGGTACATGGTTTGTCTTCTGCTTCTTGTTGTTGTGAATGCACTCTCATGTATTTAGGGCTGCAGACTAAATCCTTCTTGGCTCAGCAGCTGCATTACTTTGAGGGAAGAGCGAAGAGACAGCCCAAGATCAGTCTGAGATGGTTCCTGAGCTGTGAAGGAGCTCTGCACAGATGCCATTGTGTTTTGCTGATGTTCCAGTTCAGCTGATGGCTGGAGAAGAGTAAGGGCTGTGCACATTTTTAGTTTTCCGTTTCTGTGTTACTCCTCCTTGTGCTTGATCTGGTGAGTCTTACAGTGCATGGCATTTCAGCACAAAAATCTGGAGAGTGTAATTAAAAAGCACTGGTTTTCTTTTATGTTCTGTACCCACCTCACTCAGGGCAAGACCAATGACTGTGGTAGTCACATTAATACAAGTGTTTCTGCCTGTGCCAAGATCCCACTTGGGCAATTTCAGAAGAGGAAACTGATGTGGGGACATAATTAGGCTAGGAATCAGGAGGCTTAGGGCAGCACGTGGCTGTGCACATCATTAAGTTTTACATTGGTCCAGCTCACAAGTTCCCAGAATCTGAGGCCAGATTAGACAATGAAGTCATTTGGTCTGCTCACCTATCCATTACAGGCACTGTGTGTTTGTACTTTCTCCCTGGCACTGAGCCCAGAAACTCATGTTTGACAAAAGCACATCTTTGGAAGAGCATTCAACCTGGAGATTTAAGACTGCCAGAAATAAAAGCTTTGCCACAGTCACTGGTATTTTTTCCCACTGGTCAAACACCGTCTCTGTGTTTGTTTTTAAAGCAGACTTGTTTCCTGATTGAATTTCCCTGACTTCAGTTTTCAGCTCTTGCTTTTTTGTTAGTCTTTCTCCAGATCACACCAACATTTTCCGTCTTGAAGAAATTTTTTGTGTACTGTGGAATCCTCACACCCTTCTGCTAAACTAAGCAGAGCAAGTTCTTCTAATTGTCGTGCTATCCTGTATTTGTCTTGAGCACCTGAATAACTTTTGAGGCTCCTTCTACACCTTCTGTAACTTTTTATATTTTCTTAAAACACAGAATGGAATAGTATTCCAGAATTTAATTTGCTATAATGGCAATAAAAATCACTTTTGTATTGGGAATCCCCGAGTCCTTCTTTCTCCAAACTTAAGGGGTTTCGTGATGGCTTCTCGGGTCTGATGTCCCCTCTAGATGTTTTTGCAAAGTTACAGTTTCCAAGGGAAAATCTCTCTTTCTTAAGACTGGCCTTCATTTCTTGCTGCACTTGTCTTACTTTGAGTTTGTTTGGGACTATCTTACCAAGTGAACCAAGCAACCAAGTTGCTCTGTGTTTTATTTTTAATCCTCTTAATCTTTGTCTCATCTACACACTTTACCAGCATGGATTATACAGTTACTTGCAGATCACTGATGTTAATCTTGCATTTTCACACTTCAATATCGATGCCTAGAGAAGCCTGGAGACATCCCATGTTTGATGACAATTTCCCATGTCCAGATAATTTTATAATGACTTAGCTAAATAGTTTTTAATGCAGAGTCTGCACTTAATTGATAGTACACTGCTAAGTTTTTAATTAGAATCTCATGTGGTAATTAGTGAAATACTTGATAAATTCATGTGGCTTTCTTTAGCAGCCAAGTTCATCAGCACTCAAGGAATGAGATCAGATTTGTTCAACAAGAGAAGTTCTCCATAAAATCTTGCTGACTTTCTCTCATTGTGTATCTGTCCCTGAACTGAAACCCATTTTCCATTACCATTGTTTTGTCTCATCATGAGAGCCACATTATAATTCGTGTCACCATATCCCTTCTCCATTAGTCTTTTGACAATTCATTGTCATCAAAAGCTCTGTTAAAGGTCACTCTCAGGTATGGGTTTCTAGTTCACTAACACTCATGCCAGTAAATGCCAATACTGTCTCCTGCCACTGAAGGAATTAGGGCAGTCATTCTCTGAAAAACAAGGAGATAGTCCTGATTTTTTCCTAATAAAAAGAAAAGATATCAAGCTCTTCTGTTGCCTTTCTTTATCTCAATTGCTAAATTTTAAAATGGTTGAAGTTTGCCTTTCCTTACATAGCGAGGATGTGGAGCTGCTGAAGTGAGTCCAGAGGAGGCCAAAGATGCTCAGAGGGCTGATCACCCCTCCTGGGTGAAAGGCTGAGAGAGCTGAGTTTGTCCAGCCTAGAGAAGAGAAGGCTTCAAGGAGATTTTAGAGCATCTTCCAGTACCTAAAGGGGCTACAAGAGAGCTGGAGAAGGATTTTTTACAAGGGCATGTACTTACAGAACAAGAGGAAATGTCTTCAAATTTAGAGAGAGCAGGTTTAGATTAGATATTAGGAAAAAATTCTTCCCTGTGAGGGTGGTGAGACACTGGCACAGGTTTCCCAGAGAAGCTGTGGTTGCCCCATCCCTGGAAGAGTTCAAGAACAGGTTGGACAGGGATGACCTTTAAGGTTGCTTCCAACCCAAACCATTCTATGAGTCTGTGATTCTATGAACTGTTTCAAGAACAAGTGGAAAACTTCTTTTCTTCAGTTTTCCCACCAGTTTCTGAACACTACCACTTCTTCTTGTTCTAGCTATGTTTAATTCCCTAGAAGGATGCAGCCCCATTGTACAGCTCCCTCTTCTGAACTGTTGCAGTGGAGCACCAACATTTTCTGTCTTCTTTGGTTCATGGGGTTGGAAGGATCTCTAAGAACTTTGGTTACTTGCATTTTCCTCCTTTTCAGCTTTTGCCCAAAATCCATATAGTTCACACATCAGCCTGTCATTTGTTCCAAAAGGTGCCATCAAGGCTTGGCTATGATTCCATAATCCTTCTGAGTCCTGTTATTTCATCTCCCACAGTACTGCAAATTGCTCAGGTCATTACATGATTTTGATGTGTGATGTTATGCTCTCAAGGCTTATACTTTGAGTGGTTGCATCAGATATCTTCGGCAGTTCTTCACCAGCCTAAATAATTGTATATTTCTTTAATAGCCAGTGATTTCTTTAAATTAATGTAAAAGAGTAATAAATATTTACACCAGTGTTTTTTTTTGGTTTTTTTTTCTTGGTTTGCTATGTCTACATGAAGAAATCAGATTGTATGAGGAACATATGTATCTGCGAAGTTTAGTTAGAAAAAAGTGTGTGCAATGTATAGTAATGCCATTAAATGCTAATAAGTGAGATCCACACCTTTCAGACTGAAAAAATACTACACATGAACCCCTCAAAAATCCATTCATCATTTGCTCCTTTTTTTTTTCTTTCTCACATTTTAGGAGCTACTGTTGAAACAGCGCTAGAAAATATCAGCATCAAGGCAGATATGTTTCCTCCCTCTCCAATCAAAATACCGGATGTGCATTTCTTTTACAAGTGGGTAAAAATGCTGCTTATTGCTATGTCAGATGTTTTCATTTGCTTAAAGGAAAGTAAAACCGTGACGGGGGGATCTATAACCTGCCTTTAATCTTTGCCACTTTAGTCAGTATCTTCCTGATATTGATTGACATGCTGAAGATCATCTTATAAAATCAGCAAACACTCCTTACTCAAACCTAAATTATGCTTGATCTGTAGGAAGTGGTACCAGAGCTTTGGTTCATCCAGATGCCACTTTCAGTGTCCTATTACTTTCCATATTTTCTCATCTATGACTTTGAAATGTCCATTTCTGATTACATATTTTCTTTCACTTTCATTTGTGTTTACTTTGATGGTAGAAAAAAGAGCTAATCAAGATTAAAAGTAATTGTTTCAAGGTGCACAGTTACTACTATGCTTTTTCCATTCGTCACTCTTCTCCATAAAAAGAATACCTCAGTTTGAGTAGGAAGTGGCTCAAAGATCAGCTCAGTTCAGATGTCTGCATGCTGGTTTTCATGTCAGCTGGGTTTCTAAGCTGGGACTTAATTGAATTTAGGACTTTGGATATCAGCACTTCATGCTTATGTGAAAAATTATGTGTCTGATTCTGCAAACTGATCCCCACACCAGTGACCCTACTTTGAACATATTATGAACTTGGCTTACAATGTCTATCATGCTGGAATAAGATTTTTTAATCCCCTTTGCCCTGTGCTATTTCAGGACAGTTTGATTCTCAGGTTGCTAGCCAGGAGTGAGCCATCATAACCTCTCTAGCAGAGCAACACACCAACCACAGCCTCTGTGATTCTCCTTTTCAATAATTCTATTGTGTTTCATGGGAAAGTTCACTCATTGACACAGGAGATTCCAAACTAGCTAGAAAACCAGAGCATTTGGCAAGTGGCATCTCAGAGCACTTTGAGATTTAAATAAATTGGTGAGGCCTACCCTGATTCTGGTTTTTTTTTTTTTTTTTTTTTTCTTTTCATCTGGCAAAGTCAAAAGCACTGTGGTAAAAGGGTATTTCATTAGTATTGCAGCTGCATGAATGTTTACAGACCTATGAAAGAACAGTATCTACTTAATAGTGGAAATATATTGCTTTTCTCCTCTTGTTTGACATTAGGTCTTCAACAGTGACAACCTCCTGTGAAAATGGTCGCGCAACTGTTGTGACAATGAGATGCAACCCCCACAAACCAGACCAAGGAGAGCTTTCTGTGCCCAGGTATTTCAGTCTTTGTGCCCTACTAGTGCCAAAACCCTTTGCTCCTCACGTAGTCTTTACAAAACTCATCACTAATTTTACATTATAATATAATAGCAATAAGGAGTGCTCTCTCCCTCATGAGTAATTTGTTTCTTCTAAGTGTCCATCACCTTCCAGCAGGCCAACTGATCTGTTTTTAGGCTGTGTGGCAGGTTCTTCTGAGCTTAAAGGCAAAAGAAAATGCAGTGAGGTTTTCTTGTCTTCACTTCTCCTTTATTTCAGTTCCTTATTTTAATCTTTGGCCTCCTGATTAGAGCTGCCTGGTTGAGGCTTTGAGAGGTAGTTTTTCTTCCTTGATCTACAGCAGTGGATAAGGAAAATTATTGTTTTGGGAGAAGAGCAACCTGTTCTAGGAACTTAAAATCTGCTATTCCAATGCTTATGTAAGCCTTGACTGTCTATTTTATGTTTGGGATATATTTATTTATGTTTCATTGCTGTATCCTGGCTGCCTTGTACCAGTTGTGTTTAATTTGCCTGACTTTTTTTTCCTCTTCAGTCTGATTTGAAGGACTTTAAAAAGCTTCTTTCTTCCAAAATCCTGTTTATGCTTGTATAAAATAAGGCATAAGCATGACTGAAAAATTGCAGAGAAAAAAGCGAGTAAAAGAATCAATTCTGTTACTCTTTAGCAACACACTGCGATTCTTGAGAAGCTCCCTTCAACTCTGATAACCTTCCTCTTTGGTTATCAAGGCCCATTTTAGTCTGTCTCAATGTTACTCCAAATCTGCTGATAGCTCTCTCACTCATCCTCTTTCCCAAAAGTTAACAGTGTGAGAAGTGTGGGATCCTTTGATCCCTGTCCCTCTCAGGACACACAAACTGTGCTTGCCTGAATGAAGGCAAAGTAGATTCTGCTTCACAGGTGATGGATGAGTGATTGATCTTTGAACACCTTTGGAGATGCTTATCCCAGTTTCTAAGGGACCTGTCCTGCTACAAATCATGCTGGGCAATAAGCCACTATCAGCTTCTCTGTGAAAATTCTTCACTTGTTCTTCCAGTGCCACAGGACAAACATGATGTGAACTGTGATAAAGCACCAGCAGTGAGGGAGGAACACCTTACCCTGCTTTTAAAAGCGTGAGCCTGGGCAGAAATGGCACACAGCTGACACATGTACCTTATCTCAGTTCATGTTGACTTCTCCTTTCCTATCCCCCTTTGATTAGCTCAGCAGTCAGCTGTTTTCACACAGTGAGGTATCAGATATATGTCAAGTAATGTAATTCCTTGATCCTCCAGGCCTGGTGCTTAGTACCACATGAAGCTACAGTGTGAGATGAAAGCAGTTGAGGAGAAAGGTCTGTTGCTGCTCTTGCCGTGTAGGTTGGAAAAATGCTCCATAATTCAGAGAGGAATGTACCTGTTGTCAGGTATTCAAATCTGGATAATCCAGAATGAACTTTTAGGGCTGGGGGTTTTTCAGTGCATCAGATCAGGATATCAGGTTTCCAAATTATATAGAGCAACACAACTTTAAATCCATTTTTTTTCTGCACGAATATATTTCACATTTACATGACCAAACTTCTTGCATGGACTTTTGGCCACTGCTGCTGTTAGACATGATGTGATTGTCAGTAACAAAATCTACGTGACTGTCCTGCCACTGCCAGTGCAGCTTTCTTCTGGAGGCTGAATACAAAATAGGCCATTAGTTTTTCTTGGAGTAAGAGAAGCTGTTATCTCTTCATTAACTGGTGAACATCCTTCTAGTAATTAACCATGACAGGATAAGTCCATTCCATATGGACTAAATCACCCAGACATCATTAGAACAATGGCAGGAACCAGATAGCAGCATTCACGTGGAACAGCCACCCTGTGCAGAACAGTGATGGAGGTGTATGCTGGGCTAGCCTGTGCTGATGAAACACTCCTCTCCCCTCTCTCCTCTCCCCTCTCCCCTCTCTCCTCTTTCCTCTCTCCCTGCCAAGAACTGAATTGTTATTTTAGATCTTTGACAGCTCAACACCTGTTTTCACTTCAGAAAGCATTTTACAAACTCGGAAAAATTCTTCTCCCAGATTCTTCCATCTGCTGACTCGATCAATGTTTACCCATTTCTCGTGCTTCCCATTCCCAATCTTCAGCAGCAGAACATGGATGAGGATGCAAACCCCAGAGTGTTTCTTTCATAACTGATAACTGAGCTCTGCTCTCCCCGTAGCTCCTGCCCTGCGGGCACCTGTGATGGATGCACTTTCTACTTTGTATGGGAAAGTGCAGAAGCTTGTCCTCTCTGCACAGAGCAAGACTACCATGAGATTGAGGGAGCCTGCAAAAAAGGATTTCAGGTACAGGACCTATGTCTCCAAGTCAAGTGGGCTCATTTGGGTATAACTTGGAATCTTGTTGAAATTTGGTGTGCACACGAATAGTAAGTACAGGTTGTGTTGGAAGATCTGAGCCCAGGCTCTGAGCTGGCTTGGATGCAAGCTGAGGGAGGAGCTGTGTTGAGACTCAGGAATGTTTGTGTCAATGGCAGTGTGGTTCCTGGAGGAGAGCTGGCTTGTGCTGACCAACTGTGTGAGTAAGGATGTGAACTCTCAATGCATTCATGCAAACATGCAGGACAGTTATTTCTGAAGGATGGAGTGCCCAAAGGACTGCAATTCTTTTGTAGCCATAAACATCAGGGGCAGGCCAGGAACAGTTTTCAAATTTCAGTTCATAAATTCATCCTACTTGCTTGGAATGTTTTTACTGCTGCCTTCTCTAGTCAAATGTTAGGAAGTCCTTCCACAAATTCAACCTGTCCTGTTGATCAACAGCTCCCGTGCAGGCACAACTCATTCCCAGCAGCTGTCCAACCCATCTTGTGTCACATGCAGAGCTATACAAAAGAGGAAATCCTTTTGCCGTGCCTGAACCTGCAGGCACGAGCAAGGGGATGGCTGATAAGACAATATAACTGAAAACCTGGAGTCTGAAAACCTGAAGGATATGTTTTGGTTTGCTTTCATTGAAAAGTTACCTGATCTTTCTACCTCAAAACAACTTGTTTTCTTTAACTCTAAACAGATCTCTCTTTTCCTCACTTTTTGGTGTTTTCTGTTTGAAAGGAAACCCTATATGTATGGAATGAGCCAAAGCATTGCATTAAAGGAGTTCCCTTGCCAGAAAAAAGGACCAGCACTTGTGAAACTGTGGATTTTTGGCTCAAAGTTGGAGCTGGTGTTGGTGCTTTCACAGCCGTTCTGCTCATAGCCTTGACTTGCTATTTTTGGAAGAAGAACCAGAAGTAAGTACTGCAAAATGTGCTCTATATGAAAGTTAGCTAAAAGCTTGATGGAGTGAACAGAAAGACTTTTCCTGCATTTGACTTTATGGCATTGTGTCGTGGGTTGACCCTGGCCAGGTGCCAGGTGCCCACTCAGTCACTCTATCACTGCCTCTCCCACTGGGAGAGGGGAGAGGATAATATTGAAAAAGACTATCAGGGTAAGAAAAGGCAGTTTTATTACAGCGGGGAAAAAATAGAACAAGCAAGCTGAGAGTTGTGTGCGCAAGAGCAGAGGGGAAAACAATCAATCTCTACTTCCCATCAGCAGCGATGTCCGGACACTTTCTGGGAAGCAGAAACGGTGACGGTTGTTCAAGGAGGCAAACATGGACCAGCCCTGAGTGCCTCCTCCTCCTCCTCTCTTCCTTCCCTTATGTATCTGAGCTTATGTCATATGGTATGGAATATCCCTTTGGCTGACTGGGGTCAGCTGGCCTGCTGGTGTCCCCTCCCAGGATCTTGCCCACCCCCATCCCCTTCAGTGGGGGAAGGAATGTCAGAGGGACAGCACAGCTTGGCAGTAGCTCTGTTATCAACGCCAGCTACCAAAGCAAAGCACAGCACTGTAAGGGCTGTGAGCTTTACCCCAGTCAGACCCAATACACGCTGTTGATGAGAAGTACTTGTAGGATCATCCATCCATACACCAAATTGATGTTTCTTTTGTCAACAGTGCCTATAAAAAATTCTGGTGAGGAAAGTACAGAACATCCACAGTAATTTGCAATGGCATAATTTCTCAATAGGAACTGTCTTTTTAACCCCTGAGAGTTTGAATTTGACTTTAGGTTCTGAAGCAACGTGGCTTTCTCAAGCTCTGAAGATCAGAAGTATATCTTTGGTCTAAATAATCCCTTTCAGCTTGGTTAAAAATTAGGTTCTTGACCATATTGCTTAGATCTCTTTTGGTTGTTGCCCCAACCAGCATTCCTTCATTCAGGAAGCCCTCTTGACCTCCTCATGGTCTTTTGGGAAAACGTGGTTCTTTTATAATGATAGATAATAATTGGAGAGCAAGAGCTCAGTGTTTTGGTTGCATATTTTTAATGATTGAAAAGTATCTAATTTCCACTAAATACCTCTGAAGTAACTATGTGGGAGGACTGCAGATAATCTAAATTACAGAAACTCTGAGTATGGGACATTTGAGAAAAAAATCTATTCTTGTGTGGCTTTATGTTTTCAGGCTGGAGTATAAATATTCCAAATTAGTGATGACAACAAACTCAAAGGAGTGTGAACTGCCAGCTGCTGACAGCTGTGCTATAATGGAAGGAGAAGATAATGAAGAAGAAATAGTATATTCAAATAAGCAGTCACTGCTGGGGAAGCTCAAATCCTTGGCAACAAAGGTGAGCAGCAATTACCAATATTAATGCTAAAAATAATTATTACCTTTATTTATTATTGGATGTGATGGGTCTTTGATGCTAATTCACAGCAGTGCAGCCTCCCACACACACTTCATCCAGTCCATGGTGATCTGCTGAAATCCACAGTCTGGATAAAATTAAGAAATATTGTAGGGTTTTGGGTAAATGCTCCTTCCTTCACAGAGAGATTTCAGTAGCATTTTGTATTGCATGAGTGACACCAGAAAAAAACAGATAATGGCAGAGAGAACCTTTTTGCCCAGAATCCTCCCAGGCACATCCATTGCTGAGGCAAACACAGCTATTAGAGATACGAAAAATTAACATTGGCAACACAGCCAGCAGCCAGCTGCTTGCAGCTCACCTGGGCTGGCTTCATGGCTGGCTTGAGAACCATCATTTTGAGTAGGATTCAGTTGAAGAGGAATCATCAGCTTCAGCCTGTTGCCCAACACAGCAGCCTCCTCCATTCCAGTGGGAAGCAACACCAAAAAGGCAATTTTTTCTGCAGTACACGTGATGTGGATTGTTGCGTGTCTGAATTGACAGCTCCAAAGTCTTTGGTGTCCTTTGAACATTTCTGAGAGGAGCCACATAGGGCCATCGTGGTAAATCCCAAAAGCTCTTTGGTCTTAGTTCCAAATGCCTTGAAGTCTGTGCTATGGGAAGGATAGTGTTGTTTAAGGGATTCCAGTGGGGGCATCTGTTCTGATCAGGATAAAGGCAAATGACATTTTCCCTTTCAAACAGTTTTGTTGAAGTGAGTTTTTTAGGAAGTTTCTTAAAAGGAAGAACCTTCATAGCAAAGTCTCTTAAAAGATCATAATAAAAATTAATTTAAAAACATTATACTCTAGTTTATTGTCCAAATAATATCTCAGAATGTTGAATTTTGAGATTTTTTCCCTGTATCCCTTTTTTTTCTTTCTGTGGTTGAGTGCCATGTATTTAAAACTTGTGTACTGCCATTTTTTTCCCTTATTATTCTCTTCTCTTCATTCTTTTACTTTTTTTATTTGACTGGTGTCCTCTTGCCACACTACCTGCTCCCCAGATATCCCTCCTAGGAGAAGTTACCATTGCACAGATAATGTGCAGAACCTTCCCTTTACTCCAGCCTGACTATTTGTCCTGCAAAATCAATATTGTTCCTTGTGAAAAGGGGCAGAAATTCAATATTAATTCTTAAATCAATATTGAGAATATTGAAAATGTAAATAAAATCAAATTGCATCAAATTTTCTGGTGATGTTGCAAAAATAGAAGTAAGCTTTAGTACTTCAGTATTCAGACAACTTGAGTGCCTCCATGGAGTTTTTTGATGTTACTGTATCCACTGTAGCAGGCCTCCTGAGTGTTCTCTTCTTTTTCAACAAGCTTGTCAGGTATTTCTAAGCTTGTTCCTTTTTTTACTGCCAGGTAACAATAGCTGGCAAACTCAACTTCCAATACCTAATTAGCTTACTCAGCTCTGTATCCCTGCAGATAACACAAATTTAATATATATTTATTGAAAACAAATGCTATAGGCATCGCTTTTCATTTATGCAAAAGATGAAGAAGTTCGTGTTCTGCTACATATACATGTAAAATACAGAAGAAATATATGGAGGAAGACAGGGGAGAAAAAGGAGAAATGTAAAATGAGAAAGAAAATCAGCAGAATCCTGACTATATGTTCAAGCTTCAGGCAATGGCATTTCTGCCAGCATGTCACAAAGATGTCAGTGGGTTTGAGTACCCAAGGGATTGAGGGCTGTAATATAGAAAGGAATGGCTTATTTCTAATGAGAAGATAGAAATAATTAAAAACCTGTTTCATACTGGGGGCTTTTCTGGTTGCATGGGTTGTCTCCAGCATGACAATTAACAGGTTCTTCAGAGCACATACTCTGCACTAGACTAGCACAGGACAATTTCTCCCTTTCTTTCTCATGTCTGCACCAGGCTGTCCCAATCTGTGTGAGATGCCTTCAAAAATCAGATTATGAAGGTAGTTTAAGATAGCTTTCAAACTTGGGTGTGTATTTCCACATTTCTTGCTCACCCTGATGCCTGTTGGCTGGGTGGCTTAGGCTATCACCCAGCAAATGGAAACAGAGAGAAAACCCAACCCTCTAGCCCTGATTTTTAAGCTGGCAAATTATTTGTAGACTCTTTCTGCCTTGTGGGTCTCCCAGAGGAGGTTTTGAGATTGGAATCCAGGAGCAAGGCTGTGGTGTTCACACTCACATGCTGTGCTTCAATCATTTTATATATTGCAGAAAACACATTGATAAGAGATAATAACCACAGAGATGATCACTGTGGTTATTATATGTGGATGTTATGATCCCCAGCTCAGATTACCTGTCCTATTCTATGAATATGAAATGCAGACTTTCCCTGTACCTTCTAAAATAAGTACCATGAACAATAGCTATATCATAATTTTATCGGTTTTGCAAATTTTTACAGAATTAGTAATGTAATTAAATATAAAAGGGTCAAACTGTGCACTTAATTACTGTAGTAAAAATAAAGTGAAGCTTTTGGCAAAGGATATTGAGAGAAGAAGTGATTGTGCTGACTGCTGGAGAGATTTTGAGGAAGTCCAGTTGATGGGAACCTGTCTTTTCCATTGCAGGAAAAGGAAGATAATTTTGAATCTGTTCAGCTGAAATCTTCAAGATCCCAGAATATATGAAGAATTAATGCTGCCTTCAAAGAAGCAAACCTAATTTATATTTTTACAGGACCATATTTTAAACATATTCTGACACACATTGTAGAGGGGATCTTGGTGAGAAGTGCTTGGCCATTTAGGAGGAAAGAAGACAGGAAGCAAACCAGAAAATTGGATTGCCTTACCATGTGATTGAGTACCTTGCCAAAAAAGGAAAGCAGATGCTTGGATTCCATACTGGGAATGAAATTCAACTCAGGAAGAGATATACATACTGCAAATAACATGAATTTTTTGCATTCACCTGGGCATCACTCAGGCATGCCATATGATTTATAGGTACCTTTTGTTTCCTTCTCACTCCTTCTACGCATATTCCTAGGAAATGATTTTCAGAGAGGTCTGCAACCTCCTGCAAAGGTTGTGTGTTGTTGTTTACTGGCATAACTGTGAGTCTCTCTTGAAATCAAAATTGTGAATGGTACTTGGAATGAGCCTCAGGTGAGTTTTGAACTTTGGAAAATACTTTTGATTTTAATGCTTTGAAGGTTTGGATGGTCTGTGTTGACCTCTAATGCAAGAGGAATGGTGTTGCACCTGCAAATTGAACCCATTCTGGTGCCCAAGTCATGGCCATCAGGATTGGAGTAAAACCTAGTGCTATTAAATTTAAACACGTGGTACCTGCTGTTGTGTTAATTGTAGGTCTGGGCCCATGGGTTTATAAGCAGTAGCAGGTTCAAAGTCTATAAAGAGACATGAAGTGGTACCTACAGTGCAAGTTGCACTTGTCCCTCTCTGTGGAAGCTTGTCCTTTTGGCAGATTCAGTATCCTCCCTTGGGCTGCATAAATGTCACTTTCCCAGGGCTGGGAACCAGCAAAACCTGAACTCTGGAAGTACAGCAAAAAATCTCCACTTTTGGGAATCGGGGATCGGCTTTGTCAGTTGGGAGGCTTGTTAGAAATACTCAGCCTCCTTTATTCCTAGGCCCACACAAGGATGGATGGATGGGTGGATGGGTGGATGGATGGATGGATGGATGGATGGATGGATGGATGGATGGATGGATTCCAGCAGAGCTCAGCATGGGTTATGTACTTGCTCAGCATCTAAATGCTTTCTGTGTCAGTGCAAGTACCAACTCTGGAGGAAAAGGCACGAAGAGGTGCCTTGGAAACTAGAGGCGAGGTGGACTTTTCCATAAAATCAGCCACATTATAAGCATGTGATCCTCATAATATCCACAGTAATAATTTCCTGAAATTCCCACTGAGGTCGAACTCAAAGGAATCTGAAACTTAGGCAAAAAATATTTGAGTAAAATTATGCAAGACTTGTATAGAGCCAGAGAAAATGAGCAACGATTCTTGTATTGACCTCTGCTCAGACTCATATTTCCATTACAGCAAATCTATGTGTCTTGTGGAATGCAGCAAAACCAGAAAAGAGACATGGACAGAAATAGTCTTTTTACTATAAGGAGTATAGATTTTTGATATTATATGACTGAGCTAGGTCTATCAATAAAAGAGGGCCCACTTTTAAGTAAAATTTAAATTAAACTGAATTTTCTGCACTCTAAAATATTTTATTATACTCTAGATGTGGACAAAAATTTTATGAAGTTTAGATTTTTTTTTTTCATTAGGGAAAATTCAGCTCAGTTCTTTTATAGTTGCAGTCAAAGAATACACACTTTACTCTTTGGATGGGAGATCCTTCAGGCATCTTAACTGAAGTGGTGTACATTTTCTGTTGGTCTTGAAAAGGCACTTCACTTTCCCAACAAAGATTTTTATGGGGTAATGTTGAATGTATATTAAATACACATTCCTTTTTGTATATTTTGTACCATTGCACACTTATTATTGTACATTGTATTTGTTGTCATGATGTCATTTATATATGGTTGTCAAAGATGATATGCTCACAGAGTAAATGCTTATGGCTTTGGGATTTCACTTCTTGGATCTTTTATGATGAGGGTTTTTATGTTGTTGATTTTTATTCAACTAGTGTGTTGTAGCATCAAAGATATATATCTGATGGACATTCATAAAATAAAGTAAAAATATATTTGAAATTTTGGACTTGAGATGTTTGGTGGCACTGCAGCCTTTCCTGAACATTGCAGGTCTTCAGTCATGAGTAGAGCTTTTCACTGCCATCAAATTGCATCTGTCTACATCTCCTTTAATTTTTTCCCTTCTCTCTCCGTATGTTTTCTCAGCCATAATTACAATTCATTCTCCAGAACACCATTTCTTTTGTCATCACTGGACCCATATCCCTGTAATGCAGAAATGCCTTAATTTTTATGAACTATATTTAATTTGACTTAATACCACACAGGTTTCATTTGCTTCCCTTCTCTTTCCATTATATTTTCCAGATAAAATGGAATGGAATTTTTTGACAGCTGTGACAGACTTTGCTGTATGACTCTTCTCAGCTCTGCTTCCAAATGGTTTATCATGATGTTGTTGAGTATTCTCCCAGGCAGTCTAATGGTGCATCTGGTGCAGTGCTAACATAGTGGCATGCAAACCAATACTGTAGACTTCATTTACCTTAAAATAAGAAAACTTCATTTTCCAACAATTAAGCAAGTGTAAACTGAAATATTTGAGCTGCCTTCTGCTGTTTCTTTCTGTTAAAGGTGTAGTAGAGAGGGGAAGTTTCCATTTTCCCATAAGAGACAAATTTTGGAAGCTTTAACACTTCACTAAGAAATCAGCTGTCTGTGACCCCTTCTAGTGCTCTGCCAAAATATACTAACAGCAACCTCCCCCTTTTCTTCCACATGGAATCACATCAGAAAACTGTTACTTGATGCCATAAAACAATGTGAATCAATCTGTTATGTGTTCACTTGATTAAACAGAATACATTTTATTGCTGCATTTGCATGCTTTTCTTTGAAATCTGGAGTCAAGCAACTGAATCTCTTTGAGGATTAAGCACATTTTAGTGGTGTCTGTATAAATTATTGGCAAATTAGCAGAACGTCATTGTCTCAGCTTTGACAGTGCTTGCTAGGGGGGAAATGCACAAAGAATGTGTTCTGGCTTGGCTCTGATGATGTTAGTTGGTGTTTGTAATACAGAATACGATTGATTAAGTTTTGGGGAAAACTGCCACATTGGGAAATTACTGAGTAGCTTTAATGATCTGTCATCTTTGTTCAAAGAAAGGATTTGACTATTGGTTTTAGAAAAATGGATTCTGGGATTCTTTGTTAGTAGAGGGGAGAGTTTGCAGTTTTTGTCCTTCCACAGTAGTAGTATTTGTAAAATCAAGATACTTAATTATAATCAGATAGCAGCAGGTGTTACCATTTAGGAGCCAGTGGTTGTTGAATTTTCTCCAGCAGTGACTGACACAGATGCTTCAATGCAAGTGTAGAAGCAGCTGCAGTTGGTGCTGACACACCAGTGGGGATGGCATTTCCTCCTCAGCAAGGAATGCTGCTGGTTGGTCCATATCATGAAGCATGGAGGATTTAAATAGCTATTCTAGATAATATTCCACAACTTCTCTGGAAAGCACATTCCAGTCCCTCAGCACCCTCACAGTATTTTCTCCTCGCATGTAATCTAAATATCCCGTTTTAGTTTAAAACCATTCTCTCTTGTTCTATTACTATCTGCTCATATAAAAAGTAACTTTTTTATATGCCTCTCTTGGGTACT
Source organism: Eopsaltria australis (assembly GCA_034509425.1). Classification (NCBI taxonomy): domain Eukaryota; kingdom Metazoa; phylum Chordata; class Aves; order Passeriformes; family Petroicidae; genus Eopsaltria; species Eopsaltria australis. The sequence continues at coordinate 124,241 of JAVTVJ010000206.1, forward strand.
GTAAGGCTGTAAGGCTGCAATGAGCTCTTCCCAGCTTCTTCTCTTCTCAGTGATAACCTCAAGAGAACTCTTGTGAAGTCCTGCTTATCTTTGGTAGTGCTCTCTCGTAGTCTTTCCCCTTGTGTACTACTTTCATTGAATCCCCTTGTTTTTATTTCTTGTTGAAGACTTGTGAACTGTGCTGTTTTGGCAAGATGTAAGGGGAGAGGAAAGAAATAAAAGGAAGTCAGGCTGGAAAAGATACTGGAAAAGGTTTGTAGTCTAAACTCAAGTTTTACATAAATGGGTAGAAAAACTATAAACTCTTTTAAATAGAGAGACTAAAATAATGATGTGAGACAACAGCAAAGAAAAAAAATCCCTTTATTAAAAGGTTTTCATGCCAGCATGGTGTGGAAAACCTCTGCTTTGACATTTTCCTTTTCTGTCCTGCTGTGTTTTGACATTGGATTACTTCATCAGACAGTAGCAAACAATCTGCATCCGTGGACATCCAGGGGAAAGTAGTGAAAAGCTTTCAAGACACAGCCAAATAAAGTACAAGAATGCCAGGAACATTCGGTGAGGATGGAACTCCAGAGCTCTGCATGTTTTGGTTGTTGGGTTTTTTGTATGAAAACTCCACATGCAAGTGGCTTTCAAGCCAACTCAGTATTCATAGCAGGTGTTCAGACACAGACACTGGGTCATTTTCTCAGCAGTGTTATCGAAATGAATAAAAACTCCAGCACAGTGTGATCCTCACCTACTATAAATTAACTCCAGTAATGGCAGTTTAGATTCTGGGGCTGGAATTCATCTGACACAATGCCATAATTTTTAGTAAAAACTCTGTGATCTGAGCAAGCTGTCCCTGCCTTTGTTTGGCGAGTTTCATTACATCCTGAAGTGTCTTCCTGAGATAAGCCAGGGAAATTATACCCATTTCCCTCCACTGAGTATAAAGGGAGAAGGGGTTGACAATCTCAGATGTAGCTATTTACTTAGTCCTTGTAAGCAATGACTGTTAGATGAGGTGCATTTGACCCTGATTGTGGCTTTCCATAAAAATTGAGAAGAAACTCTCATTGACCTGGGCATTTTTAAGGGCTCCATAAAGACGAGACATCATCATTATGGTCGGATATTCTGAACTTTTGTCGTACTGTGACCAGACTCTTAGTCCACAAAAGGGCACAGCAAAATCAAATGAATGTAGGTGCCCAGCCTGAGGTGCTTCAAGAGGTCTTGATTTGGAAAGGAAGACTCCCAGCCTGTCAAGACTTGACCCTGTGCCCTGCATTAAAGTGGGAGACATTAGGCATGCCGGAGGTTGTGGAGAGGAGGAAGCTGAATGCAGAGCTCTGCATGTAGGGCAGGCTGACCTGTGTCTGCCTGGGCAAAGTCACAGGGATTCCTGTTCAGGACAGCTCCATGTTGCAAAGGCTTAAACAGCTGCCTGTGTGGCCAGTCATGGAAGCATTGACACCAAGAGGTCTTTGCTGGTGGACACGTGGATGCTTAGAAAATATAAGCATCTATCTATGAGGAGTAATTTTAAGAACCTGCATCTTTAATTTTTGCATTTCAAATAACAGCTACTTCCTTTGCCAGTTCAGCCCTAAAGGACTTGCAGCTTTCTAGAAATGTGTGAAAACATCTGCAAGTGCAGGAGAATTAGGCTCCAGAGAACATGCACATCCCACACTATGTATCCATGGCATCTGACTTTCAAGCCTCCCTGGTGTTGCCTTTGAAGTCAATGAGAATTTTGCTGTTGACCTCAGCTGGAATGAGATCAATGGGAACAAGCCCTTAGGTAAATATGCTCAGGCACATTAATCAAAGGTGTGTTTGTTTCCTTAATGACTTTTTGGACCTGGCAGAAGGGAGGATTTCAAATTGTTTCAATAGAGTGAGGGCAGCTTTAAGAGTGGAGTTTCAAAAGCCAGACTTTTAAGGTATTTTGCAATTGTCTAAGTAGGTGGTATGTGTGTCTTGAAGCATTTGGTTTGAATGCAAAGGTCACCCCAGGGATGTGTGTAAATGTCTCCTGCATTTCTCTTTTTTGACTTTCTGGTCTCTGTGGTGCTCCAATTACGTTTCACAGCTCTGTTGATGCAGACAAGCTGAACCAGCTTTATTTTGGCTGGAGATATTAAACAGTCTTAGCTAATTTTCTGACAGATTTTCTTCCAACCTCATCTAAATTCTCTTTGTTTCTATGTGCTACCAATCTGTTGCATGCATGACAGCATTTAGTGGTGCCAAATGAGTGAACCAGGAGTCAAAATTTTTTTGCTAATATCTCATTAAGGTGAAATTAGGCATTTTCAGTTTTGAAAATTACTCTATATTTTAATAACAAAAAAAGAAATTGAGATGCTTTAACAATGTGGGAGTTTTTTTTTAAGAAGATGGAATTTCTATGTGACCTTGAGAAAGCATTAATTATAAACACATATGTTGTGATATGGATTTTATAACACAGGCACAGACCAACACACAAATACCCGTGTGCACACACTCCAGATTTTTCATCCTTTTTACCTAACCCGCTCTCTACAGAAATGTAATGACCTTGAAGAGAGTAAGAAACAAAAATGAAACCATGCTGAAAAACTTTTACCTTTTTATTATTGGTGCCTTTACATTAATACTGCTGTTTTGTGCTGAGAAAACCAATCTGTTACACGTAAGGTAACTGTAATATACAACATAGAAATGCAGTCTAAGTTAATTACAACAAGGAGCTACAAAAAAAATCCGTAGGAAAGAAGTCACCTAACATTGCAACTGTGCTTGCAACAATCACTCCCTTACTGCAGGACTATGCACATTGTGAACCATGGTTATTTACATGTCCCTTACAACCGTTAACAACAGAAGGGCTAAAATCAGTCTAAAAAGTTCCAGAACGTCACTATATACTGTACAATCCTCAAAAATAATTTATTACACTGTTTCTAAAAAAAGGTACTAATTTTGCTTGGATGTCTTTTGTTTTCTGGTGTTCTCTGGAGTGCACAACATGTGCAAAATTTTGCCTAACAGTCTAAAAACTCAAGAACTGAACCACGAGCCACAATCACAGAGACGAAGTGGTGGAGTCCAGAACTTCCCTCCCATTGCACACGGTTGGCACGTACATACTGGCAGATGCTGAAAGAGAAAGAGAGGGGAAAATCAGCTGACTTCAGGACAACAAAAAAGGGACAACACGCAGGATTAGAATTTGTGTTGGCCTGGATCATCTCACCCCATTTAGCCAAGGTGCCTAATGAAAAATCACTGCCTGTCTCAGCAGTAGAGCTGATGGAGGTGCTGCTCGCACCTCTATGTGGCAACTCAGATCTGAGGCTGAAGCATCCTCTGAAGAAACCTGAGTTCACTTTGCTGGCCACTGGGAGCATGGGGGGTGCTTACACTTCTCCAAGAAGCATTGGAATAAAATACATTATTTTTTTTTAATGATTCTGTGCCACTGGATCTCACTTTGTAACACTTTGCATGGTAGTGTGAATTAATACAGCTATAATAGTGCTAAAATACCTCAGTAGGAAAAAAGTGAACCTTTGGATTTTTTATGTTTTATTGGCAAGAAATCCTAAGGTCTGATCCTTTGAGCTTTCACATAATTGGAGTGGACATTCATGAAGAAAATATATGTAGTTTTAAATCTGGGAGATAATCTACCATATCAGAATTCTGTGTCAATCACCTTTTAATTAATAAAAATAAGAATTCTAAGAACATATTTGATGAAATGAAAAAATTTATTAATAACTGAATTTAAAAGCAAGATTATTTCTCACCTCATCCCAGAATAATTTCTGCCTATAATATGCTTCTTTTCTTGGAGCTCTGGATCAGGATTCAGTATGCATCCAGAGGTGAGGACCAGATTCTAATAAACTTGTTTACATAGTACAACATTTTATATGATTTTCATTCTTTTAAGTGCTATTAGGTGATGATTGAATCTGAGTATAACAATCTGTTTCCAAATGTATTTGTATTTTGAGCATAGAATATATTACCCTATTCTGCTTAAATCTTGTGGATTTTAATTTAAAAGCAAACTGTTTTGTCCATCTTTGTTAAAATTATCCATTGGGCATCAGGAGTGTGTTTTCAGATACTCTGTGACATCTCTGCTCAGAGCACCATAAAGCTGCTTTGTGAAAGATACATTAGGTTAATGGTAACAGTGACCCAGAGAAATGTGATGCCTTCATCAGAGAAAACACATGGCAAGCAATGACTTAGTAAAGTCAATCATCCAGTGTAAAAAGCAATTTAGGCAGCTGACAAGGGCATACTCAATCCTCCACATCTGGTGCTGGCTGCACTCCTAGTTGCACACTGGTTCTGTAAAGATACTCAGCATAATTTTTAGAAAAAAATTATTCTTTCCTAAAATCAGCTGGTATTTTTCATTCTTTCATTGACTGAATAAATATTTAATGGAAAACAGAATTGCTTTGACAAAAGAAATTTAGAGGCATCTACTGGAACTAACCTACTACTCAGAGGGCAGGACATCTTCCTGATAAAAAGGAGATTGAAGAATGAGCCCCTCTTCTGGATTAGGGTTGTGAGCTTGATCTCTCACAACATGGATGTGTGTTGTGAGTCACAGGTGTGGAGCAATTGTTGTATGTAAAAGGCCACAGGGCATCATGTCTATGATTTGTAAAAATCAATTTGTATTTTGTATTCTGGTTTTGTTTTAACTGGGTATAACATGGCAGCACAATGGCCTGAATTTTTATTATTGTTGTTATTTTTATTTCTAATTTTTGTTAGAAAATAGAAAAATCAGTTGTACTCAGGAAACCTGATCCAAATCCCTGTTCTACTGCAGTATGGCTGTGGGCAAAAGCATTTTGTTTCCATGAACATCAGTCACTTACCCGGAATTTCTTTAGCTTCAGGCTTTTTGTTTGAAGTCCAACACACTGACAAGCATGAATAGCTCAAATACTATGGTAACTGGGTCAGGAGGATATCAAAATTGGACAGAAATATATGGTGGTAGGCAAGAAATGAGTGGCCTTGCCTTTTAAGTTTCCAGGCTTCCTGCACAGCACGTACTTCTCTCATAGTGCTGGGATGCAGTTATTAACTCTGCTGGGTGGAGTAAAGTGTTCACACTGAGCATCCAGCTCTCCTGAGACAGAACAAAAGACCTTGCTTTTCATTACAGACCTCAGCAGTGTTAATCACTGGCCCTGCAGGGCTCTGAGCTACACTTGTGTCTTACAGCAGCCGCCAAGGGGTTTCCTGGAATATTGCGGGATATGCAAGAGACACTTCACCTTCGTTTTGGGTTGAGACCAAGGACAAAAGTGTGACATCAGCTGAATTTGTGATTTGGCTTGAGTTCATGCTTTTGATCTCCCTCTTCCTGGCTGTCCCTCATTTTGCTTAGGTAATCCAAGGAAAAGAACCAGAGGTACAAATGCGAGAGCCCAGCACTGCCATGGTGACCTTGCAGCTTTGCCTACACAGCCAGGAACAGGCATTTGCTGTCTGTGTGCCACTTAAGAGTCATAGAGTCATAGAATATCCTGTCTCAGAAGGGACCCACAAGGATCATTGAGTCCAGTTCCTGGTTGTGCACAGGGTAACCCCAAGAATCACATCATGCCCCTGAGAGCATTGTCTCCTCTCCTCATGCTCACAGCTGGACAACTGTGAGTTAATCTCTGTTATACCAGGGATAGTTTGGAACAAGACCCGGGAAAATAAATTCAGAGGAAAAACATTTCCAGTCTGGCTATAAACAGTAGGTTCAGTTCTCCTTACCCCTGTGCAGGCCACCTGGAGGAGCTCAACTCTTTGTGCAGCTCTCCATGTAGACATAACTTGGATAAATCACATTGGGGTGTAAAAGCTTAGTCTGAATCATGAAGATGCTTATGAATTCATGAAGGTGAGTTCTCTGTAAAGTTTTATGGGTACTGAAGGAAAACGGGGAAACATCCCATGGGGGAGACACTGCTGGGGCAGCAGAACTTAGGCAGCACACTGCCAAATGGGAATTTTCAGAATCTAAACAATGTATACAAATATATACATTTCAAAACATGTCATATACCTAAGCACACTCTTAAACCTATATTCTTTTTTTAGTCCAGACTTCAGCTATCAGAATGATAAAAGCTCAACACTAACACTTGGACTACCCAAAAGCCTCATGAATGTCACCTTTTCTCACAGTGTTTGACCAGTTTTCATGGTTCAGGGAGCTGTGTTAAAAACTGTCTGTGTGCCACTTGCTGTTCAGGAGCCACTGTGCTCATGGCATTCATGATCAATGGAGTGAAGAGGTGGTGGCAACCCTGAGATGCAGTGGAGGTGAGAATCTGCGGAGATAGGAAAACCCTGCCTGTTCGAGCCACTTGGGTACTCCTGACCTCTAGAGCTCTGGTGATGTGTAAAAACTGGCTTTTCAAAGTTACTAGAATGCCCTAGGGCTAATTTTGATGAGTCTGATATTAAGAAATTTCTGAATTATGGAAATGCCATCGAGACCAATATAAAAACAAGCTGACAGTCCCAGGAGTGATGAGAGGAATATTTCAGACAAAGATTAGAAACTATTTGGGTGGCAACCTTTTTGGAGTTTTATAAATGACTAAACAGGTAAGAAAAATAATGGAAATTTATTTAAAATAATTTACAAATTAATGGAAGGGAGTAAGGGAAGATTTTTCATCTTGAGAATATTGTCATTGTGATAGACATTGTTAGTTTCCCAATTAATTGTCCGAGATGGAAGTTGTGGGGCTGTTTCCTTTGTGTGTTTTGGACCTCTTAGCCCTACTTCCATGTCTTTCCATGGACCAAAAAGCCCAACAAGGCGAGCACCCCTGATTCAATTAGGTTTAAGCAGTAAAAGTGAATAACTGCAGCAGCCTTTCTAAACAATGAAGTAGTAAGAGATTGTAAGTCTGGATTTTTATGCTTTTCTTAATGTCCTCAAGCTGTTCACAAGCCTGAAAATGTAGGTTTTAATGTGAAGATGTGCACTGAGGATGTCTCAGCTGCATGCATGCTTATACACATATGTGTTATCCAGCCATTAAAATAAAAGTATGAAATTCCAAAATGCAATCCAGAATCCAGTACAAATATTTATGAATCAAAATGGTTTCTGACTAAGATCACTCCATAGCATGAGAGTATTAAAAAACTTGGAAAGACCACTTACACAAAATTCATAAGGAATTAAAATAACCTCATGAGACTTACCATTCATCATGGGACCAACTTCTAAGAGTTTTTGGGAATCCATTGGCCTTTTGGGAGTGTTCAGCACTTCAGGGACTTAACACGACCTCATTCAATTTTCCAAAACAAAAAGGAGTATTTGCTCTCTGGTATCAGGGCTGGATGCAGTCCTGACTCTGATGGCACTGGGGACATACAGAGCCACATGGCTGATCTCTTGTTAGGGGACCTTGGGTATTCCTGCACAGTGTGTTTTGGGATGGGAGAGCCAGGGATGGCTGGAATCACTTCGCTTCCTAATCCCTGCTAATGTGAGACATATCGGGGTGCCAAGTTACTTCCCTGCTCTGTCTGAAACCTGAATTGCCAAAGCTTTTGAGATAATTTTGAAATTTAAGCGACACTCAAAAACCTCAGGCTAGGTTATTGTGAACTTTTTGTAAAAGCCCTGCTCTGTGTCTCCCCCTTCCTCTGTTTTGTATTCCCTTCCTCTTCATAGTTGTAGTGTGCTTTTCAATCAGATTTCCAGGGTGGAGCTGCTGTCCAGAGAACTCTGTGAATGAGGTGCTGTGTGCACCAGATCAGTTAATTGACCAGATGAGTTAGTTAAGCTAGACAATGGAAAAACCTAAACAAATATATAGGTGACCTATTTCTTATTTTTGTAATCCATAAAAGTCTCTGAACAACTCACTCAGAAAACGAGTGACAGCCTCAAAACAAAATAACAGCTGTGAACCTGCTTGTGAGGAAGAGAGTGAAGATGAAGGAAAGAAGGGAATCAGAGCAAAGGAGTTGTCCTTGCAACAGAACACTGATTGCTTCTCCAGGTTGTGTCACTGGCAAATGGTATTGATCATGCTCTGCATACAGATACAGTTTATGGCATTTTCTGCAGACTTGGAGCCTTTCCTTGTAATGCAGGTGATGAGCCATTGAGAGCACACTGCCTTGTGGCCCAGATCCTGCCAGTGTGCTGCTCTGACAGGAATACTCCAAGGCAATCTGTTCCTGTCACACTGCCAGAGCAACAGCGACACTCAGGGTCTGTGATTGCATCAGGCTGGAGTCAGAGCTCGCCAAAAACTTTCTGCTGACTTCAGTGAGCCTCAGAGCAGGCTCTGAGCTATTCCCATGGGAGGGGGATGAGTTTTCCTCTCGAGACACAAAGGAAGTGGTACTTTCACAGGGTTACATAGCTCAGCCCATCTTTTCTTTACCCAAACTCACCACGACACAACAGAAAGGTGGCAGTCTTGTTACTTACACTGGGAGTAAGTGGTCCCGGTCCCACTGACACTGAACCTGTTGAGGTGAAGTCTGTGAGTGACCACGTTCTTCTGGGGCTGGAAAAGGATGATGTGCACCTTGGGTGCAAACAAGCAGCCCAGCACAACAAAGCCACTGAGACTCACAGAGATGCACATGGTGGTGGTTTGCACCTAGGAGAGAGTGGGCACAAAGCAGTGCGTTTCAGTATGGAAAGCTCTGAAAGGAAGAATATTAGAAACATTACCACACAACAGCACGAACCACAGCCCAGGGGGTTTGCACTGGTGCAGGCTGATGTGAACATCCTTACCATCCACAATCCCAGTATCATGTGAATGAGGTGCTGGTGCTGGTGGTGCCCTGTGTCTCTGCATGGCAGGTAGAGATTGATTGAGTGTGTTCTCCCTCATTTTAGCACTGAAAGGATAGATCTGCTCTCCTTCTCACCTACTCTTGATCTCTAACTTGATGAGAGAACCCTCTGTTAAGCTTGTCATGCAATATCCGAGCAATGCTGGATGCAGTGGGGACCAGCTCACACAGAGTGTACATTATGTGGGTTTACAGCAGGTGTCTCATGCAAAGCATCCATCTGAAAAATGGTTTAGTCTCTAGCCCCAGTCCTAATCAGAGAACTTGAGTAAGCCCTTGCAGAAACATAGGTGTGATTAGGAGTAAAGATAATACCTGGTGACTTTTTCCAGACCTGGTCTGAAAAGTGTCCTGATTCTGAGCCACCAGTTTTTGGGCTCTGAAAAGAATTGTTTGTAAGGCTGTAGGATTTTAGAATAGTTAGAATAGCCTTGGGCCATTTGTTGGTGTAGCTTTACTGGCACTGTCTGTCTTTTATCCTTTTTATTCAATAGTAAAACTAGGTGCCAGTTTACTGCCTCATTTTCAGTTTATTGTCTTTTCTTCCAAGCAGATTCCTTAATTAAGATGTTGAATTAAACTGCTTTAAACTCTACTGCTTAATTTGAACGGTTATACATCTATGACTCATTTTTCCTCATTTATACTACTGCAGTTCTTTGATATTAGCCTTCTTCCATGGGAATGCTTCTCATGTCTCCTTGTCAGAAATAATTGGTGCAAATTGGAAAATAGAGAAGGGAATGGACATTGTTGTTTTACATATATACTGAGCACAATTGGTGTTTCATCATCAATGAGGATAATTAATGTGATCATTTAATCACTCTTTGCACTACATGGATGTGGCAAGGACCATGAAACATGCTCAGCTTTTACAGGGTGAGTGAACATGGAAGATCCTACAGAGCCTGCATGAGAAAGGAACACCTCAGCTGCACATTCTCCTTCACCTCTCTGCATTTTATCCACACAGCTGTGTTGTCAGGCCAGATGGATATTGAACTGGGTGCTGTATAGGTAAGACAAGACAGGAGTTTTCTTATGAAACAAGAGTAAATGAAGCTGCCTTTATTTTCATTATTTTGAAGTTCAGTTTTTCTCACTACCAAAGCTCTCTTCCCCCACCCTGCTTTTCCTAGGGTTTGTGCTGCCTGGAGCAGCTCAGCTGTGCTGGCATAATTATACACTCAATCAATTAAATGATTTGGGCTAAAAATAGCTTCATCCCACAGGGCTCCTTTTAATCTAGGTTACTCCAGTGGTTCAGTGTGTAACCCGGCCTCACAGGCTGGACTGGTGTGCTGGCAGAGGGGAGGAAATCCCCCTAGACCATGTGTTATTCTAAGGCACATGGAGAACTGGGAGGTGATTCAGGACAGCCTGCACAGCTTCACCAAGGGCTACAGATGCCGTTTACCTGGAATTCTGTAAAGCCTTTGACAGGTGCCCCCCAGCATCATTCTCTCTAAACTGGAGAGATGTGGATTTGATGGGTGGGCTGTTAGATGAATTAGAAATTGGTCGGATGGTCACATTGGACAGTGGCCAATGGCTCAGAGTCCTGATGGACATCAGTGACAAGTGGTGCCCTCCAGGGGTCCATACTGGGACCAGTGCTATGCAATATCACCATAAATGACATGGATGTAGGGATCAAGTGTATCCTCAGCATATTTGCAGATGACTCCAAGCTGAGTGGTGATCTTTCTAAAGCTGTTTATTGGTGATGTTACCAGACTAGGGCTACATTAGGATGGCACAAATTGATTCAGAGTCAACGTGTGACACTGCATGGAAATTAAATATGGACTTTTTAAAGGAACCCCAGAAATGTAGACTCATCATGAAAGTATCAGAAAGATGTTAAAAGCACTTTCTGCTGATTTTGTAGTACTTGAGTTGGTTTATTTGGAACCCTGTATATAAAATAAATGCCTACAAGTGGTTTCGAAAACTCCGGTCAGGAGATAAAGCTGTAAAATTCTGCTTGAACAATCAAGTCATGCTCCTCTTGGCCATTACTGTCTGTACTGCCCACTCATGTGACTGTCTGCACGGATATTTCCCTCCTTCTGTGTCTGTCTTCCTGATTGCTTTGGGTGTCCAGAGCTGTTCCCTAGTGCCTTCTTTAAACTTTTCCTTCATTAGCTTCAATCCATTACTTGCTATTCTAACTTCTCCTGAGACTGAATAATCCCTTCCTCTCATTTTGTTGCCTTGGAATTATTTATAGTCTGTGATCACGTCTCCCTGGGTTTACTCTTGTCTAGACTAAATATATTTAGCTCTTTTACTGTCACTCTGCGAGTCACACTGCGTCATTTGTTACCTATCCTTGTTTTCTAGAGGTTTTCAGTGCATGTACTAAGCTGAGTAAAATAGCACTAAATATATTGTTCCAGGGTGGCCACACCAGAAGTATGTTAAGTGACATTATTAGCTTCACAGTTTTATATGCTATTTCATGTACACACTATTGGCAATAACACCCCCCCTCCCCCGAGGTAATCTACCTTTCTTCTGGGCAGAAAGTTGAACTAATTCTCTGTAAACTGCTGCAAGGGCCAACTCCCAGAGTCACTTCTCACATCATAATAACTGTGAGATTTCCAGTGGAGCAGATCTGAATCTTTTTTCTGAGACAATTTCCTTCCACTCAAAAATACGCTTTTATTGAACTTGAAGCTTTGTAACACTATCTGACAATTTAAACACTTTAATATCTCTAAAGTTTGCTGGTGAAGGCTGACCAGTATTTTCTGCTCAGTGAGGTATGTGCTTTATAAAGTGCAGAAAGAACAAAAAGTTCTGTTTTTAAGTAGAACATTTGTTGATTTTTTTTAACGAACCTGTTTCATGGGAAATTTTGAAATTTGAATTTTTATTTGGAAGAAAATAACATGTTTCAATAGCAGATTCTTTTGCAGAAAGAGACTGGTTAGTCCAGGTTTTACTTTAAGCTCCATTTCTGCCAAATAGCTCATTATGATTAATTCTAGCCCATGATCTACTGGGTTTTTCTGTTAGGACTGTGACTTCAGATAGTGATGAACCCAAATGAATACTTAATCCACATGTTATGACTATTGCAACCAGACTAACAGTATAAATCCCTTCCAGCTCTGACTGCACATGCTCTTTTTGAAATGACACCAGCTTTCTTAGAAGTAAGCCAAAATCTGGTAAGATTGAAAGAACTTGTTTTCAAGGGACCCAGGGGACGAAAGAAGTGAAAAAAAGCCTTTAATGAATGCTGATGTGGTCCTCTAAAGGGATGCATATGATTTATGGAAACAGATGTCCAGACTTACTCTGTAGTCACTGGATGTCACATAAAATATAGGGAGAAAGGCCAGCCAAATGATGCACGTGGTGTACATCGTGAAACCGATAAACTTGGCTTCGTTGAAGTTCTCTGGACACTTCCTGGTTTTGAAGGCATACACAGTGCATAAGACCACGAGGATTACATCATATGTTAAGGACATTAACATACTGGAATCTTTGACATTGCATTTCAGGATGACAGTCTCTCTCTTCTCGGGAAGCGTGTATCGCCTGGTGCCCGGCGCCTCCAAGATGAGCCACACGGACACCACCACCACCTGCACCAAAATGAGACTCAGGCAGATGAACACCTGAGAGCTGGGGCTGATGAACTTGGGCCTCTGAGCCCCGTTCTTTACTCCGTCGAATATCCTGGCGATGCAGTTCGTTTTTGTCAGGAGGGCAGAGTAGCAGACGGCAAAGGAACTTCCCAGCCCCAAACGGCGCAGGGTGCAGATGGCTGGAGAAGGCTTGGCTATGAAGAAGAAAGTCATGCTGTAGGACAGGAAGACCCCAAAGAGCAATATGTAGCACAGTTCACGGCCAGAGGCTTTGACCAGGGGGGTGTTGTTGTGCTTGATGAACACCCCAATGACCATGAAAGTACAAATAAAGCCCAGGCATGCGATGGTAACAGGACCTATTGCCCAAGCATCTTCCCACTTGATGTAGTCTTCTGGTAGGTCATAGCAGCCAGTCAGGTCAGCTGTGGGCCATTTTCCAGGCCCGCAGTCTGCACAGGTGAATTCATCAGCCAGGTACTCATAGGTTTCACAGGGAATACAAATCCAACAGCAGACATCTCCTGGCTGCATGTTCTTCATCTCGTTAGGAGCGCAGGGGTCGCTGCACTGGGACACGGGGACAGAGCTCCTGGACCAGTGGATGGAGTCGACCTCCAGTGACAAAGTTTCTGCCCACTGACCAACCTTCACGTAGGAGTATCTGTCTCCAGTGAACTGGAAATTGAACACATTGTATCGTCCTATCCCGTCTCCATAGGCATCAAATTTGACCACACTGTCTGGATCATTGGGAGGGTTGAATGGAGCTGTGGGGGAAAAAAGAAAGAAAGAAATAGAGAAATGTTATTTTCAAAGCTATAGATGATATTTTTTTCATCCCTTTGGCAAGCACAGGCACCTGCCAACTTATAGAATACAATTCATTTGTTAACAGAAAAGTCAAGAGGTCTGTGTCTGTCTCAGTTTTGAACTTGGAAAAAGAGCTCAGATAATAGAACTCTATTTTACTTTACATTTATAAATGTAAGATGACCAATATCCTTACTTGATTTTGTCCTGGATACAAATCAGTTCTCTAATTATTTATCCCATTGTGCATCACTGCTATCTCTCACATTTTCTCTTCAAAGAGAGAGGTCTGCTTCTGAGTCTCAGCATTTTTTGGTGAAACTTAGCTGCCATGTTATAAGAAAAATTAAATGGTCAGTTTTGAGGCCAACAGTCTGGAATACAGTTGAATAGAGCATTCATTTTTAGGATGATGGAGAAGTAACTGTGAAGTCCTCAACTATTTCTTACTATATCTTTTTCACTTCTCCCCGTGTTGTAGAAAGTTCTAAATCCCTTCTATTTTGCTTCAGTTTTACCAGTTTCTGTTATTTCTTGTATAGTCTGAGGTCCCAAGCATGTGCTTCTTTGGTCCTGTATCTTGTTTGAGTAACAGATGAAAAAACCACAAACTGGATCTGTGACCTGTGAAATCAATATTATAACACTACTAACTGGTAAGCTCTGGAGAGTTTTGTTTTTCCTCCAGCTGAGGCTTGTCCAGGGAATGAAGAAATATTAAAAACCTAGGAGGAAATCGCATTTACCATGTGATTTATTGGTCATTTGCTGCAGCATCAAAGCTAAAAAGCTTTACAGGTAGGAAGCAAAAGGACTTTTTTTTACCATTGATGAACAATAAAGGTGGTTTTATTCCCCAGTGTCTTTGGCCACAGAAGTGGTTCCACTGTCATTGCTGGAATAAATCTCTTTCCCTGCCTCTGTGCCCATGCTGTGCTTGAGCTTAAGCAATATCGTATAAGGGTGTAATACCTTCCTCTGCTTCAATCTCCAGATACTTTGGATTTCTTGTGATAGATTTATCTAGCTTCTTTAAAACACTGAGGCCAAGTTCTTTCACCTTTATTCCTGCAGAGTGTTACCTTATTTTGCAGTACTCTGTCTAAGGTCAGTAAAAGGGACGCTGGATTTTGGCACAGAAGCTGCAGCTGGAGGGTTGAAATTGTAACCCGGACATCCTCGGGTGCTGCATTTGGAGTGTGTTTCTTTCCCAACTTCCTGCTTATTGTAGGGCAAAGTTGGAATATAATTTATAGCCACCCATACTCTCTTCTGAGTCAAGACTCTGCTTGTTCTCATCCCTGCCCTCTCCTGCTCCTTCCCACCTCAGCTGTGTCAGCCACGGTGGTGGATAGCCTTGGTTTGCAGGATTACAGAACTGTGGAATTACAGAATAATTCAGGTAGGAAGGGAGCACCAGCAGGGCCCTCTGTTCTAACCCCCCTGCTCAAACAGGGCTATCCCAGAGCACATGGCACAGGATTCCTCCAGACAGCTCTGGAATATCTCCAGTGAGGAGAGCTCCACACTCTCTCTGGGAAACCTGTTCCAGTGCTTGGCCACTGCACATAAAATAAGTTCTTCCTTGTGTTCACATGTTCCTGTTTCTGTCCTTTGTCTCATTGAGCAGAGCCTGGCTCCCTTCAGATAGCCACACAGACTGATGAAGTCCCTCTCAGTTGTGTCTTCTGAAGGCTGAACAAGCCCAACTCCCTCAGCCTTTCCCCATAAGACAGATGGTGCAGTCCCTTTTTCATCTTTATACCCCTCTACTGGACTTGCCCCAGGAGCTCCATGTCTTTCTTGTACTGTACAAATTAGGACTGGATAGCCCAGGAGCTAGTAAGAAGTTTATATTATCTTTTTCTTCATCACTGTTGGCATCTAGTTGCAACACTCCGTAGTCCTATAAGACCTCTGAGAGCACAAAAATTAAGAGCAGTATAAACCTCCCCCAAATGTCCATTCCTGCTGAAATGACATGCTCTAAATTAAACAGGTAGATAAATTCAAAATATAGGTCAACAAGAAGAATATTAAGCAGCTTTCCTCCTCTCCCTCCTCCTCCTCATGCACAGGCATGCGAGCTCTCATCCAGGAGGAGCACTAATACCAAATCATAATGCAGCACTTAACAGCTCCTCAATAATGTGCTGTCATTGCCAGTGTCTTATTTCATTATTCATAGCACTTATACAGATTGTAGAAGCTGTTAACACAGCAGCCCAGCTTTAAGAGCCAGTTTATTCATTTCAGTGTTATCCAGGCCAGCTCCTGAGGTGGGCTCAGAGCCTGGGACTGCTGCTGGCACTGATGGAGCTGCAGGCCAGGAAGGCAAACTGCAAACTGGTTGTTTGACATCTTCTGTCAAGTGCATAATTTGAGGGGCACAAGTACCCCAGTGCAAGTTACCTGAGGGTCTGAAACACCAGCACTTTTCAGGAAAGAATTCCATTTGTGTGACACATTTAACAACTTCTTATGGAAGTTCTGATAGAATATTTGTCATTTAAATAGAGAAAAGTATTTTCCTATTCTTTGCAGGTAGGTCCAGAAGGCAAAGCAGGTAATCTCACACAGAGTTAGCTTGAAGCTCATGTATAATTGCCTTCCACAGGGCTCTTCCCACGCTACAAGAAACAAAAGATTTTTGTAGGACAATATGTTCTAAGTTAACCAAAGCTTTTAACTTGAAACATTCATTTTTAGTGGCTGCTGATAGAGGAAAATAAATCACCCTCTTTCAGATGGAAAGGATGATATCATTTAACCAAACAATAATGTATTAAATTATGGTATGGTAAGCCAAAGCCTACAAATGAGCCCACTGGGTGGCAGCAATTAATATACCCACTGATTACATATAAAATCACTAAGGCATTTTAACATAACCTTTATTAACATGTTCTAGATCACTTCCAAAAAGTGATGTTTTCAGAAAATATGATGTAATAATAATCATAAAATTAAGATGCTTATAGGCAAGAAAGATGCTTATCACAAAAAAGCAGGACCTTATGTTTTCGAGTAAAAATAACAGTTTTTGCAAATTGGTTTTCCCAGAGATGATGTCAGGCTATCATAAGTCACTCTGCAAATTCTTTTTTTATATTTCAGTTTTGAGAGGAAACCTATAATCTTTACAGCAGGTATTTCTGGCAGATCTGTTTCAGAGATGCAGCACAGCTCTTTTACATTCATCCCTTGGGAGAGGACAGACAAGAGTCTCTGGACCTCATCAGCTGCTAGCTAAGAGGCTGAGTGACAATATGAACTTTGCCTCCTTTGAGCCTTTGAATCTTCTCCTTCCCTTGCACTTCATGAAATGAATTACCCCTGTGTAAAGCAGCTATACAAGAGGAATTTTGTATATGCAGTTATGAAGGAAAAGAAAGGATAAATAAAAAAGACTTAAAGATAAAGCAGTGATGATTTGTGCCCCAGCTTGCAGCAGCTCAGCAAAGAAGGTGCAGGAGCAGTGACATTTATGAGAGCAGGAGGGCAGAAGACAGAAATCTTTGGAACCCCAGTGCAGGCAGCCCAACTCTGACAGCTCCCTGGAGAAATCCAATTGGAGGAGAGGATTCCATTGTGCAAGTGAAGGACAAACTCCTTCAGCTTCAGATAAGAGAGGAATAACTGTAGATTTATGACTGTTTTAGTAGCAGATACAGATAAGAACATAAAATAACATCATAGCTTTTATGTAGTGAATTATGTCATTTGTTTCCATCTTCCTAAGTGGGATCAATTTTTCCAACAGTCCCATAACTTGCAAAAATGTGCTTATCTGCTGTTGGAAGCAGGTGAGTTGCTTCCACTTAGAAATCTTTATTATTTTTGATGTCAGTGATGTACAGCTCTTAGTGACATGAAAAATTTCAGAAAGAAAGTTTAGAAGGGGAGATTTATTTTGTCTTTGGGCAAAACCTTTATTTGATGAGGTAGCATGAGAAATGTATTTAAATGCTTCTAACTCTGCACATTATCTCAGTTGAGTGAAAAATACTCCAGTATTTTTTGACAAGGAATGAATAGATGAGGAAAAAAAAGCAGTTTTCATCCTAATTAGGCACTTGAAATCTTTTAAGAGGTTGAACAGCCTAGGGAAAGATGTGTGTCATCTTAACTGGCTTGGAATCAGACCACATTTTGTTTGTCAGTGACATCTTTGGGCCAGACAGGACATTTTGCATAGAATCTTGCACGTGTCTGGCACAGATTTGAGTGTGTAGATGTTGTCCTATAGAAAACATCCTCAGTAACACTCCCTGGTAGGAACGATGACAAACATCCCTACATCTAAGAACATTCTTCATGTCCATTAAAGCACACATCTGTTCTTTGTTTGCAGGGTGTTTTCTTTCTAAACAAGACACAGATCACAGAGGCACAGCTCACTACCCAAAGGGCAATTCATTAATAGCAAGACTCGATGAAAGCACTGCAGTTTTTCAGCTTGGCAGTTGGCAAAGCTGGGAGATTTCATGTGGTTCAGAAAGAGTTGTAAAAAGGACTATTGGGTGCACTGAAGGTACCTTCTTCCCCAGCTTGTTGGCCCCAAAGACTATGAGGAGATCATGATTAAATAGAAATGGAAAAGTAAAGAGGGAACGGGCTGGAGTTTCTGAAAAGTTGAGTAAAACCTCCTTAGTCTCACTAGATGGTGCTGCAAAAATTCAGAACTTCTGAATTAAGACTGAAAAAATGACTTTTTTTATGTAGCAGAAAAATATAGTTATTTTTTAATCCCCCTAGTCTTCCTGTTACATATCCAGGGCTGTGCCTTTTTAACACACTTTAATGAAGAGCCTAGATAATAATATAACAGGATATGGTGTGCTTGTCCAACAGGCTCATCTGTGGTTATAATGCCTTATCTTGAAAAGTATCAGAAAAGACCCTGAGAATGAACATTTCCTTTCATTCTCTTATATTTTTAGCTCAGTGTGGCTTGTTGAGGTCAAAGTGACTTATTTCTGCTTGGCTGAACATTCAGACCAAGCAACAGAGACCTGATGCACCCACTCCTGTTTCTGCTTCAGCACAGTGCAGCTGGTTTCACACCTGATTGACAGAAGGCACACTGAAATTTGGCAATTTAAAAGTTAGTATGGGGAAAGATCAGAGTGAAGTGTCACTGGATTGTACCTCTCCACAATTAACAGCATATTAGTTTCCACAGAGGCAAAGAGTCACTTTCAACCTCTGCACGACTGTCTATGGGTTTGTTTGGGTCATGTGCAGCATTGATTCTCATTTAAGAAATGAATGAGACAAATGAGGCAGATTAGTCCCCTACAAATGTAAAAATGTAATTTTTTTTATCTGTCTATCTATCTATCTATCTATCTATCTATCTATCTATCTATCTTATCTACAGATTTTCCATTCAGGTCTATGGTTTCTCTCTTAGGCTAGGCACTTGCTGTAAGGAATTTTGAAATCAATCATAGACTCTCACAACTTTTGTATTGGTCAGAGATTGAAATGTTTTCCTCATGCTTTGTTGCAAAGATCTATCACAGGGATATACATGGATGAGTTAGTTATCACAACCTTGTATTCTGCAGAAGAGAATGAGTATTTCTAGGGTTCACTTTAGACTGGTATCTAGAATAGCCTAGCCAAACTGTTCTTTTTCTGTTAACCACCCTGAGTGTGACTATCTGAAATACATCCACTATTTCTGTGTCTGAAGTGAAGTGAGATGAATGGCACCAATGTCTGGAGCAGAAAGGCTCACAGCTGCAGCACCAAGGGGTAGCAGCATATCCAGGCTCTGCACAGTGTACCTGAGAGCAGGTGGCTCACAAGCTGTCTGCACAGGCTGCTGTGGGGGCTGTCAGAGAGAACAGTCTGGGAACATTGGCCAAATAAGATAAGAAGGGTCTGAAAAACTAGAATTCCTTCAGCTTGTCATTATCCTCATTATCCTCAGCCTGGCTGAGCACAGAACTCCCAGGTTACCTTTCCTGTGAAATGCTTGCCTCAAGCATAATGTTTTACATTTCCAGGTATGTGTTGTCCTCTTGCTTGGGTGGCTCTTGGGCATAGATGTGGTCTTTAGGACTTGGGGAGAATTAACTAGCTGCTAAGTTACAAACCTTCATCAAGGAAACTGTGAAATTGCCCTTATTCTTTTAAAGGAAATGTAAGGAATTAAAAAAAGAATTTCTTCTTTCTTAAAGCATTTGGATTTTGAGAACTGGAGGGTAAAAAGCATGTAAAAATTCTGCACTCCTTAAAAATACAAATCATCTCCCCTGAAATTAAGAATATTTCTTGCAGTTTTTTGGTTAAGGTTGTATTAATCCAACTTTAAAATAAAAAAAATACCCATGGAAAATCATCCAAGGTGTTTTTCTTTTTTTAAACAAATCTGCTAGGTTGATAATTAATATGAGTAATTTGTGAGATTCCAACATAGAAATGCCTTTCAATTTATACCAATCTTTTAATTTAAGTTTATCCACTTAAAGAAATGGTTGGCACAAGAGGCAAAATGCATTCAATGTAATTCAAACCAGCAATCAACTTGCAATTACAAAGGAAATTAAACCATGACTTCAAGCTGCCTAACTCCTCCCTCAGGCCAACTCACTGTTTTGTACACAAAGCAAGGAGAACCCATTCCCATTATGAAGAATTATGGCCACTGTTAGGGTGACAACACATCAGCTCAGATGCTGGAACTGTTAGTTCTGGGCTGGCCTTTGGTAGCTCCTGAAATGTTTTTATCTGGGGAAGATTTGAGTTGGCTGCTGAGTTCTCTGTCAGCTGCTGAACATTAAAGTTGTTGTCAGAGTCTGAGGTTTTGGTTGGGACTTTCTATCAGTTCATAGGTTATGAGTACCCTGAGTCCAATTTGAACATTTGGGTGAGGGATATTCCCATGTAACCTCAGAGCTGGGAACTGGTGCCACATGCCTTTTACCCCTCTCTTCCCAGTACATCCAAGGGCCAGCTGGAAGAGAGTGAAGCCGTGATTTAATTTTGCTACAATTTACTTTTGAACTAAATTAGGGACATGGTTATATCACAGGGGCACGAATCTTTCTCTTTCTGGAGGCACTGTTCCATGATGTGCTAATTCCACCCCCGGACTGCGTACGTAGCTGTCTAAGGAAGTGTTAAATACCTTATAATATTTTTGCCCTTCTTTGTCAGCCTAAAGGAAATATGAATAGATTTAGTTATTAAGATATTAAAGAAAGTTGGTTAAAACATTCTCTCCTCTGTGGGGACTTGAGGATTAGAGAGGTGTTTCCAGACACAGCTCTGAATAATTTAGTTAGATAGTTTGCCCTTAGAGA
Organism: Eopsaltria australis; assembly: GCA_034509425.1. Classification (NCBI taxonomy): domain Eukaryota; kingdom Metazoa; phylum Chordata; class Aves; order Passeriformes; family Petroicidae; genus Eopsaltria; species Eopsaltria australis. Next base: position 144,843 of record JAVTVJ010000206.1, read on the forward strand.
TCAGAAGCAAATGAACCATGAAATAGACCCTCTGGCTGTTATTTCCTAATTGACTTGATATGAAGACACTCCCAAATCAGGTGGACTGACATAGATTTAATTACTTATACTGCAATGCTATTATTTAGTAGTAGTAATATTGTAGCTGTGACAGTCTGAGATGCAAGAAATTTCAAGTGCCCAAGAAAGGCAATATTTCTTATTAGACTTAGAGATGGAAGAAGTGCACAAGCTTTTCAGGCCCAAGGTCACTCCATTAGGTCATCAGCACCACTGCTCAATAAATTTGAGCTTCATTTATTTTGAAGGAGCAACTCTGCTCAGAGTTTAGTATATCAGGTTTTTATTTCCTGCTGGAAACCCAATTTCTCGTTGCAAACAGCCTCATTACTATCCATTTGCAGAGTAATTGCTGAAAGCTTTTTGTTCGCTTCTTTAAAAGTATAGAGTTCAGAAACACAAGGTCTGATCAAGATGCAAGAAAAGATATGACAGAGATGTTATGCCAAAAGCTTCTTTTTTTCCAGATATGTGGGCAGTCTAATAAAGGTATTGCCTCTTCCTACAAATCTTATGACTCCATACTATTATTTTTGTTAAGGAGCTACTGAAAACTCTCAGCAATCACCCCACAAATTGCTAATAATGAGGTAATTTGCAAAATGAAATTGTATTTGCAGTAGGAAAATAAAACCCCAAGTAGTGAATTCTAAGGAGAGCATGTATTTGAAATAATTGAAGCTCAAATTTATTGAACATTTTGTGGAAAAAAAGGAGCTGTAGAATGCCTCGAAGCTGGAATAAAGACACACTACCACAGTGGAACACAGGAACCTTTATGCTCAGACATATTATGCAGCTCAGTTAAAGCATTTGGCACATCTGACATAATGCTGGTGGAGGACAAAGAAGAATTGGAGTACAGCTGGAAAGGTAAAGGTTTCACATATCACATGGTGTAAGATTCTGGAGTGGATCAGTTTTCTCTGTAATAGGTGAATAAAAAAAAGTGACCTATATTTCTTGAACATAAATTTAATTAGCGTGTCCATTTTGGGAGTGCAGATTTTACAGATCTCCTATGGAGAGTGGAGAGAAATTGGCACCTTCGAAGGTGGGCTCTGGCTAATGTGAGATGCCATCAGGAAGGTGGGTAACTTCCTCCATCAATAGTTACACTATGAAGTGTGTCAAAGAATATATGAAAGCTGGGTGGCTTCAATTTTGGCCACTGATGGAGAAATCAAACTAATGTTTTCAGTAAGGCCCACCACACACATTGAATGTGCTCATCTTCCTTTGTAAAGGTATGACTCTGGATTTTATTTTTACTCTTTTCCATATAACAAGGCTGTGGCTGGAAATGCACATCTATTGAAACGGGAAGTTAATTCAGTGTTCAACAGAGTCCATCTCAGCTGACCAAATGTTGAGTTAGCCAGAGAGGTGGAAGTGGGCTTTTCATAACAATGAATTTCAGTCAAAAGGGAGTGAGATAAAGGATAATCCTTGGCTTATAAGGTTCTTCCTGCGTATCACACACCAGTTGCAGAGGTAGCACATCACCTCTCTCAACATCATCAGTGTCCATTGCCATGTGCTGTGCTACAACTCGCAACCTGCACATACCATTAATACTTGCAAATTCTTCTGTTCTCAGGAATAAAAGATAAAGCTAAGAGCACAGAATCATTTTTGCTAATGCTTTGCTCCACTGAATCAGTTCAGCAACAGCAATCACTAGACCTCAGGGGAAAATGTAAAATGAAAATGTTGATTTATTTGCCTGTTTTATGGTGGAAGCAGAGACACATTGATAGGCTTAGACTGATAAAATGCTTCAGAGATCTAGAAAAGACATTAACAGCACTGCCTCAAACCTTCCTCCGACTGGAGATAATTTCTTCTCCAAAGAGCCTTCAAAGATGGGATTTTTATTCTTTCAGTTACTGAAGCATTAACTAGCCATTAGCTATTTGTTCAAATGGATGTGCAAATGTAATAGAGGAAGTTTAACAAACTTTTCCAGCACGTTTTCATCAGTTCCCAATACCAGTTTCATTGTTTTTTCAGCCACTGTCTACAGTGGTACAGCAGGCCAATCTTTGACACAAAGCTGAGCACCTGGAGCAGTGATCAGCTGCTGCATTCATCAGGACAATAGAGAAATGTCATGGAAAAATTCTACTTTTACAGAAACCCCAGGTAAAATTTATTTAGAGGGGTACAGGGTGTGTAGTTATTTATGTCAAGGGAAGGAGCCACAAGAGCACAAACTTTTGCTGTTACAGGCAATGCCATAATTGCTGCTTAGGCTAGAAGAGTCCAGCAACCCCACCCCATAAATTTCTTCATATGATCAGGCATGTCCTGGTGTTTTGAAGCAAATGTAAGACTTGCAGAAGTTAGAGCCACAGAGAAAGTGTTCCCACAGGAATAGAGCAGGACGGCTCTGTAGCAGAAGCACAGGAAGATGCTTGAGGCTCCAGAGCTGCACATGAACAGTCAGCTACTGATCCCTACACAAATTAAACCTTGGGAAGAAGGGAAGATGGTTTTTAGGGCATAATTAATAGAAAGAAAAGCATGTTTGCAGCATGTGCAAAACATCCTGTGAATGGTGAAAAAGCAAATGCAGTAACAAGAAGGAACAAGGCTAGCAACAGCCTCTCCAAAAAGAAAAAAATCCCTGATTGTGGATGCTGGAACTCATCAGTTCTGCTTCCTGAACACCAGGAGGTTCTCCCTTCTGATGCCTTTTTCTGGTCTTAGAAAATAAAGGCTCAGACACGGTGAGAGGGTTGGGGGTTGTTTACCTTGGTGTTTTAATAGGATCCCATTCGATGGCTTCTGCCGTCCAGGTAGAACACGCTGCAAAAGCCCCGTCCCCCCAGTCGAGTGTACAATTAAAGACTCTACACATTAGCATATCTACCAGGAGGGCCCAATAAGGGGCCTGGGTGGGCTCACTTCTAGTTTACAAAATCTGTCCTACTAGGAGACCTTGAGGGCCCACGAAAACAGGGTGTTTGGTCTCTAACTCTACGTGGTTTCAGGGGTGTTTAGTCTACTGGCCTACTAAACACCATGAAACCAGGCTAAACTATCACCTAAAGCATCACAAGTATGCATGCTACTACTTGTGAATGTAGGGAACAGTGTAAGAAGTATTCAGAAGAAAAGCAGAAAAATCCTTCAAGCATCACTTCCCTTCGGTATGTACAGACCACTGATTTTGGGTTTGCTGCTCACCCTTTACAAAAGCAATTTCAACAATCATACATCAAGTATTACTTTTTATTACACAATTGGGTTAAGTAAAGTAAAATTTTAAGGAACAGTGGGTGAGGGCTCCTGTGAATGCATGTGCTCATGCCTCTCTGTTTGTTTTCCACACCACACAATGAATGTGGTTAATACTGGGTCACAGAATCAAAGTGATATCAGATGTAGCCCTTAGGAATCACATTCCACCCTGAAAATCCATATTCTCTCAGCTACAGAGTTACATGGGATTTCTGTAGCACATACATTCTGTGTGAGGACTGTCCAAGCCTGGCTTCCCTCAGCTTGCTCACAGCAGTAGTGTCCCTGTTTCCTCTGAGCACAGTGCAATCCCTTCCCTGAAAACCACAGTGCTTTCTTCTCTGGGCCTCATATTTCAGCCACAGAACTGGTAAATATTTCATATGTTCAAAAGAATTTTTCCTTAGCTTATTCCATCAAATTGTCTGGAATCTGTGTATGGCAGCAAGTAGAAAAATTTAGTGCATTAAACCTCTATTGAATTGAGGAGCAATTGCAGACACGCATTTAAAAAGTGAATATCTCTCAGCCTTCAGAAATGGTCTTGAATTTCTTTTGTAAGAAATGTGCTAGATGTATATGTGTCATTACTCTAGAAGAGATGGGATGATTAATAAATTTTCAAGTAGAAAGATGGGCTTGTACAGGAAAAGCAAAAAAGTAGGAAATGAAATGCAGATGCAAGACTGAGGGGGCAGAGGTCTTCAGATTGTGAGGTACAATCACCTCTGCTTTCCATCTGCTGGGTGTTTGCAACCACCATTCCTACCCCCACCACTTCTGGCCCTGAGCTGCATGCACTCAGGAAAGAACGAGTTTTTGTGTGGAGACCCTACATCCCAAATTACTGATCTTGGTAATTTCTTAATAAATTATGTGCCTTAAGTTTAAGAATTTATATTTGGAGACATGGTCCTTTCTGACTTAGTGCTGAGCCCCTTTTCATCCCAACAGTGAGCAGATGAGCTGTCCATGGATGGAGCAAAAAGCAAAAGAGCAAATCAAAGGATTGCTCCTGTAGCCATGCTACAGCTAGGATTTCATGGACATTTCTGTTAGAAGTTCTCTGCCTCTGACACTCCTGTGCATGAATATGCCTCTTGTTCCCCTTGCCTTGATGAATTTTAATGTTCTTTGTCTTCACTTGTTACATGCTCAGACAAATACACTTTCATGGCAGGAAGAAGAAAACAAAAGGAAATGACTCACTCAGATAACAGCAATGAAATATATTTTTACATTACATTCTATATCTGCTAACTAAATAACCGTAAATATTGCAGGGATGCCAAGCCAGATATTCTCTGAGATGCTTTTAGAGGTGTTTAGAAACTTGGCTCTGACAAACGGGGAAGTGAAAGTCACACACATTTGTCTGTCAAGTCCATCCAGTTTGCAGTTGATGGGAGTTGTGTTGAAGGTCAGTTTGTGAAGAGCATGCATATGAAAAAGGAGTTTCTGCTTCATTAAGATGTAGAGGTGGTTGCTTTTTGAAAAAATGGGAAAAATTTGGGGAAAAATGTGTTAGTGGAAAGTGTAAACAATGGATGGTTTGAGTTTGGATTGAATTTCTTTCTTCCTTTTTAAAAACAGGCCTGTATCACCAAGTAGTGGGGGTTTTTTGCACTGGGAATCAGAAATGGACAAGACAAACTTGAAGGGAATAGTTCAGGCTTTGCAGAAAGCTGAAATAGATTCACATGCTCATCTGGGCTGCAGTTTAACAAGTACAAATACAGCAGCTGGCTTGGGATGAGTTTGTCCACAAACTTGCTGTGTGGAAGAGATGTAGGAGTCAGACCATGATCCATGTCTAGACTGCAGCACCAGGCTGGGCTGAGGGTCAATGTCTCACACTGCAGCTGTACTGGTCTTGTCTCTGTTCCTGTTTAACCATTGTTAGCCTGGAAATATCTTGGTACTGTGCTCTGCTGGGTGAAGAAATGTCTTCCAGGAAATTTAATGAAATTAAGGTTATTTCAGGGGAAAAGAATTTTTCCATAGATTATGCTTTCATTTCTATCTTTGTAATATAATAATTAGCTGCCAACAAGGATGTAAATTTTATAAAAATAACAGTTGTCTTTGGGATTAGGCATCTGGATTTGTGACTTTCTGTAGTTTTCTTCATCACCTTTTGAAAAGATGAGTTTTCTTGGAGACTCACTGGAAGTCCAGGACACACCTGGATTACTCAGAAAAGTAAAATGGAATCACCTTCTCACGTGTTGTCCTCATCCTCAACACTTCTGTGGTCATGTTCAGAGCACAGCCTTTGCCTTTGCCAGCCCCTACTGTAGTATCTCAGCATGCAAGTGAGACTAACTGGTACTAGATATCAAAGTGCTCTTCTGTAGCAGGTGGTAGAAAAGAATCTGGTCTTTCAAGGGCTTTTCAGAGACAAATTAGATGATAAAATGTAAGGGATAAGAATCCTGAACCAAAGTTTTTTTCTCACCTGATATCTCATTCAAGGTTACAGGAAAAAGAAGCAGACCTGACATCTCTTTACTTATGTGTGAACATTTCTCCCAGGTAAATCTGCATGAAGAATAAGAATATAATCCCATGGTATGTCCTGAGTTGCCCCCCTACAGTTACATTTAGTAGGATTGGGAAAGAGAATGTAACTGGGGAATTAAAATGTTGTATGAGACTTCCTGCTCCTCTGAGGACTCCTACAGACCCTTGGTATTTGGGATTCACGTATCATTTGCCAGCAAAACAAAAGATAAAATAATAACTATTATAAAACAAGCAGCAGGCAAACACAGGAGCTTGTGATTTAGAGAAATTAGGTTACCAAGCCTTCTGTCTCTCAAATATGTGATCTGAAAGAAAATCATTGCTCTGTTTGTCAGTCATGTGTTTCTCCATAAACACAGGGTATCTAATCTCATCCTCATTTACACACTCGCATGGATGCTGTGAAATCTAGAGATTTATGGATGCCTAAAAGCAGCATTATTAATAGGAGATAAGCAGCTGACTATAAATTGCATACTAGGCAAGACTATATAATTTTATGTTCAATACTTCATAGCTCAGCTGAAGTGGTGGGTTGTTTAAATATTCAAGTACAGGACACTGAGATGGAGATCTAGTTGCAATTTTAGGGATGCCAAAGTGCTTTCACCTAAATATGCCACTATAACAAGTTTGGGGCTGTTGCTGGCCCGTGGTTTCTGCAGGCTTTCCAGGAATGACACCCAGCTGGGTAAAGGCCAAAGGCAACATAATTCCAGAGACTTCCTGAGACTAGGAAGAAAAGTGTTGCTGCCCTGTGTCCTGCTAATGCTGCATTTCCCATCTTTCTGTCCATGGGAGCTCAGTGCCCTAGTCAGGCAGAGAGTGGTGGCAGCAGGCAGTGGTGACAGTGGTGTCAGCAGGCAAAAGTGCCTTGCCCCTGAGTTAGATGGAGAGCAATGGCCCAGCACACCTTGGCCTCAGCTGCTGGAGTTTGTCTCAAGGGGTGAAACCACAATTCAACCTCTGCTCCTGCTCACTCAGGCTAATCGCTGGAAATTGGTGACAAAGGAAAGCATGGAACAAAAGCTTTTCATGATGGTCTCTAGCTTGATAACAGACACCTTTAACAGGTGGGTCACTGACCTGCCATCATGGCTAGAGAAGCTTTAATGGAAATTCTATTTGGAACACATGCCCCAGAGATGAGGATGTCTGTATCTTTCTGCCAGCCCAGGTGTCCAGTTCACAGGGTGCAGTGAGTGACACACAGCACATCCAGAGGGCAGGCCAGTTGCTTGCCATCATGATACCTCAAACCTAAACCAGGGGTTGAAAAGGTTCTATGGTATTTTAGTCTCAACCAGTTTACATCTATAAAGACCTGAGCAAATTGGTCTGACTGCGCAGCTGCCTTTCCTTTCAGCAGGAAGTTAGACTAGAGACTACCAAACCTGCTTTATTCTTTAACTATATGATGTTATATATTATAAATCTCTAACATATACAACTAAAAATCTATATAAATGCACATATATATAAGCAAAGTACATATATATATTAATATATACACGTACTAAAATCTTCAGGAGGACTAAGTAGAGATCAGCTTATTTACTCTTGGAGGGTAAATTTACCCAGAGTAAAGGAACAGCAGATCCCATGAGGCCTATAAAGAGAGGAGGAAGGAGAAAGTAGGTGGGGCCATCAGGATTACCAGGCCATCAAAACCTTGCTGCAGCTCTCTGTGTATTTGCATCAAAGTAACTCCAGTACAGAGAGAATATGGGAAAATACTGTGCAGGTTCAGCTGTTCCTCTGCTCTGAAACAGCAAGTCTCAAGTGTGCTTTCAGAGACTGTCCCTTAGCTGCTTGCAAGGTTTTAAACACTATGACACATTTGTGGTCCCAGGAAAAGGCAGTAATTTTTTCCTGTAAATCCTAGACATCTTTTTCATGCATGTTTTTAATTAGTATCTTGGGGAATTCACTCTACATTTTCCTTGCTTTTATTAGCTACAAATCCATCATGTTTTACACTTTTACAACTTTTACGATTAAAAAGGTATTGGATGCCTTCCTTCATCTGAAAGTGCATTCTGGTTTATTCTACAAATAAGCATCACAAGGAAGACCATGAGGACCTCACTGCTGACTGAGCACTGAAGGCAAGGGGGATCTGATCTGATGAGAAGGAGCTCCCTGGGTGAGATGAGAGAGTAGCAGGGTCATCTGCTGCAGAGCCTGGGCTTTGAGCTCTGGCTTTAGCCTGCACAGGTACTCCCTGCTGTAAACAAGTAGCTGGCCTTTGAAGTTTCTGCAGCTGTAATCTGCTTGTGATAGCAAATGCAGCACTCTTTCGGTCAGTTCTCCATGCAGCCTGGCTGAGCATTGAGTTTTGAAGTGCACCTTTGACAGGAAATATTTATGGCTAAATCCCAGAGCAGGGACCATGCAGTGCTGCTGTGCTCACAGAAAGGTGACATCTGCTTGTTGCAGACCATGACTTAAGCTCTTTCTTACTTGGATGGAAGAGATATGATGGAAATGGTCTGTGAAATTGTGTTCCCACAACAGAAGTCGCCAGTGTTCAAGAATAAATGAGAGGGTGAATTTGTGCTTCTGATTCATATTACTTGAGTGTTGACTGGGGCAGAGTGAGGAGGAAGAGAAGGGAAAAAAATGAGCTACATAGAAATGTAAGACCAGGTAAGAATAGAATTTTTGTCATTAAGTCAATGGAGGAAAGGGGACAAATCAGACCTGACTTACAACCCTTTTCTCATTTGGAGTAGTCACTCTGGTTAGCCAGGGGAGAGGATTTTCCCAGGATAAGCTAGTTTTGATGTAGGCTTTGCTGTAGAAGAGATGGATTTCTGAACACTAGACAGAAAGGGCAATGACAGTGACTGGTAACTCAGGAGGAAGAAAAGGATAGGAAAAGGCACTGACTACTTTAAATATGCATTGCCTAAAATTTTTAATGATCTTTTTTCCAAGTCTACTACTTCAGCCAAATTCCTCCAAGCATTCGCTGTGGAGATTCAGAATGCTGCACAAGACATGTGGACAAGCATACATCCCAAAATCCAACCCCCCTCTGCCCACATGCTCCCCCACTAGACTGAGGGCAGGGTTAGTCCTGTTATACCATCAGCCCTGCTAACTGGAGTGGGAAAAGCTGGAGCCCAGCCCCACATTCCTGGGTGACAAGGCTGTTATCCTACACAACCAGACAAGCACCCCTGGACCAGATGGAGCTAATGCTGCTCTTTCAATATCACTGCTACCCTTCCTCAGCTCCAGTCCAATGTCCTGGAGGAGCAGCTACTCCAGGCAGCAACATGTAGGGCACAGCTGTGCAGGACCCTGCCACTTTTTTATCCCAAATGATGGACACCCCTCTCACACTGTCCTGGCACTTGTCAAACGTGAGGCTTGCAGTAGTGCTGTGGGCAATGACAACACTGCTTTTCTGTCTCATCCTGGTGGCTTAAACAAGCTAAAATAATCAGCAAAGCTGTTTGCTGCACTGTCCCCTCCACCCCTGTGAGGGAGCAAGGCTTCTGGATCTGTGGGTTCATCCGTGGATTCCTAGGTCTCCCAGGAGCCCCTCTGTATGCTGCCCTTCACCAGGCAAAGCCTGGGTATGGCCAGAAGTTGAGTTTACTCTGTGCTCTCTGCCGTGGAGACCTTTACTTTTGTTCAGCACTTCTTTGTTCTGGTAGTACAAGTTAACAGCCTCTTGAACCGGCATCTCTTTATCAGCAGAAAACCATCGCGATTTAGAACATCAAGTGCTGCACTTGTGCCCTCAGGAGGGAATGCAGAGGATGGGAAGATCAAGAAGATGGACCAGCCTATATCTCTTTGAAAGGCCAAACAAACACTGAAATAGAGTGAGTGCATTTATCTAGGGCCTGGGCTTTGCATTCTCACATCCTGCTGCTGGAAGCTGTAAGTAGGCACAGGTGTCTCTTTTTTCCTTTGCTGAAAAGATTCAGGATATCACGACGTTTGTCATTTATGTCTTACTGAATTGTAAGAAAATTATGTGCTTGGTGTATCTCACAGACAATGAGTAAAATCTCACCCTGTCTTCATGCCACACTGCAGCTCTGTGGAGTTATTGCAATTTAATGAAAAAGGAGAAATAAGTAGGAGCCCAGAGATATTAGTGCAATACCTGTCACACAGCATGTCAGCAGCACTGGCAGCACGACGATGCACAAATCCTGGTCAGTCCCCTATAACGACCCTGCTGTTAGCTGGTCCCTGAATATATCCTCACAAATCACCTTATTGCTGTTCCTGAGAGCCTCACTTCAGGCTCTCAGTTAAATGGCAAGTGAAAATAAACCTTAATCACTCTATACTCCATCTGTAGTCAGTAACAAGACATGTAGGGGCAAATCATGCCTTGCATGGGCTGGAACACACTCTGTAAGTGCTGATCCCCTCCATTAACTGTAATCAAAGACTAATCAAAACTAATTTGAGTGTGAAGGGTAAATGTCTAAAATTGCTCCATCCCACACCAGTCATAGAACTGCACCTGATCATTTACTCAGACTGGTGTGTGTGAAATACACCATGTTCCAGGAAATTGGGAGGATACATTCAGGGCCATTTGCTTGATTTCTTTCATGGAAACCAGAGGGTTTGTGCTTGCAGGGCTTATTTATGTGGACCCCTACCTTCCAGCAGAGGAGGCATTGCTTAAATAGCTGCCTGTGTGTCTGCAAATATGGTTATCACTGTTCTGTTTCTTGCCTGCTTCCTTGTGGTGGGTGTGGACTGCTCCACAGGCTAAAGAAGAGAGAAAATTCACAACTTGACTTGGTTGCAGTGTAGCTGCTGGGCTGGTAACTTCCATGCCACCCTCTCTCTGCACTTGGAAAACACTTTCAGGCTTGGAGTTGGAAATATGAGAGTGTCATTGAGCAAATGTGCCACACAACAAGGTCTTCATACTGCATTAACAACACATCTAAAGACTTTCTTCAACCAGGAAAGAACAAAGAATAGTTCTTGGTCCCATAAAAATCAATGACAAGACTTATATGTACTAAAATCTCACATATGTATTAATTTTTCACACTCTTCTGAAAGGAAGAAAAAGGCATGGAAGATTTGCTGATTAACTCGCTGCATAAAAATCACTCATCTGCTTAAAAAATAACTTACATTAAAGCAGGCATTCACATTATAATGGAAGAACTAATAATAAAGATAGAAGATGAGCAAATCATGTTGTAAGCTGGTAAAAAAATATATATGGAACAAAGCCATTGGAAAAGAACTTGACAGGTTTCTTAATGTTTTAAATTGGAAATGAAAATTAAATGAAAATTAAAGCTCTTCAGAGTTTCAAAGATTTCCATGCTGATTTTTAATCAAATTAATTTGATTCAAAAAATAGCCTTCTGTTTTCAAAACTGAAAAATTACAGGCTTCAATTTTTTTTCCAGCTTGAACAGCTTCAACTTCCAATTCACAAAAATATAAATGACTTTTCCATCAAGATTGAAACAAATTTTTCCAGCCCTAGCTAAATAAAAATTTTCCTGAGATTTTGGTGAAAGAAAATTGGGGTTATTTTGACTTTATATCTAGATGTTGAGTGGGAAAATGCTTGAGTGCTTAAAAATATCTGCAGGTTAGAAAAATGATTAAGAATCCAACATTTGAACAAAGGTTGCTTAGTCTTAAGTCAGGAATCTATTAACAGTGTTTTCATTTAAGCCCATAAAAATACCTGTAGTGTCAGAAAAATGCTCAAAATAATTGAAGTTTGAGATATTGTAGTGCCTACTCATTTAGGTAGGTCATTACAGTCATGAAACATCTCCCTGGCAGGGACACAAACACACCACTGCCTTCCCTCCTGATCAGTATGCCAGGAACCAGCTCCCACAAAGTGCTGTCCTCCTAAAACCAATTGATTTCAACAATTTAAAGACACTCAGGTATCTCTGAGGATGAATGCAGGCTAGTGAGAAAATAGTTTCTATGTTGTAGGTACTGTGAGAAGCAGAAGTAGAAAGGATTCTTCTTAATTTCCAGAGGTCTAAACCCAAAAAGTTTGTTTCACTCTTGAGTGTTTGACTACACCAGCCACACCCCACTGGGAGCTAGAAAAGCATGAAGGATGTGGCTGGGAATATCTAGAGGTGGTCTGAATCAAACACTGAGAACTCCTCTAAATGGGGGGAAAAGTTCAAGCTTCAATTTGACAGTTTTATATAGTTTTCAGTTTACTAGCATTGTACAATATTGAAGGTCTCTTGGGATTGCATCCTACACATGTTTATCCTTCGATTCCTCTTGGAGCTAGTTCTCACACAAAGCACACACAGCATGATGGTTCCTCACTATCAACTCAGTCAGTTGAGAATATCAGTTTTATAATACATAGAATTGCAAGCTCAACCTAGATGCTTCAGAAGAAGCTTAGACATGTAGCAACAGAAAGACAGGATGTTCTACACTTTATTGTTGCCTCTGTAGATCTATTTAGCTTTGGTAAGGTGTAATATTTTTATGGCATAATATTAATAAAAAAGCTAAACTCAGCCATATGTGATGGCAAAACCACAGAGATGCCCTGTGCTGTGCAGCCAGTCCCCATGAAATTTGTTCATATCATTCCCAGACTGACCACCCTCTTCCACACCTCCCACACATGTTTAATGTAGCTTTTTTATTTGTCATTAAGCCTGTAGTTCTGTAATGCAGGTAATGGCACCATCCCATATATTTAAATAGTTTATATACATCTGGTTCTATGACAGGCGTTATTACTATTGCAAGGACATTGGCCATGGTCCAGCAATTATGCAAATTTGTAGCAAAGCGAGGGAGAGAAGGCCAAGTTTTGGCATGGGAATAGCAGGCAGCTGCCTGGTGTAGCAGGTGGTGAAAGGACCATTGGCTTTCAGACATGCCCAAACTGCCTGTGAATTAAACGAGTGTTGGTGTGTGGAATTTTAGAGGATGGAGTGCAACATTGCCAAGACCAGCTGTTGCCACCTTCACCTCTTCCTTCTGCTGGAACAGGAGAAGCATCAAGCTGTTTTTTTTTTTAATGTTCTCACCAAGCTTCTCTTCCTTCTCCTTTCTGCCTTCTTGTGACAGGAGTGACCTTGCCTGAGCACCACCCTGGTCTGAACTGTGAAAATAGTTGTTACCAGGAATTTGGCTAGCTGTTACCATAACTGATGAACACTTCCTAATTACAGTGCCATTCTATATGTACCAAAAGAGGAGTTATTACCTGTAAAGTTTACTTTCAGGAGATAATCTTTGTACAGCTTCCTGCCATCCAGATGCTTCATGGCATCACAGAGTTTGGTGGTGTTTGGGCAGAGAGTCCTCTGCATTTTATGCAGGGCATGGGCCATTGCATACACAGCATTCACAACAAACATGATCTTGGATTCTTGCTCGTAGTTGGAACTGTTGATGGTGAAGTGTTTTTCACAAGCCTTTTTATGTGGTTTCCGGTTCTGCAGGCTACACTGGAATTTTTGCTCCCAGAAGTCCTTGAACCAGGGGTTGCGTCTGTTGTTGTAAGGGCTGAGGCTTTGGAAGTACTTATCAAACTCTTTAACAGGATGGGAAGCAAGCTCCAAGGTGATGGCCCCGGATGCTATGTGCTCATTGCCCTTGACAATGCTCTCCTGTGCCCCCCACCCGTCGCTGGCAATCCAGGTGAAGGACACGTTGAAGCGGTTGGCGGCCGCAATGAGCTCCCGGGAGTCGTCGCCCCGCATGAAGAGCACCACCACCCTGGCGTTGGGCTTCTGCAGCAGCTCCTTGATCACGCCGTCGTACGACTTCCTGATGTTGGACCGCCCCACTTTCTCGGAGGTGGCGATGCAGATGTTGCGCAGGCGAGCCTCCTGCTCGAAGGCCTCGATCCCCGTCTCGCCGTAGTCTCCCTCGGAAGCCACCGTGGACACGTAAGTCCAGTTGAAGTACCGCAGGATTTCAGCCATGGCTTTCGCTTGGTAGAAGTCCGGGGGCACGGTCCGTGCGAAGTAATCGTAGCGGGATTTGTCGCTCAGCTTGGCGCTGGTGGAGGCGTAGCTTATCTGGGGGATCTGGAAGAGTCTGAGCAAATTTGCCACCTAGAGAGAAAGGGGGGAGCACGGATTATTAAAGAGTGGTATTTATAAAATGGAACAGAAATATTTAGGGAGAGGCATTGACAGTGTTTTCTAATGAGAGATGTTCTGATGGTCACAGAGGACGTTGACAATAAACTCCAAATAAGGCACTGCACTGAGCATATGCACAGAAACTGTTCTGATGCCCAGTTAATTCTCTGGGTCCTGCTGGGACTGCAATGGACCTTTTTTTTCGTGAAGCCTGTTTAAACAATAGATAATTAGACACAGAAAGATAATGTGTTTCAGTTTTAGACTATGTTCCTTACTAAGGTCTGGGGATTTGCATGCCTTTGCTGTTCATAGTGGGATTCATTTTCCCCAAGATTCATTGTATTTGGTGACCAAATGCACTAAAAAGACATAAATTTCCATTTTGTGCAAATATCACAAAGGTACAGGCCTTTTGCAGAACTTTCTAATCACACTCCAGAACTTTCTAATCTTACTCAAGATAAGTCCCCACCTCTCCTATATTTTACACATTAAAACTTTTTTTCTGAGATGTCCTGGCTGCAGAGCTGCTGAGATGGCACATTTCTTTCTATGTAAGTATTCTTCAAGTGTTTCACAATGTCACAGAACCACAGAATCACAGATTCCCAGAGTCACAGAATCATAGAATAGTCTCAATTGGAAGGGACCCACAAGGATCATTGAATTCAGCTTCTAAGTGAATGGCCCATATGGGGACCAAACTCATGACCTTGGCATTATTAGCATCATGCTCTACCCAACTGAGCTAATGTCATATTGACCTACAGGTTTTATTAAATAATAAAAACTTTTAATGATCTCTTTTTGCCCTCCTGGTTTGATTTTTGTGGTCCAAAGTCCTGCTTTTTTCTATGTTGCTATTTCCAATGCTTAAATATTTCCAAATCTACTCTGCTGCTTTCACAGAAGTGCAACTCTTATTCACATCTGGAAAGAAATGAAGAAAGGTAATTGCAATTTTTTCCTATTATAGTTTCTTAAATGACAAAGGCAAGATTGGTGACTAGAAGTTGTGCCCAGTAAATTAAATTTGAAGCTAATCTTGGAGTACAGCCTGACAAAAGCATTTGAAAAGCAATAGTGTGCTTGAGATTCCTGCAATAGTGTACTTGAGATTCCCAAGGGAAACTTATTAAAAATACTCAATCATTTAATTTTTTTAATCTTCTCCAGATGTTTCTTTGACCACAGACTGTCCTGTGAGAATTCAAAGGCATAAGGATTGCTTTGAAAAAAATGTTTTAGAACAGGCAAATTTTGAAGGTTCAGACATCAGTAGCAAATTAGACAGCCTGGTAAAAAAAAAAAACCAACAAAAAAACCCAGAAGGATTTTCAGCAACCTGTATGACTTACGATTTTATAGATTTAGATTCTGTCTTTTCTGTAATGCAGACACTGAACCAGTGTCCTGCTGTAGCTCAGTCTGCCCCTGTAAACTGGTGTAATCTCATCTGGGCCAGACTCTCCTGCCAGCCATACAAGTACAGGGACCTTCACAACCTCTGGGCCACATGGAACTGAGGACTTCAGGAGGTTCTTGTCCTCCTGTCCTTCTGGAGCACCAGAAAAGACCAGGTGTCCTGGCACCTCAGCTGTAGCTGTGGAGGTGAAGCTTGCCTTCACAAAAGAAACCATTGATAGTGGCTTATTTTAGTTAAAACCAAAATAAAACCTTTTCTACAGTGCTTGGAAGGAGTATCCTGAGCTTTAGGTGACACTGTGCAGTTTTGCCAGTGGATACAGGCACACGGCTTGGAAGTGCCATGGCTGAGCAAGTTACTGTCCCTCAGAAAGCAGCTGATGTGTTCCTAACCTCCCTGCTAAATGGTAACAGTCATTAAACTGCCTTATACTGGAAGTGTGGGATTTAATTTGCATTGTGGTGATGTAAATGAACAGCTTTAAAGCAACAGGATGGGCAGAGAGGCTTGTTTTGTCACCAAGGCACAATGGATGCTTCGAGCATTCTTAATCCCTGTGGCTTTGTAACTTTGATTACATGCCCACATATCCACATGGTTTGGTTTGCATGTCCTCTCTCCAGAGCACTCTGAATGTACTCCATGTAGCTATTCTGGAACATTTCCTGCAGAACTGTGTGGGCTGGAATTGCTATTCTTGTCTCAGTTTATTCTAGCAGGAATTACTTTATTTGTGCTAAATCATAATGAAGATATGCACACATATCATTCTGCATTTTCCCCCTCAAACTGGCTAAAGAAGAAGTCCATTTTCAGCAGCTGTTCAGTGAGTAGACAAGCCTTCAGCTCACAGAAAGGTGTTCCTAAAAAATATAGCAGTTTCATAGTTAGTTTGGTTTCTTTTTTCTTTCTTTCTGTTTTTAAAAAAATATTTTTGTTTGTTTTGTTTTGTTTCATTTTGTTTTGTTTTTTCTCTTTTTTTCTTTTAGTCTAAGCAGAAAAAGCATCCATAGAACTACTCTCCCAATTTACACAGGTGCCCTCAGCCTCTGAGGCCACTACACTTCTAGGGTCCATCAAACAGCTGCAATTCTGATTGCTGTGCTCTGGGGAGAAGAAAGTTTTAATGTGTTTACATCTGTTTGCTGAAGAGCTCCTCATTACGAAGCTGTCCAGATGGTAGATTTTTTCATGGACTAAAAATCAAAAAACAAAAGAAAGTCTGATTACTCATAAAGGATAGTGATCCAATCATCCCTGAGAGCTACTACTGCTCATGGAGTTCAGTGAAGTTATATCTGTTATTAATTCAGATCAGGACACTCTTCTTGAAATTCTCAAGTGGGGATTTTCTGGGATATTGTAATGGCTTGATGTTAAGGACTAATTTTTCAAAAAAGCTCAAGTCTCAGGCACTTAGCTGATGCAACTAATTTCAGAACAATCCCTTTTCCCAGCCATTTCTGTGCTGATCTGAGCATTTGATCATGAAAATATTATCCTGGTTAAGAGACTAAAAAGATAAGAGCACGGGTAGCAGGTTCTGCAAAGGAGCTGATATCTAAGACTTTCTACTCAGTGTAGTTGTAGCAGAGGACAGTAGGGTGTAAACCAGAGTTATGTGCACTGAGATTGAAGCACCTGAGGCACACCTCACTGTAGCTCTGTGCTGCCTTGACATGTGTGGCACAGCTTCAAAATTGCAGTGCCGATCCAGCTTTTGCTAAGTGAAATAATTTATTCTGGCAAAGCTTCAGGGAACAATTTAATCAAGCCGTGGTGCATGCAATTAGTGCCTGAAATCCATATGCTGGCACTTAAGTGGCAGTAGTTTTTTAAGCAGCCAGGTTTCTCCGCTGTCAAAACTGGTGCATTTTGCAGACACCTTTGAAGATGAGTCTGGATGCTCTGCATCTGCATCTGCAAACCAAAACAGCCACTTTGCACAGCTTGCCGTGAACAAAGGGTGTCGGTGGAGTCAGCTTTCAGAGAGATGAGAAACCTTTGTTTGTCCTCATGCTGGGCTTATTAGTGCAGCCACTATCCCGTGGTAAAGTGTCCAGTCCCCAGGCAAACCAGGCTCTCACTCAGCTGCTGGGATGGTGGGTGTTTTGTTGCCCAACATGAGTAAGTCCAGTGACAGCCACGTCCCTCTGTAAGGACACACTGCACCAGCAAATCCTACAAATGGAGTGGCTCCGGCAGCGCCAGGGGACACCAATGTCCCTCTTCCTCTCCACATCTGTCACTTCTGCTTCTCTGAGCTGCAGGGACAGGATAAAGGCTTGTGGGAAATTGCCAATCTTGTTTAAAACACTGAAAATGGTTTCATAATAAGGAGCCATGAATTAGATACAGTTTTGAAACACACAAACCTGGTTTCTGAGTGTATTTGTGGCCATTCAAGAGTCCTGGTGGTAAATGAGGAGAGATAGCTAACACCTCTGTGTCTCAGTAACCTTGATCTGTCTTATGATTTATTGAAGCTCATAGAACATTTTTCCTAACATTCATAGCACTTTTTTTTTTTTTTTTTGCTAGCAGTAGAATTTATTCTGATGTTTTAGTTAAAATTTCCCTTTTTAATGGCCCAGAGATTGTTACACGGATTGTTTGAATATGTATGGAACCGAAAAACATAGGAAATACTTTGGAAGGAAAGATAAATCTCAAAGGTGCTAGAACAGGTAGAGTTTCTTTACCATAACACACAAGTGTGTATCATACATTTGTTGAACAGAGGAGGCCCCTTGTTAGATGACAGTGCTCTCTGCCCTTCTGAAATTTAACCATGCGAGAATCTCATGGCACTTAACATGGCTTAATGAATCTAATTTCACAGAGCTCCTCTGAGACAGGAAAGAGCTACTCTGAACAGACAATAAATTAGGCTGTGGAGCAGAATAGGATTGAGGTAAAGCAGTTTTGTCTCTACTGAAAAAGTGGGCAAATTTCTGTCTCTCTTAGCTGCAATCTGTCCTAATGGAGATTCTGTTGCTGCCTTTGGTCTCCTGTGAAAGTCTTCCTATTCCTGGGAATAAGTTGTTAGTCCAGATTCCCACAGCAAGACCATGGCAAAGCCGTGTCCCGAGGTTTTCCTAATTTCTAGATCATTGCTGTGACACAGGCCCTGAGCTCTTGCTTTGAAGAAATGTGGACTGCTGCCAGTGTATGCTGTATCCAGTTCCTAAATGATGGTAATCTACCTTGTTGGCTTTTTGTCAATATTTGGGCAGCTGGAAGTCAAACTGCATCTAAAGCATTCATACTAATATATAATCCAGGTTTTTTTTTTTCTTATTTAATTTTTTTCTTGTTTCTTAAATCTAAAAATATACCAAAATTTTGGAAGAAAGTGCTATTTTAGAAAGGCAGGAAAGAAACACTGGTTCTGAATGGGCTGGGATGTGGGTGTGTGGTAAGTGGCAGGCATAAATCTAATGCAAAGACTAAATTAGGTACCTCTCTAGTCAACAGTCTTCCCTGGCCTGTGCAGTCTCCCCATGGTCCCAACTCTTGGGATGTACATTTTTTCTCAGGCTAAAATCTCTCCTTTTTCAATTTATAACTGTTTTCTTCTATCCTCTGGTCCTTCATCATGTTGATATAGACATTTATTTTGTGTTCCTGAGAACAAACCTGTACATACTGAAAAGCTGATATTAGATTCCCACCAAACCTTCTCTTCTCGAGGCTAAACACGTGCAGTTCCCTCAATTTCTTCTTGTAGGGTTTGTGCTCCAGACTCTCCTCCCCATGATTATGTTCATAGTTATTGAATCATCCTTTTACCAAGGGACCCAAAGTTGGACATAATATTCTAGATGTGATGCATTGAGAATAGAATAAACAGAAATATTTATTTCCATCTATGTACTGGCTATGTTTCTGCAGGCTGGGAGCCTACTGAGCTGCCAGACTGTATCACTGGCAATAAAATTGAGCAATACTGCAAAGCTGAGCTTTACCATAGTTTTCCCTCTTCTCTTGGGATTAAGTAGGCTCCTACCTGGGGACAGTGTGACCCAGAGTGACTCAGTCTAGACACTTCTGCCATACTCGCATAATTTGGGAGTATTTGGGAGAAGGAGAGTTCAGCGATGCAAATGCAGCTGCTCAGCTTGGACCTAAGGAAAAATTCACTCCAAGCTAATTTGTTTTCAAAGGGAAATTAGGACCTCAGGGCCTCACTGCTTTCAGAACTGAAAAACCTTTATCAGCCTGGAGCATCATCTCTCCCTAGCATATTTTAAAACAATGGGTGCCACCTCTGGGATATTATAATAAGCACAATTGAAGGCAGCGACTGCACAACCTGTAGCAGAAAGCACCAATCTGGCTTCAGCAGGACTCCAAGCACTGACCCCAGAAAGTCACTGGGAATGCCAATATCCCAGTTCTTTAGATCCTTAAAGGTAAGTAGTAAGGGATCAACCAGCTGCAGTGAGGTTATTTAGGAGTCCCAGCCTGGATTGTTCTCCTATGGAATCTTCTGCCACATTTCAGGACTAAAGGAGTGGTTTCCATCAGCTTTCTCACTCTTTGGTATTAAGAGGGCTGTTTCCTAGTTTGTAAGTAATGTTCCTTAACAAAATTCCTTCCAAAAGGTAACTCAGGAAAAGATAATTCACTATCAAACAAATAAAAATGCCTGGCACTTTTTGTTAGAGGGGAGACAGGTGAAGGAAACATTCTTTTTAGCCTCGCTCTTTTCCTGAAAATGTAGGCAATGAAGCTGGGAAAAATATAGCTAAATATTTGCAGTGGACTCAGTAGCTGTCACATAGAGAGAAGCAGTCTTTGAACTGTGAAATAACTTCATCTGCAAAATGAACATCAGAAACAAGGAATACTCTCAGAATAACAGCTAGGATTTCTTCACAGAACCTGGGAATTTCTTTTTATATTTGTGTCTGTCCTGTGCAATAAAAAGTAAACCATGGAGGGCATGCAGAGAAATGTTGTGTTTTGAAGGAATTGTTTGGAAATATATTTTTTTCTTTTTTCCTGCAGGGGATGGCACAGTGAGCTGTCACATATGCACTCTGCCTCCATATAGCATTACTGTTGAAGTGAAATAAGCTGAGCACTAAACTTGCACCCTGAAAAGAGACCTGTGCAGAAGACCTTGCTTGGCATGAGGAGTGCAACTCTTCTCTGAGACTTCATAAACCTGCCTGTGACTGATTCATGTTACATTTACACATGATCAGAAAAGGTACAAAAACTGGGGCTGTTTGTTTTAAAAGAACACAGAATTGCTTCTGGAGTTAAAAGAGCTATCAGTGATAAATATGGTTATTTGAGGCTCATTAACTGATGAGTAAATCCTAGCCAGCAGGGGCAGAATGAGTGTAGGTGATATCCAGTTTTAATTTTTGGCCACTTTCTCTTGTAGTGACATCCTTTCCCACTTGGAACAGTTTATTGCTCTCTACAGCTTCCTGAAAGAAGATTACAGCCAGGTGGGATTTTGTCTCTTCTCCCATGTAACAAGTGATAGAACAAAAGGAAAGGGTCTCAAGTTGAGCAAGGAAAGGTTCAGATTAGATACTAAGAAAAATTTCTTCACTGAAATCATGGTTGGGCATTGGAACAGGCTGCCCAAGGATGTGATGGATTCACCAGCTCTGGAAATGTTAAAAAACTTGTAGATGTGGCACTTGGGGCCACCACATGGTTTAGTGGTGGACTTGGCAGTGCTTGGTTAAAAGTCCCACTCAATGATCTTAGAGGTCTTTTCCAACCTTAATGATTCTATGAGTCTCTCATTGTATGGTAGAGCTCCTTCCTTCTTACCTGTGATCTCAGTGGTTACTTATCCATCCCTGTAAAGTCTTACAATTTCCCCTTAGCAAAAAGGGGAAATGCACACACTGAAGAAATAAAAATTACATTCCAAAACCCAATCAAAAAGACTGCAAAGTAATTGGTTGCTGTGAGATTTTCAGAGAAGCCAGAGGGAGGTACTCATATTCCTTTGAAATCTCTAGGAAAGAAATGCCCAGTGTTCTTTGGACACTTTGAAAATCTCGGCCTAGTGGCTGCTCAGTTTCTGGACATGGAATAGAAACAAAGAGAGGAACAAACAGCAGGGATCTGGCTGAGAGGTACTGGAGAGATGGGAAGAACAGAGATAAAAGAGGGAGAGTGTTTAAAGGAGACACATGGAAGCTGGCAAGTGTGTGTGTAGCTTAAATACTGGTGGTAGGTGGTCCATCTCACAGAATAGATTTCTTAATAAGGAGTTGGTTTCCTTTTACAAGGACAAAATCACCAGAGACTGTCATTGCACAGCACAAATGGTTTGTGTGCCCTGGCAAACCTCTGCAAACCCCTGCACATTTCTGCTGCCCACCTCCCTGTGGGGTCCATGCACAGTGGGACAGACCCCCATATGTTATGCTTTGTTTCTTTCTTGCATTGGGTTAATTTAAGGATTTTACACTATTTACAGTGGTGATGGAAGTCAGAAGCTATTGTTAAGACTCCGGTTGAAAGGTGGTTTATCCTTGGAGGAAGGAAATGGAGGTGATTAGCTTTCAGGCTCTATGAGCCCTTGGCAGACTTTTGTGGCTAAGGAGAAATGACAGCCAGGAAAAGATTGCCAGTAAATGAGTGCATATTTTGAATTTCATGCCAGATGGTCACTCACTTAGGAGTGGCTTTAGCTTTTGTGATAGCAGTAATGCGCCATTAAACCTTCTCCGGTGGTTTTGTTGGAGTCCTTGAGACACAGCAAGGAACTGAAGAGAAGACAGCAGGGCACTGGTTTCTGTTCTGCCATTTTTTCTGGATGAGGCTCTAACTTGGAAATAACTTTCATGGTCATGATCTGGAGGTCTTGTGGGTTGACAGCATTAAAAAACTTTACATCCATGTGAATATAGTATATATAGAAATTAAAAATCCAGCCCACATAAAGGAATGTCTTAGTTTTACTAAGAGCTGACTGCAGGGAATGGACCCTAGTCTTCATTTTCAAAAGATGAATCCAGTTTTCAGAAACAGGGAAGAACAAACCCTGCACTTGAATAATTGTATTCCTGCTTCCACATGCATATTCCTGACAAGAGCTGACCTAAGTTTCTTAAATATGGAATTAGTATTGGCTATGCAGATGTTCCTCTGAAAACTAATACTGTCTTTCTTTTTTATACTTATTTCTTATTATTCTTACTGTGTCAATCTCTCCAAGGGAAATATTTGAAATTTCTGTTGTAAACTATGAGAGAATGGATAACCTGGCTCAGAGGAAAAGCCATGAGCCCAAAAGAAAACCCTCCAAATTGTGATGTCTTCACTTCCTAATGCTAGATTCAACTCAAGTCAGAATTTTATTTCATGAAAACAGCTTTTTTAATTTTATTTTTATTTTTTTAGCATGAGCTTTTCCATTGACTGAAAATCCTGGCTTGAGTTTTGAAGGATCAAATACTGTGCAGATTGGGCTCACTGCTAATTTAAACACAACATCTAAAAACTAATTATCCAGATCATCATTAACGATAATAGCCTAGTCTGACCAGAAAATAATTAAGCATTCTGCATTCTCTTGTTGTTTTTAGTCTCTGCAAAAAGTGCCCATTGCACATACTGACTCAGTGGGGAAGGTGTTCATTGCTGATTTACCAGCAAAATCTCTTTTTTTCTTAGTGGAAGGGTAATGAAAGAAGTACAAATCTGACAGCAGGAGCATCACAAAGTGATTTGGCAGACAGCTGTCCAGACAAAGCAGGAGAGGGAGGGTGAAGGGAGGGGAAGAAAAAATATTGAAATATAAAGACAAATTCACGAGAGGGGAAAAAAAAAGCCAGAAATAATTTTTGTCTGAAGAACTCAGCATGTTTTATTTTAAGGCTAAGAAACTGCACTGTGGACTTTATGGTGTTTACAGCTCTCAGCAAAAGAAAAATGCTTGCCAGGGCTACATCTGGAAGCATCCAGCACCCTGAGTGCTGCTTGAACACACAGGGAATGGGAGTGCTGAGCCTTGCACACACACACCTGGTGAAATATTTTGACTTTCAGCAGTGGTGTGATTCCAGTTGTTACTGAAGTTACTCTCTACAGGTGACTGGCTCTGAAATTGAGTACTCTTTCAAGCCTTTAATGCTTGAAAGTCCTTACACTTTCAGGCTTGAGTCTGCAACAGCTATTATTCTTGACAGGGATTTTCTTTTGAAACAGAACTTGTGACTGGCTATCTTAACAGGATGGGCAACAGGAGTGAATGGCTTAATTATGTTTTTCCTAGGGCTTAATTACATCTTTTTTAGGTGGTGTGAGATCTGAAGGAAGGCTAGTAAAGAGAGACTGAAGGAAGGCCAACACAATTCATATCAAGAGAAAATAACCGAATATTTTTTTCTAGCTGGAAGATGCTTGATGACAAGTTGAATGATTTGTGAAACTATTTATTTTTCTGAAGAACTGTGTTAAGAAAGATCTTACACTTGAAAAAAACTATTGAGAACTTTAGGGAAGATCAAAGGGTAATATTAGTACACGTATTGTTCCATCATCCTCCTTAGGTTTTAAAAATTGAATGACATACAGATTTTCATACAGCTATATTGCCATTTTTTATATGTACTGGTTGAGAAAGTCTCTAATCAGGACTTCCAATTTCCATTGGACATCTGCTCCAAATCCAAGATTTTGGAATATGAAGCATCTATAAACACTCTATTATGTATATTTGATGCATGCTGCATCCAATCTAGAGCCTCAGATATGGATTTAGTCTTAGGTCAGTGATCACTAGAGAGTGGCTTCAAAAGGACAGACAGAGAGATGTTGTACAAGAGGCCACAGACTACTTTAGAAGTGTGACCTGACTCCCTCTGGGTTTCTGGGAGGGAATGAAACACTTGTACCATTTTCTCTGCTCTAACTACTTTTACAGATATGTCTTTTGGGCTACCTTATATCTTCATGTCCTTTGGACACACTTGAATTTAGGGTGGACTGAGAAACACACTGACCAAAAACCAAAGGTACAGCAAAAAGACTGCCAGCCCTCCACCAGTGGGAGGGCTCATGTATTTTGCCAGCCTTAAGACAGTTGTAGCTCTGGGAACTGCTGAACCAGAGGAGGTATCTTACAAAATTTCTGGGACTCATTTAGCTTTTAGCATCCACAACAACCTACCACTTGCTGGTTTCATTTGATGTATTCCTTGTGTGATTGGAAAGGACAAAGAATAATGATTTCCTTAACAGTTTGTGCTGCCCAAAGTTCTGTAGCTATCATTTCCCCCCTTCAGATGTCTCTTTTTCAGCCTGAAACTTACTTGTTCTTTGTGCTCCATGTGATCAGACCCATATAACTGGTGAAAGATACATTCCTGCTCTGCTAGCTGCTCCACAGTGGGACAAAACCACTCCTACTACAAGAGATGGCTGAGGCTCTGCTCTGCAGAAGCTGTTCTCCTATGGTGTGGGTAAGGATTTGCCCTTATATTCCCTACTATGAATACACAGATGAGTTACACAGAGGACTACAAAAGGAAATAAAATGTAATTTCTTTAAAATCTTCTGTGCCCATGCATATCCTATGGGACCTGACCATGCTCCCACCTGATGGGATTTAATGCCTTCACAAGAGCAGCAACCAGCTCCCCAGTGTAATTCTGATTAAAATGAACATTGGATGAACTCTTGGCCTATTTATGAAACAGGCAAATGAGGTTCTGTGGGCTTTCTGTCACTGTTGGGATAGTCTGTGGTGCAGAAGGACTCTTATTGCTGTTGACATTGGTGCAGTGATTAAGGCCTGTACTCAGACTGGAAAAACATCCCACATTGAGTCTGAAAAAACATTCTGCACTGTCAAGACTTGATGCTTCTGGAAATCTGCAGCTGACCATGAGGAAATACCAGATACAGCATCTTAGTTTATATCAGTCTGGGCTTAAGACACCACTCACTTGTGATTGTGAATAATGTGGACTGGTTAGTTTTATTTGACCCAAAATAATGTAACCACAGGATCACAGAATCATTTAAGTTGGAAAGTATCTTCAAGATCACCAAGTCAAGTCCCTGATCACCACCATGTCAGCCAGACTATGGCACTGAGTGCCACATCCAGTCACTTCTTTAATATATCCAGGGATGATGACTTCACCACCTCCCTCCCTGGGGAGTCTGTTCCAATGCTTAACAACCCTTTCTGTGAAGAAATTCTTCCTGAGGTTCAGCCTGGACGTCACTTAGCCCAGCTTGGAGCCATTTTCTTTCAACCTGTCACTTGTTGCTTGGGAGAAGAGGCCACCCCTCATCTGATTACAACCTCCTTTCAAGTATTTGTTGCTATAAGGGCCCCTTTGAGTCTTCTTCAGGCCAAACACCCTCAGCTCCTTCAGCTTCTTCTCATCAAACTTTCTTATAGACTCTTCACCATCTCTGTAGCCCTTCTCTGGACACACTCCAGCACCTCAATGTTGCAGTGAGGGGCCCAGAACTGGACACAGGACATGAGGTGTGGCCTCACCAGTGCCCAGCACAGAGGTCACTGCCCTGGTCCTGCTGGACACAGGACAAGCCAGGATTCCATTGGTTTCTTGGCCAACTGGACATACCTGGGTCATGTTCAGCCACTGTCAGCCAGAACCCCCAGGTCCTTTTCTGCTGGGACACTTTCCAGCCACTCTTCCCCCAGCCCGTTGTGCTGCAGGGAGTTGTTGTGACTCAAGTGTAGGACCTTTACTTGGCCTTATTGAACCTCATACCATTGACCTCAGTCCATTGATTCTTTCTGTCCAGATCCTTCTGCAGATCAACACCCTCTCCCAGCTGAGGGTCATCTGCAAACTTACTGAGGGTACACTAGATCACCTCATCCAGGTCATTGATAAAGACATTAAAGAGGTCTGGCCCCAATACTGAGCCTTGGGGAGTCCCACTAGTGGCTGGAAGTAAAACAAGGATTTAATTTTTCATTTTAAATATCTGTTGTTAAAATGACAAATGTTATACACATGCAGCATGACAGGAACATGTATATCCAGACACATAAGATAGTATTGTTTATGATTGATGTGAAAGCAGAGATCTGCATTTAGAGTTGTAGAAGTGTCAAGAAATGCAAAGTTCAAAGTAAATACTAAGACTTTCGGAAACTTCAGATTTCCTCAGCATACACCATAAGTAGAAGAAGTGGACAGCCCCTGGAGGTTGGAACTACAACAAGGGTTTCAAAGAGTGAATCGAACTAATGTAAATTCAGTAAAAATCATACGCCAGCTTGACCTCTTGGGTACAGTGATCAAGCTAAGACTTGTTTTGTTGGCAAATGTACATAAGCACTGGTTCTCTCACTGGAATTGCAGGTGAACGATTCTCACGTGGTGGGGCTGCTGTGACTTACCTGTATGGAGACGCTGCTGTAGGAGCCGCCTATGACTCCTGCAATGAGCAGCGGCAAGTTCTCTTGGATGGCGTACGAGCCGTCAGGGCACATGTACTCTGTTTCATCCACTTTCGTCAAAGATGCCCTGACGAACTCCAAAGACTGTTCTAAGGCATATGTATCCCTGGAACACGTGTCCAAGATGTGAACTCCAAGCTTAATTCCCGGCAGCAAGTAGTTGTCTTTGTTGATTTCATCAATAGCAAACAGCATGGCCTCCAAGCGCTGGATGCCTCGGTCTTCATTGATTCTCCCACATTCTTCTATCCCAGTGCCCTTTTCCTTGATTGGGAATAAGCCTCCTAAGACCAGGTCTCCTTCTATCTTAATTTCCTTCCTGACAAAGCTGTGGTCACTTAGGGAAAGGAAAACTCCTTTGGAAAATAAAGCTAGCGCAAGGACTTGGAGTCTGGTGAACATCTTCATTGGTCCTGTTTCGGCAGCTCTAAGAAACATTGATGGGAGCAAAAGTGCTCTTCAGTCCTTCTGATCCATTGCCAGATATGAAGTGCTGTCCCACAAGCCAGTGAAGAACAAGCCAGCAAGTCTTTCCTCTGGACCTCTAAGGAAGAGATGGAAAGAATTAGAAAAGGCAAAAGGAGACACGAAGATGTGAGATGCCTTAATCACACAACCATCCCTCCTTGAGGCAAACAAGATTCTCTTCCAAGCAAATTGAGGTAAATACATAAATAAGTGACATGAAAGAGGAAAATAAGAGACATGACGAGAAGGAATCTCATGTTTGATGCTTGCTCAGGGCATGAAAATGCCTGCAGCTGGACTTTCTCTCTTTAATGTTAATCACAGTTCAGTGCTCAGATCAAAGGGAGAACACAGCAGTGGTGTGTGCACTTAGGATATGATTTTACTCTCACTAAGGTCAGGACAGTTTGCCAAAGATCTGAAAAGGAGAAAAATCAAACCTCTGAGTGAAGATCGCAATGTAACAATTTTGTAAATATATACACATATATAAAGTCTGTTTATACAACTTAGATGTATGAATTGTCCATAGACTCCTTGTCAATATCTCTTCAAATTTATCAAAGTGGTTGCCTTGATCTCCCAATCCTGAGATGAATTGTGTGGCAATAGTGAAGCAGAACACATTTAATAATTTATTTCTGTACTTACCTTTTCCTTAACAGAGTATATACTATTAGAGTTGCAGGGTTATTTATAATTTAGAAACACTTAGCACAAAGAAATTGAAATCAGCAACAATTAAGATTTAACACTGAATAATGAATGAATATGCTTATTGCAAGGCAGTTGTTTATTCTAGCACAATTTCAACATCGCTGTACCAAATTGTGTGAAAGGAAAGCTTTTTATTCATACTTATTCCAACATTGTTCTCTCATAAATCAGTAATGGGTCAGATGCACTGTTAAAGGTTTCTCTCTGCTCTCCTAATAATCTGAGCTGCAGACTGTCTCAGCAGAATTTTCCATTCTGAAATGTCAATAGAAAAAAATGCTTCCTCATCCCTAAATTGTCTCTAAGTAAGCTAATTTGCTTATCACCTGTGGTTTATTAAACAGGTCCAGAAAATATGTTTTCTGGTAATGTTAAAAGAAGTAATGATGTTGACTGTATTCAGCAGTATTTTCTGCATCAGACTTAGCACTCCAATTTACCAAACATCATTCAAGTGTATCCAGGGCATAAAAAATGGTGGCACTATCCCATTGGAAATAATTATCAGACAAAAAGGTGATATTTGCCAAATAAATGGCTGTGTGGTTAATAATTCAGTTGTGATGACTTCCATTCTTTTCATCACTACTCCCCTGTTTGGATAAATACAGGATTTGGGATTTTTTTAAATGCCATATCCATCTTATTTAGCTCTGTGACTTCTGTTGTCACTGTATCTCAGCAAATACTCATACATTTATGCTTTAACACTGGCAAAATATTTGTTTTCCCTGTTTTACACTTGGGAGAAGAAGAGACACAGCTAGATGAAATAAGATTCTGAGAAGATTCTAAATTCAGATTTTGATTTGCTCTTCAATCACAATCACTTTCAAATTTTGGAAAGATCAACTGCTCCCACTGAGACACTGACTCTGAAAAGCTTCCTAAACAAGTTCTTCCAAGCTTGTTCCTGAGTGATTTACCTGAGGTCATCCAGCACAGACAAGAACCGGACTTTGATCTTTCCCAGTGCTTTACCTTATTGATAAACCTCCCTTGTTTCCTATTGCTCCTTTTGGTTTTATGTGAGTCTTTTATAAGCTCATATTAAAACCATGCTTTCAATAGCCCTTCAACATGACCAAGAACAACTGCGTTTCCCAGAGAAAAGGCTTTAATATGGGGCTCTCTGTAAGGTTTTCTAAAACTGTCCTGGGACATTCCTAGAGCTACAGTGGATTTACCCTCAATAGCAAGGAGGGTGCTCTCATTCTCCTGACTCCTTCATAGGTGCTGGTTTCTGTAAATGGCATCTCCTTTCACCTTACATCTCCAGGAATCTGTGTGTCTGACACAGCAGCAAGAAAGGATAGAAAGGCACTGAACATCATTTCAGCACTGCACATGGGCAACTGATATCCCCAGCAAAGAATGCAAAGGATTTTTATGTCCTGTCACTTATGCTTGTTACAGTGGTACTGCTGAGGGACACTGGAATCAGTGATGGCACAGCAAGGGACCAGTCCCTGCAGAGCTCAAGGGGTGATTGGAGAAGGCAAGGATTGAGAATGACCATTACTCTGCTTCTTCCTTGCCACTTTATGTTGACAGCACTGGTCGGAAGATGTCCAGGGATAGGAAAGGAGGATGTGGTGGGAAACCCATTTGTGTTGGAGAACACAGGTGACTCATCCCCATGATCCTGCTCAATCTGGGGACACATTGCTTGGTAAGGGTCCATGGGTGGGGTCCACCCACCAACACCAATTGTCTTACCCTCCCCAGGGCAATGCCTGTGAAGTGCTGAGCTTGTCACAGGGGCTCTGAGACTGCAGGGAGACACCATGGATGCAGAGTCCCGCTTCCCAGGAAAAACATCCTATTTCAGGTGCTCAAATCCTCTCTTTATAAATGGAAGACAGTAAACAAAAACATGGATTAGGGTATCAAATGTGCTTCTCTCCTTCATCAGACGTGGCAGTCCTTGCACTGCTGCATGTGTAGTGGTATTGCAGTGTCCTGCTGAGGACCAAGGATGCTGAGCAGAGGTTGGGAGTGAGGGTGTAAAAGCAAAGGCTGATTTGCCAGGGGAGGTTTCCCCTTTGGGCTGTGAGGGATGGATGCCTCCAGGGTTTCTCCGGGTGGGACTCCTGAAGGAAGTTGTGGGGTAGATTTGGTGGTCAGTGAGCAGCATCACTATGGTGACACTGTGCAGACATCTTGGTGTGATGGAAACTATTTCAAAGCAGATCACAGAGATGGGTTTGCAGCTCAGTTCCTCTCCTGTTCTCTCTGGTGTGCACCTCCCACATGCTTTCTCTGCAGCTTGTGTAAGTCAGGACTACACATAAATACATTTCATACCTACTCCAGGCTGATACAGCTCATATTCCTACTCTTAAACGTGGTGAAGATACCATTGATCCTACCCTTCCTGAAGTGATTTCACTATACTGATCATTCCTACTGGCTTTTGCAGTATCAACTTCTACTAAAAACGTGCTTCTGGGATATTTCAAAAAGAAATATGTGCTGATCAAGCAGAAATTATTTATTTTTTGTTTATATTTAAAGTTTTAATGTCAGCTACAGGCAGGGTTGTGTTGTTCTACGTGTTCTGACAGTACTAATAATATGTATATTCCTGCCCTATAGTCTTTGGATCTCTGGTGGAAATAGAAGTGGAGTCTGGGTGTAGAAGTGATGTAAATATCAACATGAAGAATAAACAGACTGAAGGAGAAGTTTCCACCTCTGCATCAGAGGGTTTCTGCCAGCATTGCTCTATCTGAACTTGAGCCAGAAGCACTCAGCTTGTGAAACATCTTCATCTGGCACTCCAGAGCCCCTTCTCTTTCCACCACAAAAAGTCCACAGGGGGAAACTACATCTGCCCTTGGGGAACACTGTCAGCACTTCCCTCAGTGAAAGCAACTCACTTGTGTACAATAACAGCTGTGCTGCTCTCATTGAAAATCCACTTGCCTCTAGGTCTAAATCATCAGTTTTGTTGGATTATTTCTCTGTGTATGAAAAGTTGTTTGCATGAATTAATTTCTTGGTGTAAGTTCATTTACTAAGGATGGGCATATTCTTGTTTCTGCAAAAGCAATTAAAATGAGGAAGAGTATGTCTGGCGTTTCTGCTTTCAGTATCCCTCTGAGTATCATCTCCAAAACTAAATCTGTCTTCCAGGGCTATATTCACATGTCAACTCTGGTCCTCTGCAGGCCTTCTGTCTGCAGCTCACAGAGCAGGTCCACCTGTGCTGTTGGTTCAAAGATGAATTCTTATCAGACTAAGCACTTTCAGTCTATTTTTCTAGCAGGTGTCAAACTCCAAAGAGAATTGCACTTGAATCTTTCATTTAGCCAGATGACTTATAAATCAAACATCATTGTTCATACATCAATGACAATTTTGTTCATGTCTTCCATCACAGCAGCACCAATGCTTGGTACTGGAAATCCAACATCCAGCAGCCATACATTTTCCAATCTTCCAGTTATAAGGATGGAATGGGAAGCCTTACTGAGAGCTGAGGCACTTCAGATTGCCTACCTATTTTTCAACACCATTAACTAATGAATAGGACAATCTACATGGCTGGGCTAAAACTCTGGAGATGTTTCCTCTCCTCTCTACCATGTGCTATATCCTAAATTTCCCCACATTTGTTCCTCCTCACAGTGTTTTGCAGGACTCGTCTGTTTGTGCAGCTTCCTGACAAAGGATGCAACAAGAGCTGACGTGGGTGCTGGAGAAGAATATGTTTAGCTTTATTGTGGGTGGCTCCCTCTCGGCAGTTGAGGATTTATGCTGCATTATTCAGAGCTATAATGTGTTATTGTGGTGCCTGGAGCCATATGTCAACTCTGTATCACCTGCTGTCCTTTGTAAACTTTCTTTGCAGGAGAACAATGCTCAGTGTAAGGTCACAGAGGAGGTTCTCACCACACCTGTGCTCTTGTGGCATTTTACAAATATTGAAGCTAATAGTTTCATCAATAGATCTTTCTCCAAGGTCACCCAACAGAGAAGAATCTTTCCCCGAGCCCTTGCTGTGCCCTACAAATTTTATCTTAGGGAAGCAAATTTCTAAAGCAGTTTCAATTTCAGCTCAAAATTCTGGTGCATCTTTCAAGACTGAAACAAGAAGCTGAATCCAAATATTTCTTTCTCTCAGAGATCACGGATAACTTGCACAGTAGCACAGATCTTCCAACACATTCATCACATTTATATGAATGAAGTTATGCCCTGGCAGAACTTGACCTTAATGCCTGATGAGAACTGCACTGAAATATAACATGTCTTATTTAATCAGAAAGAAAGTGATAGAAAAGCTTGAGTCTCCTTGCCAATTATAATTAGAGATGTCGTCACATTTGGAAGAGAAATATTTGTGAAGTAACCCAAACCTTACAGTGACAGACCTCTGCCAAGCACACAAATTGCTCACACCCTGATTCTGGCTGGCTGAAATCTGGTAGCTTAAATCAGGATGTAAAAGAAAACAAACAAACAAACAAACAAACAATGGAAAAGTTGCAGAAAATGTGGTGAGGTGGAAAAACAAGTAAATTTCGTCAATGGAAATGGAGAAGCTCTTTCATGAAATGTCATCCAAATGCTGACATATAAATTTGCTGAAAATTAAACAAAGAGCCTTAAATTTCAATTGTTGGCTGTTGCATCACAGTTTTTTTGTTTTGGTTGTTTTTTTTTTTTTTTTCCTTGTGAAAAATGACAAAAGTTTCTTTCCAATTAGGTGATTTTGTGAATGTCATTTTGTCTTGAAAACCCATACATGAAAACCAGTAATTAATGCAATTGCCATCAGCAGCAGCATTAGACTACAAGCCATACAAGTTCATGCCATGCCTAGTATATTGTAACAGAGTTTGAAAAGTCCTAAAAATTTAGGGGAAATTTCAGTATAAAGACATAAAAAGCAAGAGATGATATGTCAGTGTAGAAGTAAATCATCTGTCTTAAAATAAAAAACTTATATTCTGTTACTTTAGAACAAGAAGAAAAATTCAGAACACTGTGTTACTGTTTGTACTGTGTTAGCATCAACATCTGATGCTTTATGTTTTCTACAATGTCAACATACAGCAGATGCCCAGCCCTCTCCTCAGAGATCTATGATATCCTGTTTCAGAAAAAAATAGAATTTAAAATATTAATCACACAGGAAAACAGATGTCTCTGACGTGTTACTCTTTATGTTTCCAGATATTAAATAACTCTATAGATTAGAACTAGATGCATTAATTTAGCCCAGTGAGGAACAAGGAGCCCATGAAGATCACCAGACACTAATAAGGTATGGAAATATGGGTCTTCGTTACTTGTTAAAATACTTGAGAGCATTTGGCACTGGCTGAGTCCTTCCAAAGTGAGTTTGGTCTCAGGAGAGGGAGTTACAATGAGCAGACCACCAGAGCTGGAGCTCTGGGTCAGGCCATGCAGGCTCCTAACTCATTAGAGTTTCTCCCTGCTCTGACAATAAGTACTTTCAAGTGCACTGAGAAGTCCAGCCGTGAGCCCGAGGCTTTGTGCCATCTGGACAATTTGTGGTGTAATGATCTTGATGTAATGCAGGGTTAGACCTTTGAAAGTCCCACCATCTTCCCTTCTGTCTTCTTTGGAATCAGCTGAATCCTACTGCTTTTTGTCCATCTGCTTATTTCTTCCAGGCACTGGTGACAGCTGAAAGCCCACCAGCAGTGACTGCAATGAGCAGGCAAGTGCTGTGTGCTTATTGATTGTGTGTTAGCTGACTTTAGTCTCAGCCTTCACGTGTGGTCCCAGAAAGGCATGGAAAAGAAAAAACGGGAGTATAAAGCCTTTGGGGACAAAGGAGCAGCTGGCTTCTGTGACCTGTGGATGTCACTGCAATTATTCCTGCTAGGTGGTGTGGGAATACCAGCACCAGGCTAAAATCAGCAATGTCAAATGCTGGGTGAGAGAGGTGATGGCGTTAGTGTGGAGTAGTCTTGCCCAAAGTAAACCATGATGTGTTCAGTGTCATGTCCTGGGATGAAATATTTAGCTAAGAGGAGCTTTAACACTTGTGCTTAATGCAAGTGAGGCTTAAATAAGTGAAGTTAACACCATCCAAAGTATAGCCCCCCAAGGAGTATCTGTGCATTTAGTCTTTAGACACGTATTTAACCTTTCCCTCTTAATTGATTCTTAAGCATCTATTTTTTCCTGCCCACACAGCGATCATTGCTGCTTTGTGCTCCTAATCACTTCTCAGCTCTCTACAACTCCTGCAGGGTTTTCCTTGAGGTTGGATCTCCCCGTGAGCCGATGTTCCAGCTGAGGTGCTCTGCCTGGGCATTCTTGGCTCAAGCCAGAGCAAGCTGTCAGATTTCACTCTGGCCACTCTGCCAAGATATTTTCCTCACATTGTGGCAATACAGAAAATATGGCTGAGGCTTTGCATACGTGGAGGGCAGAGAGTCCTTTGTCACTATGGTTTCTGTTGAGGCTCAGTCTGGTTGGCAGCACAGGCAGCCTCAGAGTCACACCAGACTCACAGAGGAGCAGAGTGTGCACCCTTTCTCTTCTGTCTGTATGTGGGATGACTTCTGCTGCCACCCAGCCTGCTCTGATGTGACACAACCATGACTTGGACCCCCAAGAAGCAGCATTCAAACCTGGCTTGGGGCTCTCCACATCACTGGTCAGGATAGGAGAAATTGGAATAGCAGAGGTGATGGCCAGCAGTGGGCAAAGTCCCCTCTGTGGCTCCTTCTCCCTGCCCCAATTTAGTGATGAGTCAAATAAAAACCTTCCCTGGTTGGTGCTCCCATCCCTGCATGGCCTGGGCTGTATCTCCGTTTGCCACAGCAGTACCCAACACTCAACTGGAAATTTTCCAGGTTAAGATGGCTCTTCTCATTTGCTGATCAAGGCAATATTTCTCCCTCTGACATATTCACTGCAAGCACTGGGGAGCAGGAGCTGCTGCCTTGCCTGTGGCTGTGCAGGGCTGAACTCTTGTCTCATCACCACTCACTGAACATTCAGTGATGAGATTCGATCTGCCCAACTTGTTCACTAACATATGGCAACATTTTAGGCACCTTTGACCTCCTCCAGGAGAATCTCCTGCCTATTCTGGTCTAAGAAAGACACTAGGTGTCTCTGAGGCCCCCAAGATAATGAAAATATTTCGAATGAAAATGTAGGTTCTTGCTTTAGGTGGCTGGTTTCCCCAGCATCTACAGTATGAGGTCAAGGTAGGTGCCTGATTAAACAGACAGGGTTTCACCTGCTGGCCACTTGTTTTGTCATGTTCCTGGTAACAACACAATGCAATAGAAAGGGATCAAAACATGGAAGGAATGTTCAGGTTTTTAAAGGAAGAACTGTTTTGCTCTGGATTGTAGATTTTTGATGTTTAGTTGTTTTCTTTCCTTTTTCTTTCTTTTTTTTTTTTAAACATAAAAGGATTAAAAATTTAACAACAGTAGCCTCTGTTGAAATGATCCTTCCATCCTCCACTCCCCTACACCCTCCCTCCACAAGAGCCCAGACTAGTAACTCTTCCATCACATGAATGCTACCTCCAGGCTACAGCATTCAGCGGAGTGTGAAATCACAATTAACAGAGCAAGAGTTTTGTAAGTGAGCAGAGATGGCCACAAATTACATCCTGCTATTAGCTGATTTTAGAACAACACTGTTGAACAGCTTCATGATTACTGGGCTGTGGCGTGTATTAAAAAAACATTAATAAAACATAATTGATTGTGAATTGTGCTTACTGCCTTTAAAGCTCTAATCGCAAAAGTCTCAGAAGTTTGCTGGAAACAAAAGCTGCCTTCAGCTATTTATGGGAACTGGATTGTACTAAAAATTTTACAGAACTTGATTTGCAGCTGTTGTAAATCAGTAAACTACTGCAGCCTGTGGGGTTTGCTGACTGATAGAGACTCTTTGCCTTTTTCTTTTCCAGTCACCAAAGAAAGGCACAAGACTGCCTTACCTCCGCCACAAAGTACTACTGGAAGTGGAAACAATATCCTCAGTCTCTCAGACCTGCATTAGGAGTGTCCTTAGATCCAGGCAATGTCACTGACTGGGAGCAGGAGCTGGTGGCTTTTATTTACTCAGAAACAGGGAAATACAGAGCTATACTTCAAAAATACTTGCATTTATGTCTCTCTTTTGGGCCCCAGATTATTTTCAAATCTTAAATCAGGTATTCTTACAGGAACTTGGAATGTTAATTCAGATTCATGACCCTGTCTGGGCTCATGGAGGGACAAGGATGTCACAAAAGTTTATGGCTACATTGTCAAACGGATGAATTTACGGACCTTAAAAAGGCTGTTCACAATCAGTCAAATGTGGGACTTTGAAAGAATTTGAGGCCCAGCCAGTGACACAAATGGACTGCTCTTCTTCATCAGTTAGTGCTTCAGGTATCTAAATCTCACTCCCAGGCTGAGGATTCCCAAAACACTGCAGACACTGCCTGCACTTGCTGATCAAGGTGATGCTTAACTCCGCTTATAAGCCAAATTTAGTCATAGGAGGATGGATCTGTGCCAAAGTCCTCAGTGAAACAAGCTCAGGGATGTGGGCAGGATCTTGCCCTAGCTGTAACTATTTGAGCAGTTTCCTCACCCCACAGAGAGGTGGCAAGAAGTGAGGAATAAACTTCACAAGTTCTGGATCTCTCCTGCTGTGACCACTAAAAATGCTAGTGCTAGGAATGTTGAAAAATCTCAGAAGTGGATCTAAAATTAGGTAATATAATGCCTGCAAATTAGGTAATATAATGCCTGCATTATTTATTGACTTTTTTACAGTCTGTGCCCTGGCAAATAAACTTGTATAAACAGTGGGAGTAGATTGCTGAAAAGTATTTCCTGTTAAAGAGCTAGCAGCAAGGGTTATTTTTAATGAAAATAAACCAGAGAAAGCAATTTTTTTCTGTTTCTGCAAAGATATATCTTATGAAAGCAGCAACAAACATGCCTTGTCCTGACCAAGGGAGTGATTTCTACTGCTAAGAAATGAAATGTCCATCAGTTACCACTCAGGCTCATTTCAGTTTAGAACTCAGCTCTTTGCAGGTGCCTCGTGGAACAAACAACTCCAACCTGTATCAAGCTTCCTCTTTCCATACCACCTGTCCCTCCCTCAGATCTGATGTAAACTGCTTGCTTGGCTCCTTTCATGCAGCTCCACATCAGTGTATGTACATGCAGACACATATTTTTGTGAGAAGAGCCAGCACCTCACACCCCCAATACATTCGCTGAATTCTCTCACTCTAAATGGCCATTGCTATGGCAACAACAGCTTAACTCAAAATTTAGAGAGGCATTTAGCACAAATTATGAAAGAAGAGATGAGACACTGGGTAAAGCCACGAATGGTTTGGTGGCCCACTGTGGCTCCATTCACTGATTGCTACAGGACACCCTGGGGACCTTGCCACTCATAGTCTGTCACCTTCTGCCCAGCACAGGGCAGGAAACAGCTTTCTCTAGCACTGGCTTTGTCTTTACTCTTTTCTTTGGTGACAGTAAATGGCCTTTCAGCCATCTGATCGGCCACAGAACTGAATTTGCAGTCTGCCCAGCCTGGTCCTCCAAAGCTCTGCCAGAATAATTCATGGCCTGGTGGTGTGAGGGGGGAATTCCTTGCTAATGAAGGGAAGGAAAGACACAGGCCCTATTTAGAGAATCTGGAACAGTGCTAGTGCTCTGCATCAGCGTATCTGGAGGCAGATGAAGGCCCAGCTGAGTTGCAGGATAAAACATAGTGCACATTTGTGACACTTCTCCTTGCAGGGAGTTGCTCTGTGGTGCCAATGACATAATGACAAAGTAGAGGAAAGACAAACAGGAATAACTTCAACAATTCCTGGTGAATTCATGTCTTTTTAAAGCCTGTGCAAACTTTGTCCTATGTTCTTAGATAAGGCCACATCTTATATAAGCCAAGATGAAAGGTCTGCAAGGACAGGAACTTTTTAGAAGGGCATCAGAGGGAGTAGATTTACCTTAGGTGTAGAGAAGAAATTCTTCCCTATGAGGGTAAAGGGGCTCTGGAACAGGTTACCCACAGAAGCTGTGGACTCTCCATTGTTAGAAGTGCTCAAGGCTAGGTTGGTTGGGGCTTGCTGGGGGAATGAAACGAAATGGTCTTTAAGGTCCTTTCCAACCCAAATAATTCTGTGGTGATGATCCTTTGCTTTGGACAAAGCACGGAATTGGCAAAAACAATTCAGAGAGATGTTCATATCTGATTTTAGACATCTAAAATGAGGGTCCTTCTTTGGAACCTACAGCTAAGCAGGATGAACCTAGGTCTTACCTGTTCTCCTTTCATCTCTCACTAGAGGTGAAGAGTTTTGGTCAAGGAAGAGTTAAAACTGCTTGTATGGATGTTTGTATAGAGGCTTATTATTTCTTGGAAGGTACAGTCCACAGTAAGGATGTACTCCTGCCTCACTCCAGGAGGAGTTAGATCTGATTTATTTTGGGAGGATCAGGACTGGATATTCTTTCTGTGTGGCCTGTGTGCCTTGTAATAACAAGCTCTCTTGTTATTACAATTCTCCTTGCAATCTAAGATTAATACTTGTATCCCAACTCTCACCGAGGCCAGCATGAATGAATAATAATCCCATTAAAGAATTCAAGAGCTGGCCAAGAGTCACTAGTTGTATTTGTTAATGAAACTGAACCAGAGGTGAGGATTTCATTGCTTTGCTTGCACTTTCTGGCTTTGACTGGGGAGAAACTTCAAGTTTGCCAACATTTCTACTGACCACAGGAAGGCAGTGCCATCCACATGGCAGTGGGCATGCAATGAAAGCCATTCTGTGCAATGGCCTCAAATTCTCCTGTCAAGCAGTGACTGAAAAATGAGAGCTGAGAAACCACAAGACCAGGTGCATGAGAAAAAAAGTAGGTTAGGAATTGTACATGCCAGATTGTGAATCAGGCGGCACTCCCCTCAAGGGCACATTCTTCCAGTTCCACAGCTTGTTTCATGGAGAGGAAGATGATGGAGAAGAACCATCTCTGGAGATTGTCTGTTTTTCCTGGGGCTGTGGTGTTACTCCACGTGCCAGTGCCATGGCTCTGGGAGGCAAAGGGCCCTACATCACACAGATGAACTGCAGAGGTATCTTCGAGCAAGGAGAAAAATCAGGAAGCAAACAGCAGCCCTGGATGTGGCTCTGCTCCAGCAGCTGCTGAGCAGCAGCTCAGGATGTTGCTGAGCCTGGGGAAAAGTTCTGGGGGTCTCACTGAAAGTGCCTGGGAAGAGGGGAATTACAGAAGGATAACAAACATGGAAATGTGAAGGAATTTGAGGGGAAATTTTGAAATTCATTTTCTAGGGTAGATAGATTTGACAAAATCCTAGACCTTTAAGCTACATGACAGCTTGCAGGGAGAAAGAGCTGCAGTTCCCTAAGTTTTAAATTGAATGACCTTATGTGCTTTTCAGGACTATCACACTCAGTTTGGCAGCAAGCAGTGAAATACCCTCCCTTCATGGCTCAGGCCCAGGTGCCTTTTTCTCAGGAAAGCAAAATCAGCATGGCCAATGTCTTCTGCCTTTTCCTATTTCACAGAGGAATGAAAAATATACATGGAAAACAGGGGAAGCCTGTGAAGGCAGGTGACAATATTTAAAATGGGAAATCATATGGCATCTCTCCAATATAAAATGAAGGCAACACTTGAGTAACACCCTACTCTTATCTGCATGTTTTTGGTACATCCTAGTGGGTTGTAGAAGTGACATCTTCATTTGCAATTAAAAGGTGTCAAAGATGGCCAATACTCCTGACCAGAGGAATTCTTACTGGTTTGGATAAGCCACTGACTGCTTTGACTGTGCCCTACCTGTAACTTTCCTGTCAAAAACAAGTCTGAAATGCATGAAATCAGGGTTTACTGAATTCAGAGCCAAGCTTTCACTGATGTCAGTCAAACACAGGCTATTCCCAGGTGACACTTGTATTCCAGTTTGAGTGTTTTCTTTCTGACATAAAATAAGTCCAGGGCATTTTATTTTCTCCAAGACAGATACGTTATCTGGCAGTTTCCAGCTGATGTAAGATAGGTTACAATAGTGATACAGACTATCTATGGAAAGCCTCTTTGCCTGTGGTTTCCTGCAGGGGTTTTTTTTGGTGTTTGCTGTGTGGCTAAGTTCACTCTTCAGCCTTTCTTTATCAAGGGATTTTAATCACATTCTTCATTCCTTTATTCAGCCACCTTCCTTTCCTCAAAAATTAAACCTGTGACAAACTAATGTCTTCAAAGTCTGTATTTTGTACAATTTTGTTGACACTGGCTTCCATTCAAACTCTATTGGAATTGACAGTTAATATAATTGCATAATCCCTATTTCCTTAGGAAAACAGCCTTCAAAAGACCAGGCATGCTACAAGAACTCATCTATCCTTGCAGTGTCCCAAACTAACTTTTAAACCTCCCCTATTGTTTTGTAAGCCAATAGCACAGCTTTATTCCCAGAATTTGTCAATTATAGAATGTGATTCATCTAATGCATTTTAGACACTGGAATAGGATGAAATAAATTGCATGCTACTGTTTCTATTTCTCTCCATGGACAGTGAACAGAGTCTGCAGAATTGGACAAAGGAATTTTCTGCATGGTGTGGACTCTTCAGACTCTTATTTAGTCAGTGAGGCCAACATGGCCAGAAGTTGTTGGCATGCAATTCATTTCACAGAATCACAGAATCAGTCAGGCCAGAAAGGACCCCAGTGGGTGATCTGGTCCAAACTCCCTGCTCAAGCAGGGTCATCCCAGGGCACGTTGCACAGGATTGCATCCAGGTGATTCCTGACTATCTCCAGTGAGGGAGACTCCACAACCTCTCTGGGCAATCTGTTCCAGTGCTTGGTCACTGAACAGGACAGAAGTTCTTCCTTACATTCAGGTGGAGCTTCCTGGGCAGCAGTGTCTGCCCATTGCCTCTTCTCCTACTGCAGGGCTGAACAGGCTCAACTCCCTCAGCCTGTCCCTGTAACAGAGATGCTTCAGTCCCTTAACCATCTTTGTAGCCTCTGCTGGACCCTCTTCATGTCTCAGTTGTACTGAGGAGCCCAGAACTGGACACAGTATCCAGATGTGGCCTCACCAGGGGTGAGTAGAGGGGCAGGTTCACCTCCTTTGGCCTGCTGTCAATGTTTTTCCTAATGCATCCCAGGATATCACGGCTTTCTTGACTCCTGGGGCGTATTGTTAGCTCATGAACAGCTTGTTGTGCACCAGAACCCCCAGGTCCTTTCTATTTTAGGCTGATACACACCCTACACTCTATTGACTGTATTGATGAAATCCACATATAATCACTCAGGTCACACGAGACATCAACAACAAAAACATCTCGATAAGAGGGACTCCCCTTCATTCTCTCAGATTTTCAGTAGAGCAGGGAACTGGTCCCTCTGTCACATTATTTGGATGTTATCAGGCCTTGGCAGAATCAGACCTTATGCCTTAGCACTAAAAGCCCTCCTCTGTGAGTAGGAGCAATACCATATGAAATAGAGAGAACTCACATTTTGCAAATCCATTCTCACTGTGGGCAGTGTTTCAGTTTCATTCTGGGATCATTGATTTGCTGGCTTTGAGCTGTTTTCTTCATCAAGCCCAGAGGATAAGCTTTTTTTGCACTGCATCTTTCTCTCTTCTATGGCTAATGCTAGTTTATTCTCCTTCAAATCTTATGTAAAGCTTTTACAGGAGAATACATCAGTGATATGCTCTTCGGCTGATTTTTTTTTGAAAAATATGAATAAACCAGAATAAACTGGAAGATTGTCAGTGTATTTTGCAGATTATCTGTGTTCCAACTCTACTCACAGGAAAATGCAAAGTCGATTAAAACCCACCAAGTGTAATAAATATGTTTTTTGATTCTGTCAGCATGGCTAAAGATAAAAGCTAATGGCAAATCCATAATACAGTCATACAGATCAAATGATCTATCAGTCCATAAGCTTGCATTCATGACAGATAAATGCTCTTATTATCTTCACAGCATGCCCCAGTTAGTCCAGCATGAACTTGGTGAGTTAACTTGTCATTTTGCAGTCAGGGTGTTGGCATGCAGGAAGTTTGTTTGTTACAACAGCATTTTAAATGCTGAAAGTTCCATTTCTGGAGTCTGTGAGCTGCTCCTTCCATTGATTACTGCTCAGCTCAGCCCCTCAGCAACTCTCAGGTGTATTCTCCTTGTTCCCAGTTGCGACCTCCTTGTGTTCCTCTTCCAAGCCTTCCCCCTCTTCATGCCAGCAGCTTCCTTTCCCCAAGTTATTTGTACACTGAGCCTCAAGCAGAAAACACCCTACATTTCCACTCAGCCAGGGCTTGAGAGAACCACAAAATGGGAAATACCTGACAAATTTAACAAGAGGCACCACAGTCAGAGAAAACTTGTACATTTTTCAAGATAAATTCAAGGATTTATGTCAGTCACCAACATGAGACTTTTGTCTGGTCCACTGGTTCAGTGAGCCAGGGGTATTATTCACTTGAACTCCAAGTTCTCTTGTATGAACAGACTGTTTTGAGCTAGGACTGTAATCACAAGGAATAAAACACTGTCTAATGCAGTGGCCAAATCAAGTACCAGGGAAAGAGGCTCCATTTGTGTCAATCATAGTTATCTTGTTTATGGATCTGTCCCATTGTTAATGTTAAAACCTTTTTTGTTCTCTTGTTCCAGCTATTCAGAATTATTCATTCATCCTGAATGAATATTTTGTGCTTAAACTGAATCTTAGAAGCTTATTTAGAACCACTTAAGATCTTAAATTAAATATGAGTGTAATGTGGGGAGGCATAGAAATGAAAGATCCATAATTTTTCAAGTGTAAAATTAAATTCCTCCCTCCTTTCCTCTCTGATTTGATGCATCTAGTACAAAGTATATGGAATTTGAGTTGGTGTACTAAGAAATTCAGAGAGTTTTGATAGACATCTGCATATGAGGGATACACAACTATTGTAGGTCCACAGAAATATATCAATTGATTAGTTTCTTTTCTGACAGAAGTTGCAGATTTTCTCCATTTACATTTAAAGGCCAACAGAACTGACTTATGATTTTTTTCCAATTTTATCTATTGCATCTCAGAACCCACAGGGAAGAAATTAAAAACTCATCATCTGGCCAGCATGGAGGCTCAGAGCTTTGATGGTTTCAGCTGTTAAGCCTGCTGTTCCAGAGAACCCATTTTTGACTCCTAGCTCTGCTGCCCAAACCAATGTGCTGATGTTTGGTTGGAAGCGATACAGCTCCAGACAGGGTTAGCAATTTATAAAATTTCCATCAGCCTAAGCATAGCAGTGAGCATATATGTGCATGCATGCATGTGGGCTTTGTTGCTGTTTTCAGCATTCAGGAAACAATTACAGGAGAGCATTAGCTGTGCTTCAGTGCATATTGTGAGTCTAAAGTAATGGCATGATCTTCACTCAGGGACTGAGAGTGTCCCAGATGGATCAGCAAGGCAACAGGGAAGTAAACCCACAATACAACTAATTTTCTCCAGGTTAATTCTCTGTTTTGAACACCTAACCCTTACACTCAGAAATACTTTTTTTCATGGCATTTTGAGCAGCTCTTTTCTTTTCTGCAGTTGAACTGATAAACAGGATTTTATATTTCTGCACAACTACAAATCCCTTTATTACAGGGTATAATGCCATCCCTGTATTTTAGCAATGAGAAGCTGTGGAGAAAATGAAGAATGACCTGAACCAATGACAGAAGAAGCAAAGATCACTTCTTTCCCACTGTCAGCATAAAACTCCCAGAGGTCATGATAAGAACAATGAAGAGAACGAGAAGCTGCAGGCAATGGAGTATTACCTTCAGTACAGCCCAGTCCATACACAAGAAGAAATGGTTCCTGTTATAAGACTGATACAGCTGCAAAGAGTAAACACTATTTAGGTTACTAAAACACTTCTTTCTGGTCTTCATCATCCAAAGCTAATTTCTTTCCCTTTAAAAACATTCATTGAATACTCATTTCTTTTTACCAATGCTGCCTCATTTAAACTATACAACTATGGCCACAGTGCTAGTCCTTTAAAATTATATTTGTCCATAAAGATAATTAATTTCAATGGGGAAATGCATAGCCAGCAGCAGAACCAAGAGAAAAGAGCTCTATGATAATAGGTCAGAACTATTTAAAGTG
Source organism: Eopsaltria australis (assembly GCA_034509425.1). Classification (NCBI taxonomy): domain Eukaryota; kingdom Metazoa; phylum Chordata; class Aves; order Passeriformes; family Petroicidae; genus Eopsaltria; species Eopsaltria australis. The sequence continues at coordinate 189,010 of JAVTVJ010000206.1, forward strand.
CCCTGAATACTCCTTGTCTTGTTGATGAGAAAGAGCAAACCCTAGCATTTTCTATGAAGGTGTCCCTCAGCACTTTTTGGCTGCATGGTAATCATCTAATTTAAATACTGACTTCCCCAAATCTCAGAAAAACCCATGTATATCACCTATTTCCTACACTCAACTCATTAAAGCACATGAGATTTTTTTCCAGGTTTTTTGCACAATACAATACACAAAATCCCCTTCCAATTGTTGGAAAGGCTTCAGTCTAGCAGGTAAACCACAGCACTGAAATCTGGTTCCAGGCTCATCTCTGTCTTTGGCTCACCCCTTTGTACCTATAGGAAATAGTAGATAATATTACTTTGTGACCTTGCAGTTGTGTGCTAAAGATTAATGCTTGGAGTGAGCTACACACTCCTGCAGTGAATGGCAGTCAGGTCAGAGAGTACGCTCTGTTCTTTGCATGGAGGTAAAATAGGTGTGCCTTTGATGGCAGCAGAAATTTGGCCCCACTGGATGAACCCCAGGATCTCCAGGCTTTGGACAGATTCATTCAGCTGGCGCTGAACTTCAGTGCTGTGACATATCTTGAAAGGAAAGGTATCTTTTGGGTTGTGAGAATGTTGATAGGTACAGCAGGAACTAGGGGCACGCTGATAAAACAGAAGACACCCTCTGGAGAATTTCATCACCTGCTCCCTCTGAAAGGGATTCAATAGGGCATGTGGGGTCATCTCTGCTGCTATCATAGAGAAAAAATCATAAGCTACCCATTTTTCCAGGGCTCACTCTCTTTTCTGGGCACATGAATGTTCCTTAGGAAAATCCCATGGGGTTTTCATAGAATCTGGGTTTGGCTGCTGCCCCAAAGTGCTTTCTGGAGAGTCTTTCTAATGGCTGTGGGGAAGAGCAGGGAAGCCAGCTGAAATATGAGGGTGTCAATAACACCTATAGGGTCTGAATTCCCCTGGGGCAGAGCTGTTGGTGTAGACAGACACTGTAGGCAGAGTGCTTGGCAGGCTGACTCTGCTTTCTGAAGCCAGGCTTCACCCTACAGCCACAAGCAGGGTGCTGCTGAGGACTCCTCACTGCACTGAAAATAGCCAGCCCAGAGCTCCTGTTGCAGCCCTCAGTGTGCTGGGGGGTTTGGGCAACAAGGGAGCCCTCTCCCCAAGCAACTTTTAGTCTATCATGCCTTGACACCAGCTGAAACCTCAGCATACACCAGTGGGGGCAAGCACCAGTTATTATTTGTATTAATTATTCATGTATTTCCATTTTATTTAATAACTGAGTTACAACTATTCCTTACTCCAGCACTTACACTGATTCAAAGGGCAGATGATAAATACTTTTAATACTTCCTCAAATGCAAATGTTTTTGTTTGTTTATCAATGTTTACTTGCTCGACTGGAGCATTTCACTTGAGCTTCATACCCCAGTTAGTTACAGCAGACTGCAAAGTGGGATTCATGCCTGGGTAAAGGTAATTTGCTTGCTTTACAACACCAAGATAAATACTGGTCTGAAGCACCTTCATGAGGTCAATCAGGTCTAAGATTTTAAATGCCAAAAGATTTACAATTCCATCCTGACAGCCCCTCTGCTCCTCCTCATCTTTTCCCCAGCAATAAGACTCATTTAAAGCTTTAAAATATGGGAAGAAGAAAGGGAGTCATCAATTTTACTTGCACAGCATCATTTACACTTGTAAGGCTTGGACAGCTTCCTTAAACCCAAAGGAATTCAGATAGGGCAACAAATGAGTACCAATACTTATATTGGAAGGGCATAGTTTTCAGGGCTGAACACATATTTTTGTCCTGCAGGAAGCTGACAGTGATGAGAGTATGTAGAATCCTCTCCTATCACATTAACATGATGCTACTTAATTTCCCATTTCATCTTGTTCAGCATATTCCCTTTGTATTTCTTAAATCAATAGAACTGCAGAGAGCCAACAGATTATTTCAGTATTTTGTAGGATGCTCTGCCCTTACCACTATACTTAGTACCTATTGGTTTTGGTAAGACAAATAAACTCCTTTAATGTTACATTTGCTACTTAGAAGGAAGTTGACTGTGTGTTTTGGGGGATAAGAAATTCAATTGCAGAAAGCTAAACATATATGTGTGGAGCTGAATACTTTTGGAAACAAATTCTGTGGGCTTTCATATTTGTATCACTGTCATGATTTTGGATGGAAAATGGAAAACTTGTGATGAATGCATAACAGGCCATTCCATTTCCATCTGAGACAGAAGGAACGTGCTTACTTCTTCAGAAGGGAAGACAGATGAAGGCAGGCAAGCTGCAGAATAAAACAAGAATTAAGTGATAGCCTCTTGATGATCATTGTTCTGCTATCTGTCCATTATCTGTCTGGGCGTAGGTAGCAAACACCACATGAATTTAAATAAAACCCATTACTCACACTCACTTACAGACGTGATGATAGGAGTTGCTTGACAGGTCTTACACAGGAAACTCGGATGTAATTGAGCCCGCTGCTCTGTTGATTCTCCTCCAGCAAAATTCTCTACCTGTGCAGGAATATTTTAAGACCTCACTAAATTTGACAGAGTGTTAGGGTTTTTTGCTTATTTGTGTTTTGTATCATTATTGGGTCTCCACAATAACAGATGGTGAAATCTCCCGAGTAAGCCAAATGCCAGTGATTTTCCTTACGGGATATCATGCAAAAACACTAACAGCTCAGTTCCTATCAGTGCTAGGAACTGATGGGCCAGCTCCAGCGCCTTTTAAAGTTCCTGGGTGTCTTTGAATCAGCTCCTTGACACAGCTGAATGAGGCAGGCAGTGTGCTTTAAACACTCCTTCATTATTCCCAGAGTTTCTGCTTAACATCCAATCAAACAGGCTAAAACTCTTCCTTAAACAGCACTTTCTTTTTAGAATACACAGTTTTTTTTAGAGACGAGTAAAATCAGAGCAGTTTCCAGGTAAATTTGTTTTTCCCCATTTGAAACAAACCCATTTGTTTTTCCTTTTTAAATCAGGGACTTACTTCTGAGACAGCCACTGCTGGTAGTTTGTGTTTGCTGGCAGCAAACAGTTTTACAATTGCACTTGGCATAGGTGACAACCAGCTTGGCCAGCCTTGTCTTTCCTTGGTCTTTTCTCCATGTCTCTTGCTGTGCCATATTGAAGGAATATTGCTTAATGGCTATAATGGGATATTTACATCTATTTCATGCTCCTAGAGCTGTCTTAATTGACTCTTTTCTCTCATCATGATTAACATCATCTGCTGATCATGAAATCTCAATAGAATTAATAGTTGTCTGTCAAGTGTGACTGTAGGGACATTTCTCTATCCCTGTAAGTCCCATACTCCCCACTGGTGATATGAAACATGCTGGAGTCCTTTCATCACATTCATGGGCTTTGAGAGTAAGTTTGGATGTATTTAT